>JACYGW010087958.1:0-11915 GCA_016696395.1 Antechinus stuartii
TAATAATATATTTAAAAGAATACATTCATTCGAACACCAGCAGGTTTTGTGTTTGATCCCAGAGGAGATGGGGAGCCTGGTGTTTATTGGGTGGCGTGATCAGAGCTATACTTTAGGAAGTCTCCTTGGGGGCTGAGTGGGGGACGCACCGGAGCGGGGGGAGGCCCGAGGCAGATCCCCCAGCAGCTGTCTCAAGATCCGGGGCGAGTGATAAGGATCTGTGTAGGGGGGTGCAGTGTCAGTAGAGCGGGGCACGTCTCGGAGGGGGCTGCAAGGGGGAAACAGCAGACGTCGAGCACGACCATTGTACGGGCTGGTGGCGGTGAGAGGAGTTAGGCTGTTAGAATGACTGCGGATTGTGAGCCTGGGTGACCGGGATGCTCGTGGTCCCCTTGACCGTAACTGGGAAGGAGGCAAAGCGGGGGAAGTGGATTAGAGGGGAAGATGAGACCTTTGGATCTGTGGAGGGGACGGCCAATGGGAGACGTCTGAACAGCTTTTGGGGGTCTCCAGAGAGGGCCGGGAGGCATCGGCCGAGTGCGTTTTCATCCATGGGAAGGCACTAGGAGTAGGGGAGGATCTGCGGCTCAATGTCTCCAAAGGCATTTGAAGGAAAGGCAAGTGGGCTGGACATCCTGTGGGAAACCGGGCCAGGCTCATGGGGCTCCCACGCTTCTCCCCGAAACAAAGCCTTCTTCAGAGCAGCCTTGTTTCAGGGAAGCTGCGAGTCATGGCATTCCAGCGACTCGAGACCCGAGTTCCCGGTCACCCGGAGGGCAGCGGAGAGGGGGCCCGTGTGGGCGGGCACGGATAGCAGAAAGCGCAAGGGCAGGAAGGCCCGGAGGCCGCCACAGAGCGATGCAGGAGTCAGAGGAGAAGTCGGGCTGCTCCTGGAGCCAGAGCAGGGCTGGGCGGTGGGCCTGACTGCAGGCTAAGCGCTGTCGGCACTCCCTTCTCCGGGCTTCCGCACCTCCTGCCACCGCCCCCAGCTCTTCAGTCCAGGGACCTCCTGGCTGATCCATGAACACTTTCCTACCTGTCCTCCCCGCCTGGAATGGTCCTTCTGGCTTCCTTCCAGCCCCATCTAAAATCTCACCTTCTAAAGGAGCCTTTTCTCTCTTTCCTAATCTAGAGCCTTCTCTCCTCTAATCCTTTCTGTTTCTCCTGTCTGGAGCTTCTTTGCATGTATTTATTTGCATTTTGGTTTCCTCAAGGGCAGGAGCCGTCTTGTACTTTGCTTTTTAGCGCAGTGCCCTGCACATAGTAGGTGCTTAATAAGTGCTTGTTGACTATTAGTGAGCCACTCTATGCTTGAGAGTTAAGATTTGCAATTTTAAAAATAGAAACATATTTAGTAGGTGATGGGTTGATTCTTTATCAAGGCAGCAAAAACAGCTCGGGGCGTCAGGAAGGATCCCAGGACTCCTGGGGCTTCTTCCTCAGACTTTGGACCCCCTTCTTGCTTGAGGAGCCCACAACCGAGTCTCGGGTAAATCCACCTGGGACAGCCTGAGTCAGTTCTCTGCACCTTGTCCCCACAGCTCTGGCCGGTGAGAGGGGAAGGCTGTCGGGTCCTGGCTCACAGCCTCAGGGAAGCGATTTCCCTTCCCGTGTGAATCCTCGAGGGTCCTCACGGGACCAGAGGCGAGTCTGGTCTGCAAAGCCGACGAGGGGCCGGGGTTCAGAGGCCTCTGAGAAGGGCCCCCGTTCCCCCGGGCTCGGCTCCGGCTGTTCGCACATCAAGCTCAAGTTGGTTTCCCTAATGACGGAGGTTGGTCCTTATTCTGGCTTTGGGGGTCAAGCACAATGACTGGAATGGGAGGCCATGAGCCAGATCTTGCGGTACTTAAGCCTTTTCACATCCCCCCGATTCTCCTCTTCTCCTGCTTAAACACGCCCTGGTCTTTCCCATGTCCTTAAATGACCCGGGATTGTTGGGGGGGTGCTGGGAGTAAACACGGGCGCCGAGACTCAGAAGCCAGGAGGTCCTGATTAGAACCTTGGCCTTGGATTGTGTTTTCCGCCTGAAACAATGCTGGAGAAGGTGGAAGGTTCCCAAGACAACCCACAAAAGCCTCTTTTAACATAGGGTGTGACAGGGTCTGCGCTCCGGGTCGCCAGAGCTGCTCGCCAAGTATTTTTGGTATTTTTTCCTCCCCAAACGCCAAAGCACGTTTCCTTCTTCCTGCTCGCGAGCGGGGGAGTTCTTCCTCTCACAGTCCTTAAAAGTCACATCTTCATCCCCAAGCAGGCCCACTAACCCCTGGGCTCCTCCAGTCACTACTCCCCCGTTCCGAGGTCGGAGGGAGGGAAGGGGATTGACTCGATGGACTCCCGAAGGAGTCCTTCCAGAGGATCATTGGAGACTTTTTGGCAAACCTTCGCGCCCTTCATTCGGGACTCCCCTTAAGGTGGGGACTCTGGCCTACGTCTCCCGGCCGACTTCTTCCCACTCCCTCTCGCCTCTTTTCCCTGAAAACCAAACTATTCTTTTGATCACTTTCGAGTTTTGTAAGTAGGGCACGCAACGATTTTCCGTTCCATTAAGTTAATTTTGCCCAAGTGATTTTAATGTGTTTATAGCCAGATGAAATTCATTTTTTTAAAGGGAAGCTTTTTTTCAATAAATTTTTTTTCAATAACCTGAAAATAAAAGAAAGCAAGCAAGCTAAAATATTCTATGGCTGCATTTTGAGACTGCCCCGGATTGGAAGGACATTTGTGAAGCCCCCGTCATGGCGTCCGGATTCTGATCCCACCTTTCCTGCTCTCTGTGTGCTTTGGCCTTTGAACTTCAGGGTTGGAATGTGTTCAAGGGAAGGAAAATGGTAGAACTGGAGAATGCTGTGGCTCAGGAACTAGGTTGGGCACAGAGTTCTAATCAAATTCCCTCAATTTAACAAGCATTTATTTATTTGTTTGTTTGTTGTTTATTTATTTGTTTGCTTATTTATTTTTATGAATTTTTATTTTCCTTAGTTACATTCAAAAAATATTTTTAGGAGGATTATACATTCTTTTTTTTTTTTTTTTTTTACATATTTCCTTATGAATCATGTGTTAGGAAAGAAAAATCAGAACAAAAGGGGAAACCATGAGAGAGAAAAAAAAAACAAAAGGAAAAAAAATGGACATAATGTGTTGCATTTAGGCTCCATAATTCTCTCTCAGGATGCGGATGGCGTTTTTCCATCCAAAGTTTATTGGGATTGCCTCGGATCACTGAACTGCCGAGAAGAACCAAACTCAAAATCATAGTTGATCATCACATAATCTTGCTGTTGCTGTGTACAGTTAACAAGCATTTATTAAGCAATTTCTGTTTACTAAGTTCTGGGAATACAAAATGAAGAAGAAAATAGTCCCTGCCCTCAAAAGGCTTATATTCCATCTGGAGACAGGGTGTAAAAATAAAGAAGACGAGATAGAGGGAGAGGGCCCAGTACCTGAAGTCATCCCGTACTTAGAAAGATGCTAAGAGAGCCCAGGTGAGAAGGGAGCATACGGGCAGGGGGCTCAGCCTTTGCAAAGGTGTGGAGGTAAGAGATTGTGAGTTGGAGTGACAGCTGTAAGAGTGTGAAAGGTCCAGAAAAGTAGATCTATCTCCATTGATGGCAGCTAGATGGCGCCATAGTGCAGAGTGCTGGACCCGGCACACTCAACTTGATGAGTTCAAATCCAGGCTCAGACACTTTCTAGCTGTGGCGAGCTGAAGGGGAGACCGGTACCCATGGGGCAAGTTTTCACAGGGGAGCTCTCTGACGTGACAAAATCACAGGTATAGACCCCGCCGCCCTATTCACTGTCATGAGCCTTCATCAGAATCAGTTCTCCTGTGTCTTTGTTGGCTTTCTCTGATTTGGGATTCTGGCTCTCTGAACTCCCAGGACCTGTGGCCCACTTTCTCTCTCAGTCTCTCAGTCTGTCTGTGTCTGTCGGCGGTGGCTGCCATCGCTCCTTGTGTCCCGGTGGGTGCGACGTCCCTTCAGGGACCGGCCCCGCGCCTTTGAGCGGCCCCGATTTGCCTGGAAAGATCCCTGGCTTTGGGATGATCTCAGCTCTGCCCCTCGGTGGTGGGTGTGACGAGTGGGTGCCCTTCTGAGCTCCCTCATCTCTGAAAAGAGGCCGTTTGAGGTCAGGGTGCTTGACGGTCCCCGAGGCCCCTCGAGGGTGTCTGGGAAAGGCTCTTTCCGTAATAATGTCTTTTCTTTTCATCCTGATATTAAGACATTTGGGGCTGGAAGCGGCTCAGACGGATTCCCAAGAATGGGCTGTTAAATTTTCACCTGGAGATCAGTAAATAAAGAACGCACTCCTCGTTTGGTTGATCGCTCAGATTTAAGAGGTGGAAAAAGCAGTAATAATGCTGGGGAAACTTAAGCCTGTATGTTGTGTGGTTCTTTTTCTGGAGAGCCGATGGTTAAATATTGGCCGGCGTTCTCCCGGATATCAGTTATAAACAAGCCCTTTTTGGAGAGCTTCAGTCGTTTTTGAAAGTGTAACGGATTCCCGAGACGACTCTGCCCTCGATGACTGTCTGTTCTAGCTCGGGCCCGTCTCCCTCGTGCCTGCGACAGTCACGGCGGCGGCGTTCCCCACGTTCCTCCCCCCGCGGTGTCTGAGGCTCGCTGCGCGTGAGCCGGCGAGGGCTCCGGGGAGGAGCGTTTGCTCCTGTGGTTCCCAGCTTATCTTCGAGGTGACCGGGAGCTCTCGCTGTCCGGAGCGCGCTCGGCTGGACCTGCTGTTCTCTTGGTTCTCCAGCCCGCGGCCGGTTCAGTGTGTTCTTTAGTTTCCTCAGAGAGGCGCCCGGAGGAGGGCAGGGGCTCGGCCCAGGGTCGCCCGGCCCTGCTGTGACCCGGCTCCCTCCGGGAGTTTTTCTGTGATATTTGATGTTTTTGTTCCTGTGATCTCTCAGGGAGCCGTCCCTGGCTCATAAACCATTTGCAGATGAGCTTTGGGGGTCGCAGATTTGGAGCCCCGCCCCCGCTTGGTTCCTGACAGACCCCGTCCTAAGTGCTGCCCTTGAGGGGGGATGAATCCAGTTTCTCACCCTTGAAGGGGAGCAGCTGTGTAACCGGGGCGAGGAAGGGGCTCTTGGCGGCCGGCGGAGGGCTCCATGACACAGACGGTCAGGCTCCGTGCCAGCGGCCCGGAGTCCTTCGCCCATCACTCTGCCGGTCCCGGGGGCGGTTTTCTGAGAGGACTGGGGGCCGGGGGGGCTGCCTGGGCCGGGCCGCGTTCTCCCCGGCCTCCCACACGCTGCTTGGGAAGGCAGAAACAATGGCCGATTGTGTGGAGCCGCTGGCCCGGGATGAAAGAGCCGTGTTTCAGGCGTGCTGTTCCAAGCCCCGGCCGGGGTGGAGTCTTTCCTCAGCATTTTGTTGTATTGTTTTCGAAACCTCGGTCCTGAGCTCCCGGGGTGGAGGGGGGCCTTCCTCGGGAGGGTCCTTTCCTGAGCAGGGGGAGGGGCCCCTCCGTAGCCCGACCCCAGCCGCCCCTCTGCAGGCTGGCCAGATGGACCTCTTGTGTGAGGTCTCGCGCCTTCCCCTTCACCTTCTCGGCCTTGCACAGGCTGTCCGCCATGGTGGGGGGGGGCCCAGGGCCAGAAGGACTCGGGTTCAAATCCAGCCTCTTAAATTCACTCGTGGTTTGATCCCGGGCAAATGACTCTATGTCTGTCTGCCTCATTTTCCTCAGTTGTAAATTGGGGCCATCCTATCAGCGCTTCCCCCCAGATTGTTGGGAGGACCGAATGAGGTGATATTTGTAAAGGGCTTGGCGCAGTGCCTGGCACACAGGAGGTGCTTAATAAGGTGCTTTCCCCCTTTCCCTTCCACACTTGACATTTTCTTCCTCCTTACCTTTGATATTTGATTGCCCCTCAAGTCCCTGCTAAGTCCTGGGTTCTGCAAGAGGCCTTTCCTGCCCTCCCTTAATGCTGACGCCTTCCCTCTCTTAGTCATAACAGTCTTCAGTTTCTCTTGTGTCCAGTCGTCTGTCCTTGGGCATTTTGGGATCCAGGGAAAAGCCCTCGAAGGCAGAGGGTTCTGAAGGTGGGGAGGAGGCTGAGGGGACCATCCGGTGAGGGACACCGAGGCAGGGGGCTGCAGGCTGCATGCAGGCGACACGACCCCTCGAGGTCAGTCTCCATTGCACTGGAAGCCGCTTAAAGTCTCCTCACGCCCCTTGGGCCGGGCCCCTGTAGAGAGAAGGCCTTGGGGGGTTGGAGAAGGGCAGAACTTGACCATGGGAAAGGCCCTCTATAGGGAAAAAGCCCTGGCCATTGGAGAAGGACAGAAGTTGGCCATGAAGAAGACTCCTTGTACAGAGAAGGCCCTGGGGGGTTGGAGAAGGGCAGAAATTGGCCATGGGGAAGGCCCCCTATAGGGAGAAGGCCCTGGCCATTGGAGAAGGGCAGAACTTGGCCATGGGGAAGACCCCTGTAGAGATGGGGTTTAAGCTGAGGGCCATGAGAGCATGGTGGACAGAGGGAGCGCCTCCAGGGTCAAAGCAAAGCAAAGAAGCTGATCTAGACCCTTTGTTCTAATTTGGAGCAGAAGAGATAAAAAGAGGAGAGATAAGGGGACAGCTTCAGAGCAGGAAGTGCCCTCCCACACCTGGTCTTATCCCTAATTTTGTAGTTGGAAACAGACCTTGCTCAGCCCCAGGTGATAGACAGGATTTGAATCCAGACCCTTTGGTTCCAGGCCTGGGCTGAATCCAGAGCTGCTATTGGCTCCTCTGTCTGACAGGGGTGACCCCCCCATTTCCTTCTTAACCCTCTCCTGCTGTCCTGTCTGGGCCTCCCAGTTGGGGGCCTGGGACTGAGGCCTCCATAGAATTGGTAAAACCCACTTGGTCAGAACAAGTTCATGAAATGAGGAGCAGGAATGATGGGAAAATCTGGGTCCGGGTTCCGCCTCTTCCTCCGGCTGCCGGTCACTCAGCCGGGCCATGTCTCTGTGTCTGTGACCTTGGCGGTGGTCTGAGGTCAGGAAGCGCTTCCCCGCCTGGAGATAGGGATGGGGAGGGCTGCCTCTTCTTTAAGCCTGGATGAGTGTTGTCCTGATAATTAAGATCCTGAAACTGCAAGTATAATTTTCTTTTTTTAAAAAAATTATTATTATCAAAGCTTTTTATTTTCAAAACATCCTCATAGATAATTTTCAACATTCACCCTTGCAAAATCTTGTTCCCAATTTTCCTTCCCCCTTCCTCCCACCCTCTCCCCTAGACTGCAAGTAATCCAATATAGATTAAACATCTGCAATTCTTTTACACACATTTCCACAATGATCAGCCTACACGAGAAAAATCAGATAAAAAAGAAAAAAATGAATTGCAGAGGAAAAATTTGCACAGAAAAATCCAGTTATCCCCAGAATGTTGTACGGAACGTGGCAGAAAACTGGCGGCTGTATTTGTAAAGCTTTACTGTTATGCCCCCGGCCCAGTATCCTCCCTCATACAAAGAAAACCAGTTAAACAAAAATGATAATCGAAATGGGCGGCGGCATTCCGTACTGCAGTGCCCAGCAGCCACTGGGCACTTGAGAGGGACTGGCAGGGCAGTGGATAGTTTTTCCTCCTCTGGAGAAGAGGTCACCATTTTTCCCGATCCCTTTTCTAGGACTCTGGAGTTCTTGTTGCAATGTTTTTGTTTGTGCCGCTGTAAATTAATTTTGAATATTTCCCTCTTGGTTCTGCTTTCATCGCTCCTTATCTGCTCCTACCGATCTTCCCTTTGACTTATCCGTTTAACAATGAAACCTAGAATTTGAAACCGAGATCCTTGGCCCAGTTTACCAGTTTGTGTTCCCTCCCCTGTTTGAACATGGTATTGCTTGTCCTTCTCCAGGCTAATTATTATTTAAAAAGACTTTTCAGTCCCAAAAGAGGCTGAAATAGAAAAGGATTCTGTGATTTAGAGTGTTGTATTAACCCAAATACTTAATTCCTAGAATAGTTCTGTTTTGAAGACTTAAATTTCATTCCAAAATAATCACTTAAAAAAAAAAAAAAGAAAAGAAATACCTCCTGATTTTGTGAATGAGATTAGAGAATCCCACAAAGAATTCGGTGTCCAGAGTCTATGGGTAGGGAGGCTTTAGATCGCTGTTCCGTGTTTGATTTCAAAATTTAATTGCAACATGAGTTATATTTCTACCATGTTTAACATATGTCATCTAGGGAGGGGGTGGGGAAAGGGGGGGGGAAATTGGAACTCAAGATTTTTCAAGGGCTAATGTTGCAGAATTATCCATGCATATGTTGTGAAAAAAAGAAACTTTAATTAAAAAAAAAAAAAAAGAATTACATAACTTATTGGGGAAAAAAAAAAAAACCCGATATGTTGTAAAAAACAATCTGACACGAGGTGGCGCAGTGTATAGACTGCCAGCCCAGAGGCAGGAAATCTCAACTTCTTGAGTTCAAATCTGACCTCAGACCCTTACTACCCTGAATAAGTCATTTAATCTTGTTTGCCTCAATTTCCTTATTTGTAAAATGAGCTGGAGAAGGAAATGGCAAACGCTCCAGTGTCTTTGCCAACAAAACCCCAAATGGGGTCAGGAAGAGTTAGATGTGACCAAACAACAACGATGGATAGAAGGAAGGCAGAGAAACTGGGAAATCCTGGCTTCCGTTGCTGCCTTGGGGCCTATATGCCTCCAGGCAGATCATTTGATCTCTCAGTGATTTACGCAGTTCTTCAGAGGTGGTATCTGTCTGTCCTGTAGAAGGAATTTTCTCCTCCGGGAGTTCTTTGTACCGGTGACCTTCCAGATGTACCCCAGATTTTCACTGGCAAAGTTTCATCACCCTCCGTGCAACAGACAAAGATTACGCATAAATAAAACTTTGGGGGGTAGTTATATTTTAAATACATGGTGGAGTCGGGGTACGAGCGAGGGATTGGTATTTAAAGGAACCTGTTCCTGAGTTTTAAAGTGAATATTTATTTTTTTCTTGGCTCCTCAGTTGGGTTATAATATCTATTGGATGTGTTGACATCAAAGGGATCTTGTATTTTCTAGCTCCTCTTAGCAGTCTGGAATCTAGGGTCAGTGTTCTAGAACAGGAGGGAACCTTTGGAGTCTTCTCCAATTGAAGAAAAACCAGATCTAGATCCAGGGCAACTATTTGTCACTCTAGAGCTATCCCTTGGGTAGAAGATGAGCCTGGAGGCTTCTTCAAAGACTGTTCTGCACTCAGGTTCTGTGACCATGCAATGATTACATCTCCACCTTAAGCATGGTTCCTTTTTTTTTTTTTAAATACTAAGGGATTTCCCTAAGTCATATATTTGGAAGAGCAGCCGTTTAAACAAAAGCTCCACAGCATCATGTGGCTTAACCACTTTCAGTCTGTTGGAAAAACCCGAGTTCAAATGCTTCTTTTTAGAAAAAGGGAAACCAGCAGAAAGGGCACAGGATGGAGGCAAGGATCGGCGTTCTGGGCCCTGCTCTGCACTGCCCACGTGGCAGGTCTTGGGCCTGTCTGTCCCATTCCAGGCCTTAGTTTCCCTAACTATAAATGGAGGGAATTGGACTGGATGAAGTCTGACCTCTCTTCCAGCTGGGTCTATACTCCCTTGATCCCCCATGGACGTGACTTTTGGTCTAGACACCACCAGGCTGGAGCCAGCCAGACTCTGAAGACTTCACAAAGAAAGGAGGACCTGCGTGAGGAACGCCATCTGTTTTTCTAATGGAATATAGAGAACAATATTTGAACACTGAGAAACAGCAGGGAAGGATGAGGGGCAAAGGAAGGGATTAGTTGAAAAGGAGATTCGGATTCAGAGTCCTACCTTTGTTACTATAGGACCTCCCTGAGCCTCAGTTTCCCTAGCTGTAAAATGAGGTTGTTTTAGCTAGATCCTAGGATCCTTTCTGGATCCGTGATCCCAAGTTTCTGGGTCTCGCGATCCTGTTTCTGGCTCTTTTGAGTAGCTCTTTTACAGTGGACATGGCTATGATCTCTGCTTCTGGGAGACTGAGACAAGTGAACCATCTGAGTGCAAGAATTCTGAGCAGCAGTAGGTTAAGCTGATTGGCTGTTTGCTCTGAGCCTGGTGAGCCCCTGGGAGGGGACAAGTTCTTGGGCTGCCTTGGGGAGGGGTAAATTGGAAATGAAGCGGGTCGGAGCCCTTGTGGCCATCAGCAGGGACCTCCCCCCGGGCCAGTGGTTGACCATCGCTCTTCCAGCCTGAGGAGCCCAGGGAGACTGATCTCCAAAGTAAGGAAGAAAAGGAGGAAGCTGGTCTCCAGTAATGGGTCATACTTGTGTAGCCGGTGCCAGAGGCTGCTGCTCTGCTCCCACTACCCTTATGAGGTATTCAACAGGAATTATTGTATTAATGACAACAGCTCCTATTTTCCATAGCCCTTTAAGGTCTACAGAGTGTCATGGCCAACTTTAATCACAGTGATCCTGGGAGAACTGGCAGCTACTATTTGCTTTACAGATGTCAAGGCCGGGGCTCTGACTGTAGAAGGGCCTTCTCCCTTCCCCCCTTATTCCTCTCTCCATCCCCCATCTTTTGCCACTGAATATGTGCCAGAGTCCATGTTTAGGCCTCCAGCTCCTGAGCCAGTCTCTCTTTCCACCTCACCCTCAATCCCTCTCTTGCAAGGAACTGTTGAGGTGGACAATTTACAACCTCCTTTACTTCCCTTCTAACTGACGTCATTGAAAACTTTCTTGTTCCAAGAGGGGTTTTGTAGCCGTTGAGTTCAGGGGAGCTGGCGCTCTGGAGCCTTTCATCCTGAGCGATAGGGAAGCTTACTCAACCTGAGAGGAAAGAGAAGCGCTCCGATGAGTGGGACCAGTGGGAGCGATAGAAGCTGATGTCTCAGAGGAAACCAGTGACCGACAGTGGCCCTTCTGTGTCCAATGGAGCCGCACGTTAGGAAAGACTTTTTGGAAATGAGCACTGACATGGAGTTCGTGTATCTGGGTTCAGATTTTATCTGCAGCACTTCCTTCCTACACGACCTCATTTCCCTGGGTCTCAGTTTCTTTATTTGTAAAATGGAGGAGTTGGACCGGATCCTCCAATAGTTGATCTTTGTTCTTCCCCCGGCGACCGGCGCAGTGTGTTGTAAATAGATGGTGTAATCTGTAGCCAATGGCAGGCCAGCCAGAGTGGGTGTGACTACCTGTGGACTGCAAGCATGAGATCAGTTCCTAGAGAACTAGTTCTGGGAAGCGGGGTTGCGACAGAGCATAAATTTCTCCCGTTGCTGTTCGACCTTGGTTTTGTGAAGAGAACCGATGAGGTCATGATGGATGTCTTGGATTGGATTTTAATGAGGCAGAGTTGCGTAAAGTTGTCAGCCTCGGAACTGCAAGATAACTCGGAGACCTGCCGGTCCAACCTCCTCATTTTGGGGAAACAGAAACAAAAGAGGAGAAACGAAAGCGATTCCGACTCTGTCCCGTTCATGGATGAAGAATTCAGACTCGGGGTGACTTTCCCAAGATCCTTTAGGTGGCAGAGAGCGGTCAAGATCTGGCCCTCGTTCCTTGGCCTGTGGATAGTTAGTGCCCTTTTGTCCCCAGCACAGGGCTCTTGGGTTATAAGACGAACGTTACAGTCCCCACATAGTTTGTTTATAGTGAGTGAGATAATATCCACATAGAGGAGCATAAAGAGGATTTTGCTTTGAGCTTTGCTACGATGTCATGAACAAGTGGTTTGGCCTCTTTTCCAATCTTTAAGTGAGAATCTCCTTGGGACTTATGGTTGTACCAACAATTAACATCTATATAGCACTTTGCCTGTATTATCTCATGATAGAGAGAAAGCTGGGAGGCAGATACTCTTATTATATTATATTATTATAATTATTATTTTATTATATTATTATATTATATTAGCCTCATTTTATAGGCTAAGAAACTGAGGC
>MU176900.1:3691-16801 GCA_016696395.1 Antechinus stuartii
ATCTTTTTGCTAATATTTTATTTCAGATTTTAGCATCAATATTCATTTGGGAGATTGGTCTATAATTTTCTTTCTCTGTTTTCAGCCTACCTGGTTTAGGTATCAGTACCATGTCTGTGTCATAAAAGGAGTTTGGTAGGACTCCTTCAATCCCTACTTTTTCAAATAGTTTATTTAGCATTGGAGTTAATTGATCTTTAAATGTTTGATAGAATTCAGATGTAAATCCATCTGGTCCTGGGGATTTTTTCTTAGGGAGTTGATTGATAGTTTGTTCTATTTCTTTTTCTGAGATGGGACTGATTAGGATATTTACTTCTTCCTCTGTTAGTTTAGGCAAGCTATATTTTTGGAGGTATTCTTCTATTTCATTTAAGTTGTCGAATTTATTGGCATAAAGTTGGGCAAAGTAACTTGTAATTATTGCTCTAATTTCCTCTTCGTTAGTGGTGAGTTCTCCCTTTTCATTTTTAAGACTAACAATTTGATTTTCCTCTTTCCTTTTTTTAATCAGATTTACTAAGGGTTTATCTATTTTGTTGGTTTTTTCATAGAACCAACTCTTAGTTTTATTAATTAATTCAATAGTTTTTTTTACTTTCAATTTTATTGATCTCTCTTTTTATTTTTAGAATTTCAAGTTTAGTGTTTGACGGGGGGTTTTTAATTTGTTCCTTTTCTAGCATTTTTAGTTGCAAGCCCAATTCATTGACCTTCTCTTTCTCTATTTTATACAAATAGGCCTCTAGAGATATGAGATTTCCCCTTATCACCGCTTTGGCTTCATCCCATACATTTTAGTATGATGTCTCATTATTATCGTTTTCTTGGATGAAGTTATTAATTATGTCTATAATTTGCTGTTTCACCCAATCATTCTTTAGTATGAGATTATTTAGTTTCCAATTATTTTTTGGTCTACTTTCCCCTGGCTTTTTGTTGAATGTAATTTTCGTTGCATCGTGGTCTGAAAAGGATGCATTTACTATTTCTGCCTTACTGCATTTGAGTTTGAGGTTTTTATGTCCTAATATATGGTCAATTTTTGTATAAGTTCCATGAACTGCTGAAAAGAAAGTGTACTCCTTTCTGTCCCCATTACATTTTCTCCAGAGATCTATCACATCTAATTTTTCTAGTATTCTATTTATCTCTTTGACTTCTTTCTTATTTATTTTGTGGTTTGATTTATCTAATTCTGAGAGTGCAAGGTTGAGATCTCCCACTATTATAGTTTTGCTGTCTATTTCTTCTTGCAGCTCTCTTAGTTTCTCTTTTAAGAATTTAGATGCTACACCACTTGGTGCATATATGTTTAATATAGATACTGTTTCATTATTCATTCTACCCTTTAGCAAGATATAATGCCCTTCCTTATCTCTTTTGATTAGATCAATTTTTGCTTTAGCTTGATCTGAGATCAGGATGGCTACCCCTGCTTTTTTTTCCTGAAGCATAGTAGATTTTGCTCCAACCTTTTACCTTTAGCCTGCATGTATCTCCCCACTTCAGGTGTGTTTCCTGTAAACAACATATTGTAGGATTCTGGCTTTTAATTCATTCTGCTAACCGCTTCCTCTTTATGGAAGAGTTTACCCCGTTCACATTTATGGTTAAAATGACCAATTCTGTATTACTTGCCATCTTGTTAACCCCGGTTTATGCTTTTCTCCCTTCTTACCCCCTTACCCCGCTTCCCAGTATTAAGCTTGTGAGCACCACTTGCTTCTCACAGCCCTCCCTTTTTTAGTATCCCTTTCCCCCCCTTAGAGTTCCTCCCCCTATCTTACCCCTTTCCCTCCCAGTTACTGTATTCCCTTCCACTTAGCTTATTCCTTCCCTTTTCACTTTTCCCTTCTCACTTTTCAATGAGGTGGGAGAAGTTTCACCATAGATTGAATACGTCTAAAATTTTTCTCTTAAAGCCAATTCTGAAAGCAGTAAAATACTCACTATATTCATCCCTCTCCATTCTTTCTCTCAGATATAATAGGTTTCCTATGCCTCTTCATGAGATGTACTACCCCCACTTTCCCCTTTTTCTGGTACAATGTCCTTTCCACGTCTAGTTTCTAGAACAAGGTATATCTGTATTCTTTATACATCTTTATAGCCGAAATATACTTCCCCAAATTAATCTTTACCTTTTTAGATTTCTCTTGAGTTCTGTACTTGTAGATCAAACTTTTTGTTAAGTTCTGGCTTTTTCATCAAAAATAGGTGAAATTCGCTTACTTCGTTGAATGTCCATCTTCTTCCCTGGAAAAAGATGCTCCTTCTAGCTGGGTAAGTTATTTTTGGTTGCATACCAAGTTCCTTAGCCTTTTGGAATATCATATTCCAGGCCCTTCGATCTTTTAATGTGGATACTGCCAGATCCTGGGTGATCCTTATTGTGGCTCCTCGATACTTGAATTGGGTTTTTCTAACTGCTTGCAGTATTTTTTCCTTCGTCTGAGGGTTCTGGCATTTGGCCACTATATTTCTTGGTGTTTTGATTTTAGGATCCCTTTCAGTAGGGGATAATGAATTCTTTCGATGTCTATTTTATCCTCTGTTCCTATGACTTCTGGGCAGTACACTTTGATAATTTCCTGGAAAATAGTGTCCAGGCTCTTTTTTTCATCATACTTTTCTGGGAGTCCAATGATTCTCAGATTGTCTCTCCTGGATCTGTTTTCCAGGTCTGTTGTCTTCCCCAGAAGGTATTTCACATTCTTTTCCATTGTTTGATTTTTTTGGATTTGCTTGACTGATTCTTCTTGTCTCCTCGAGTCATTCAATTCCATTTGTTTGACCCTGATTTTCAGTGAAGTGTTTTCTTCACTCACTTTTTAAAAATCTTTTTCTAATTGTCCCATTGAGTTCTTTTGTTCTATGGAATTTTTTTCCATTTCGCCGATTTTGTTTTTTAGAGAGCTATTTTCTGTTTCCAGTTCACTAATCCTATTTTTCAAGGATTTGATTTCTTTATCCACTCTGTCTTTAAATCAGTGGGATGACTTATCCAGGCTCTTTTGCCAAGCCTCCCTCTCCTTTTCCCATTTTTCTTCTAGCTCTCTTGTGAGAGTCTTTTTAATTTCTTCCATGAGATTCATCTGTGCTGAGGAACAGATGATCTCCTCCTTTGGGGATTCACCTGGAGACTGTCTGTTTTTAGTCTCCTCAGGATTTGGAGTCTGCTCTCTATCTGTATAGAAGCTGTCCAGTGTTAAAGTCTTTTTCAGTTTCTTGCTCATTCTGTCTAATAATCAAAGACAAACTATCAAAGAAACAGAAGAAAAAACCCCTTGAATGGAGGCTGCTTTCTTTGGGGGATGGGCTGGGTGGTGTTACTCAGCTTCCTCTACAGACTGTGGGGGCAGCAGTGAGGCACTAGCAGGACTGTGCTGCGCCTGCGCTCTGAAATCTGAGAGCTTGCTGAGACACTGTGGGGGAGGGGCGGCCAGGTCCTGAGAGACTCCAGCTATTTGGGGTTGTATTCTTCACCCCCGGTGTTTTTAGCTTTTCTGCTGAGCTGCTGACTTGCTGCCGGAGCAAAGTATCTAATCCTGTAGCAAAGCTCTCCCCGCAGAGACGGCTGCGATCACGCCCCACCCCCTCTCCGCTCTGCTCGGCTCTGAGCCGCCTTCCGTGCTCTCGCTGCCACTGCTGCCTGCAGCCTGCTTCCGATCTAATAACCGTCCCCGCCCTCGCGCAAAAACAGACCTTTCCTGACGAGTCTCAAGCATGGTTTCTCTTGGTAACTAATTGTATGTTTTTTTTCAGTCGAGCATTAATTCAGAGGCATGAAATGAAATGGATAGTGAGAGAAAACGCGGTGGTTACACAGCTGTGGGCCTCCTCTCCACCATCTTGGCCGGAAGCGTGGAAATGCTTTTCTTACAGGAGTAAGAGCAGCAGCCACATACATTTGACACATAGTAGAGCTATTCTTCATTCCCTGTGGCAAAACTCTCCATTCAAATCTTTTATAAGGCTCAACTAAATTAATGCTGGGCACTGAAAAGGCAAATCTTTTCATATCCTCCTTATCTAAAGGGATAGAATAGAAACAATCCTTAATGTCTATAACCCAAAGAGGCCATTCTCTAGGCAATTGAGTAGGAGATGGAAGTCCAGGCTGAAGAGTTCCCATAGTTTCCATCTGTTCATTTTCTTAAATCAGTGAGCATCCTCCATTTTCCAGATTTCTTTCTTACAACAAATACAGGGGAATTCCAAGGACTTAGAGAAGGCTGTAAGTGTCCTTGGTCAAGGTGCTCCTGTACTATATCTAATAAGGCCTGAATTTTATTGCTAGCTAAAGGTTAGTGTTCTATCCACACTGGTGTATCAGTTTTTCATTGGATAGGTGAATAGCCTTCAACAGCATCCCTGCCTAAAAAACCCGAAGTACTAATCCTAACTGTTGTAAAAGTCTCTTCCCCACAGATTGATGGGGATTTTTTCAATTATAAAATGAGTAAAAACTCCTGTTGCATCTTCAAATGTCTGTTTCATAGGGGTAGCATTGACTTTAGCTGCTATTGATCCTCCTATGCTAGACATGTAGGTGTCTGCTTTAATCTTTGGCCAGTGACTGGGCCAATCGGCACCTCTAATGACTGTTTGATCTGCATCTGTGTCTACCAATCCTTCTAATAGTATGCCATTTAGATAGATAGTGAGCATAAGACAGTCAGCTGTAATTGCTGCAGTCCAGAATGTTCATAGATTCTGTTGCTTGGAGTCAGAATCTGGGCAACTATCACCAGATTGCCTATTAGCAGTTTATATTACCTGATGCTACTACTTTCCCTGCTTTATAAATCACACATTGTCTACTTGTATTAGTGACTGGAATATTATCTACATATTCCCCAGTTTCCCACATCAATGTATGGATAAACATTGTTTTGTAAGCACTCTCAGGAGGTGAAATTGTCTAGCCTACTGTGCCTGGAGGCAAGGAATCCATAGACTGGGTAACTTCGGCTGCCAGCATGCCCCAAGTATTTTTTATTTTGTGCCCTGGGGTTGGGGCCCCCATCTTCTTTCCCTGAATCAATCTATATTCTGATGCCCAATAGAAGCCTCTGTTACATTTTGGACATGGGGTTTTGAGTCTTGTTCTCCCACCCCATTTTCTCACTCTATCCTTATGCCAACATTGAGCTTTCAAATGCCCTACTTTACTACATTGAAAGCATTGACGAATCTCTCTGGAAGTTCCTTTCCAAAAGGGACCCTGTCTTCCCATGTTTGGATCTTGGGAAGTCTACATTATAGCCTAGGTATAAAGGGTATTTATGCCCATTGTGGCACAGCAGCTTATGGCCCCCTCTAAAGAAGCATCTTTGTGTAAGTTTTCTTATCATAATTTCTGTTGCTGCATTTTCACCAATAGTTTGTATGACAGCTGTCAGCAGATGTACCACAAAATCAGCAAAAGGTTCATTTGGAGTTTGCTCTATTTTCATGAAGACTTCCCCTCTATCTTGGCTTTCCTGGGAGGGGTCCCATACTTTGATAGCAGCAGAAGCAATTTGCTCATATGCTACTATAAGATAATTAATCTGTGCTGAAGTGTCTGCATAACAACCTACACCTGTTAGTTGATCACAGGTGATTTGTATATTAACTCCAGTTTGCTTGTTTCCTTGGGCTTGTATCCTACAAAGTTCACTATACTCAGAAAGCCCCAACAAGTTTTGTTCAAGTTCTAAAAATGTTCTTGCTATAGATTTCCAATCACTAGAGGTTAAAATATCATAAGCCAAATTCTCTAATAACATCTTAACATAAGATGATGTAGACCCTTAAAGAGTGCAAGCTTTTTTCAGATCTTTGATAATTTCTAGATTGAAAGGAATGTATCTTCTTTTGGCTTGACCTGAAGAATTTGGCTGTTCAATCAGAAGATGTTTCTATTCTCAAATCAGCTGTATTCTGCCCTTTCTTTTTGACTTTAAGTAGTGCCTTTTGTAATTGAGTCATGTGGAGGAAGGGTAGCAGGGGAGGAGGCAGTGATGATTGGGAGGGAAGTGCTGGTGATATCACTGCCCTTCCCACTCCTCCTCCTCCTCCCTCCACTCAGGAAAATGAAGTTGATGGTTGATGAGGGAGGCTCAAGAGCCTGCTTGGGTGTAGGTGGAGATGAAGCTGAGCTGCATGAATGAGAATCACCGCACCCTTTAAGTTCACTAAACTCCCCATGCCTTTTAGCTATTTTATCATTACCATCCCCCTTCTCTTCCTCTTTTTCCTCCTGTTTCCTTCTCTGGCTGTTCTCCTTAAAACTTTTCTTTTTCTTAAATCTTCTGAAATTCTTTAAGGCCAATTGTATTCTGTTATATATATAGAATGTTTCCTTAGAAATTGGATCAGGATCATTATCATTGTAATATTTACTTAGTTGCTCTCCTACTAATTTCCAATTATCTGCTTCTATTTCTTCTTCCTTGAAGAACCAAAGGGACATGCATTCTAATGTATCCAAGAGTCCATCAATCTGCTCCCAAGTTATAAGAAAACCTTTCCTCTTTATTAACCTAAGTATGCTTTCTATAGAGCACCCATGGAGTGAGAGTGGGGGAGAATCTTTTCCTAATATCTGCCCCATTTCAGCTAGAAAACGAAAGTTACTAGTTTAGCCCTTAACAAACTCCCCTGTTTGTTTATTTTAATAATCTATTTCCTGGTCACAGGGACTGCTTCACTGAAATTATGGTCCTTAGTCTTCTTTGGTAGCCAATTGTAATATCCAGACTCGCTCTCTGGATGGCCTCAGGATCAGTCAGAGTCAGGATTAATCAAAGCTTTTGGGCTTTAGGGGGAGAAGTGAAGGAGGCAGGCAAGTTACCACAAGGCTTTCCAAAGATGTATCTTCAATTCTGGTATCCGGAGTCTCTAGCTTCTTTCCTCCACCTCCTGCAGCTGAATGACTCTGACTTCTCTTCTCCAACCCTCCAATCCTTGCCTATGATTGTCTTACCACCAAACATTCAACAAGTACCAATGGTGAGGAGAGCCATCACATCATTATCTCGTCTAAATATGTATATTGAGCATATTATCTCACATCAAATAGGTAATTAGCCTTAAATGTTCTGCTGTCTGATTCAAGCATATGTTTTCAGAATTTCAGCCCTCTACAGTTGAACATTAACAAAAATATTAAGCACCCAGAAACAAAAGAAGAAATATTAAATATTCCTGTTTTTAAAAAAGATATTGAACAAACCTAAGGTTGAATTCCCTAAGGAAAAAAAAAAAAATTCTGAGGCCCAGATGCATTTACAAATAAATTCTACCAATCCTTTATAAAATAATTCCAATATTACATAAACTATTGGAAAGATTGTGTCCTTCCAACTTCCTATGCTGCTAATACCTAAATCAAGAGAAGTCAAAACAAATATATATATATATATATATATATGACTAAAATGTCACCAAAAGCATTACAACAATTTATTAACAGGGCAATACACTGTGACCAAAAATGAATTATGCCTGGACTGCAGAGTTGGTTCAATATTAAAGAAAACTATTGCCATAATTGGCCATATCAATAAGAAAGATAACAAAATCATATAATTTCAATAGATGCAGAAAAAACTTTTGACAAAATACAGCATCCATTAATCTTAAAATTGTTTCAGACTATATGAATAAATGGAGTTTCTCTTAAAATTATAAGCAATTTCTTTCTTAAACCATTACCAAGTATTTTTTGTAATGGAAAAAACCTGGATGCATTCTCAAATACATCAGTGATGTAACAAAGATGCCATTGATTACATTCAATTTTGTACTAGAAATGTAGCCTCTAGCAATAAGAAAACAGAAATAAAAGACATTAGAATAGGCAATGAGGGAAGACAACTAATCACTTTTTGCACATGAAATGATGGTTTATTTAATCAACCAAAAATGACTTGAAATAATAACTTGAAAAGTTGAAGGACATAAAATAAGCCAAAATTAATTACCAGCATTTCTATATGTTGGCAAAGAGATAGAAAGAGAAATCCTATTTAAAATAACTGTAGACAAAATAAAATTCTTAGGTGTCAACCTGCCAAAACAAACCCAGGAACTATTAGAACATAATTACCAAACACTTTTCATACAAGGAAAGATTTAGACCATTGGGAAAACATGTCAGTTGTTCTTTGTTTAGGCTAAGCTAATATGATAAAAATAACAATTCTATCTAAATTAATCCACTTCTTCATGGCCATATAAATCAAACTGCCCAAAAATTATTTTATAAGGCATGACAAAAATGACAAAATTAATCTGGAAACAGAAAATTCAAGAATATTAAGAAAATTAATGAGAAAAATTTCAAAGGATGGTAGTCTACCAATACCAGACCTAAAACTCTATTATAAAGCAGCAGTAAAGTAGTAGAATAGGTTGGGTACACAAGACACAATAGTCTAGGACTATAGGAAGGTACTATTTGATTAAATGCAAAAACTCTAGCTTCTTTGCCTCTTCCTGAGATGTAATTTCCCTCATTTTACCTCCATGTCCTTTTTTTTTTTTTTTTTAACAATACAATCACCTTTCCACCTCTACTTTCTTTTTTATATTATAACAATAAAATCAAATTATACAGCACTCTCTATGTAAATCCATAACAGAGATACAGTTGTCAAGAATTCTCTTCTTTTTACCTTTTTATGCTTCTCTTGAGTTCTATTTTTAGAGGTCAAATTTTCTGTTCAGCTCTGGTCTTTTCATCAGAAATAAATGGAATTCACCTCTTTCATTGAATGTTCATCTTCTTCCCTGAAAGAAAATACTCAGTTTGGTAAGGTAAATTTTTTCTTGGCCTGCATTCCAAGGGCTGCAATTGACCTTCAGAATATCATATTCCATGTCCTTCAGTCTTTTAAAATGGAAGCTGCTAGATCCTGAGTAATCCTTATTGTGGCTCCTTGGCATTTGAATTGTTTTTTTCCTGGCTGCTTGTAATATTTTTTCCTAGGTCTGATAGTTCTGAAATTTGGCCACAGTATATCTTGGGGTTTTAATTTTGGAGTGTCTTTCAGGGGATGTTTGATGAATTCTTTCAATGGTTATTTTACCTTCTGATACTATGACATCTGGACAGTGCTCTTTGATGATTTTCTAAAAAAGTGTGGACACTTTTTTTTCATCATGGTTTTTCAGAAGTCCAATAATCCTTAGAATGTCTCTCCTAGATCTATTTTCTAGATCAGTTGTTCTCCAAATGAGGTATTTTATATTTTTTTTCTTTTTTGGGGGATTTGCTTGATTGATTCTTGATATCCCATTGAGTCATTCATTTCCATTTGCTCAGTTCTGATTTTTAATGAATTATTTTCTTCATTTACTTTCCCCCCCTTCTTTTTGTATTTGTCCAATTGAATTTTTAAATGAGGAGTTTTGTTTATGGAATTTTTTTTTCCATTTCACAAATTCAGTTTTTAAGGAGTTATTTTCTTTTTTCCATTTCACAAATTCTGTTTTTCTGGGAGTTTTCTTTTTGCATTTTGTTAAATCTATATTTTAATGAGTTGTATGCTTTTTTCAAACCCTCTTGACAAGTTTTCATTTCATTTCCCCATTTTGCTTCCAGCTCTTTTTAAAGATCCTTTTTAATTTCTTCTAGAAGAACCTTGTGTGATGGGGACCAATTTATATCATTCTTTAGGGCTTCATGTGGAGATGATCTGCTTTTAGTCTCCTCAGAGTTTGAAATCTGTTCTTCTCTTTCACCATAAAACTGTTTATAGTCAAGAGTTCTCTTTGTTTTGTTTGTATTCATTTTTAAAAACAGTTAATTCCTGATTTTAGGACAGGGGAGGTTTTCCAAGTTTCTCTACAAGTGGCAGTGGCTGGGGCTGTACTGAGTCTGTGCTGACTCACTCCCAGTGCTGGGTGGGCATGGCCATGTCCCATGAGATTCTGGCATTTTAGGGATCACTATTTACCTTTTTGTGTTTGTGTTGGATGTTTTCTAACTTCTCTGCTGATCTACTAGCTTGCAACCAGGGCAGAGTGGCCAACACTGCTGTAGATCCCTCCCTGTAGATTCTCTAAAACGCGGAGTCTGCATCACCACCCATTTTTGCTGTCTGCCCTGGCTTCTATGTTCCACCTGCTTGTGTTTGGTCCTCTTCCCTCCATGTGGGATTGAAACTGACTTTTTCTGGTTATCTTTGAAATTATCTTCTGCTGGTAATTTGTTGCACTCCTAATATTCATGGATTCTGCCATCCAGAATTAATTCAGAGGCTGGATTTGTGAATTAGTCTGAGGGTTGTAAGAGAAAGTCAGAAAGAAATGTGTGTCCTCTCTGCCATCTTGGCTCCATCCCCATAAGACTCTAGCTTCTGGAATAAGAACCTACTCTTTGTTCAAAATTGCTGAGAATAGTATGTCAAAAACTCAGCATCTCACTTTTTGATCCTTTTTTGGTCACAATGAGTGCAGGAGTTAAGCAAAGTTTGATAGTTATAGCAAATCAGGAGATTAAGGAATAATTTACCATTAATTCCTTTGGAGAAGGTAAATTTTATGACCAAATAGGAGTCAAAAAACATTATGAAATGTAAAGTGGATAATTTTTGACTAAATTAAATTTAAAAGCTTTTTAATAGAACCTGTGCAGCCAAGATTAGAAGGGAAGCAGAAAACTGAGAAACAATATTTACATCCAGTTTTTTTCTGTTGAAGGGCCTCATTTATAAAATATATAGAGAACTGACTCATAAAAATGTAAGCTATTCCCCTATTGAATAATGGTCAAAGGATATGAGGAATTTAAACCCAAATATAGACTTATGGAAAAATGTTCTAAGTATCTATTGATTGGAAAAATGCAAATTAAAACCACCCTGAGGTACCATCTTATTCCTATCTGATTGGCTAAGATTACAGAAAAATATGATAATCATTAGAGGGTAGGTGGGAAAATAGGTACACTAATGCATTGTTGGTGGAGTTTTATATGGATTAACATATACTATTTTCACCTTGTTTCTGTCTTCTGTTTTTTTCCCATTTTTTTTTTCCCTTTTTCTGATTTTTTCTCCCAACATGATGCATATAGAAATTTATTTAAAATGAATGCATATGGCATTCTCATTTGTTTTGTTGTTTGCTTGCATTTTGATTTCTTTCCCAGTTTTATCCTCCTTGATCCGATTTTTCTTGTCCACCAAGATAAGTGTATAAATATGTATACATATATTTGATTTAACTTATATTTTAACATAATTAACATGTTTTGGAATATATGCCATGTAGTGGAGGGGATGGGGGGAAGGAGAGGATAATTTGGAACAGAAGGCTTTGCAAGGCTCAGTGTTGAAAAATTACCCATGCATGTTTTGTAAATAAAAAGCCTTAATTAAAAAAAAATTTAAAGAAATTTTCTTGTAGGCACTGCTTTGGCTGTATTTCATAAAAAATAATAAAATAAAATGAATGCCTATATATAATCATAAGAACATAAAATACTCCATAAACATTAAGGTATCATATAAATTTTTGAAAAAGGAAAATATTATAATAAAAGACATAAATTTCCATGGAAAAAACCCAAGTTAAAGCCATGTAGAAAATGTCCTGTGTCATTAATAGAGAAATGAAAAATTATATGTCTGAGGTTGTAGCTTATAAACAGTAGATGGGAAAAGATAAAAAAGAAAAAATGCTTCAGGAGAAAATGTTGTAGAAATACTTATATTAATGTACTATTAGTTGAATTGTGAGATAGTCTAGCAGTTATGGAGAGCAATTTCAGACATATATACCCCAAAGAGTATATTTTGTATATATGTGTGTGTATATATATATATATATATATATATACATATATATATATATATATATATGTATATATATATATATATATACTTAAATCATGAATATCTTTCATCCAGTGACACATTTAGCCTATATGTGAAAGAGATCGAAAATGAAAAAGAAGACACAAATATAAAAATACTTAGAAATGCTTCAGTTGGTGGTGGGGGAGAGGGGGGCAGGAGGCCAAAGATACCAATGTATCCATCAACTGGATAGCAGCTGAACAAATAATGATATATAAATAAAGAACAATCCTAATCTGTTCTAAGAAGTTATGAAAGATGCTTTCAGAGAAACTTAGGAAGAGTGATATCAATTTATGTAGAGTGAAGAAAGCAGGACCAGGAAAACATTTTTACAGCATTTTAAGAACAATTTTTTTTTACATTTAAAAATATGACCAATACAATGACCAACCTTGATTCCAGAATACAATTAACAAAGCAAGATACCTCCTTACAAATAGATGAATTAAAAATGTAGAAAAATGTGAAATTTAGAATAAACAGTAACAGTTAAGAATTTTAATTAATCACTAAATTCATGTCTATGGAGTCAATTGTATGAGTTTCTGTAATAGTTTGTATGTATTTAGAATCCCAAATATGAAAGGCTACAATCTGGGAGGGAGGGAAATAAGGAAAACAAGTGGTATATGAATCAATCTGGTCAGGAGATAACTTGCCTAAAACTGCATGTCTCTGTTGTCAAGTGGTATCTGATATGGGACTTTCCAAAGGATGTGGTACAACTCAGTTTTCCCCAAGACTCTGGTATCTTGCAAGTAAGCATGATTTAATAAAATGTAAGTCCACCATGGAACTCTTGATTTAAAACAATCACAGTTTTAGAATATCCATTGGCTTCTCCCTCTCCCTTCTCCTCACTGTCACCTTGCTTCAAAGGGAAAATGGCTAGTGTTTACATGAATGTTACTTTTGAGAATCTAAATTTTCCTCCATGGAAAGAAATTTAAAATGTTATCCTATGCCTTAGATAATAGGATAATTTGTTTTCTTCCCCCATAGAAAACAAGGATGAGCATAGGTGAACTAGAGTGTGCATTAAAAGAAGAATTTAAATAGGACTTGTAAATTCAACTGGAAGCCAAGTTGTAAATTATAGTTATCTTTCAGGAAGCTTAAAGTAAGTCTTCACACATAATTCAGTTCAACAATTGTTCAAATTAATGATTTCACATTTTTCATGAACAAGGTTCAATCAAACACTGTGTGTGTGTGTGTGTGTGTGTGTGTGTTTCCAAGGCTGATCTTT
>MU176901.1:0-11042 GCA_016696395.1 Antechinus stuartii
CCACTCAATTTCCTATTTAATTAAACTCTCTTCATTCATTAAACAGAAACATTCACCATCTTAAATCTTGAGTTGCCTCTCTGTCTCTCCGATCCTGTTCCCAAACACGGCGTGTTTTACAGACTGTTGTCTTACAGAGCCTTTGCTCCTCCTCGGCCCCGGCTCCACTCGATGACCCACTGTTGATGTCCTGCCGGACAGGACACACTTCACTGGGGTTAACCCCTCGTCCTGTGTCTTTCTTTGTATCTTTTTTAGGTCGTATTGATCAAACTCCTGTTCTATCTCAATTCTTGATTTTTCACCAGTCTATGTTCTCCCTGAGGTGCAAATTAGTTCTATTTGTGGGGGAAATCTGAAGAGCTTGAAATTTACCAACTGACTCTGCCATCTTCCCAGAATCCTCCTAAAATTTATTCTTTTATAGTGAATCTTCTCATATGATCTGCTATGTATATGGTAATTTTTTCTTATTATTTTGAATTTAAATTTAAAATAAAAAAAATTAAACCCCACAAAATACAAAGGATCTATATGTTCAAAAATATTTATAGCAGCCCTTTTTTAGTGGCAAAGAAATGGAAACTGAAGAGATGCCTATCAAATGACTAAACAAGTTCTGGTACATAATTGTGATGGAGTATTATTGTGCTTTAAGAAATGATTAGCAGCGTCTTCTATCTCAAAGAGTAATATGAAATGGCTCTTACCTGAGAGAATTTATAGAAGAACTCAAAAAAAGAATTAAAAAATCAAATGAGAGATCCTGAGAAAAAAATCTAAGAAAAACAAGATTATAAAATAAGTTAATCAACTAGAAAAGGAGATACAGAAACTCAAAGAGGAAAATAACTCTTTGAAAATTAGAATTGAACAAGGAGAAGCCAGTGAAGCTATAAGAGACTAAGAAATAAAACAGATTCTAAAGAATGAAAAAATAGAATATGAAACATCTTATAAAAATAATGACAGATCTGGAGAATGGATGAAGGAGAGAAATTATAAGACTAATTGGACTGCCAGAAACTTGTGACCAAAAAGAAAACCTTGATGCAATAATGCAAAAAATAATCCAAGAAAATTGTCCTTCAGTGAGAGAACATTAGAGGAAAATAGAAATTAAAAAAAAAATCCACTGATGACCTCAATGAGATTCTTTGTGGAAAACATATAGGAACATTATTGACAATTTTGAAACCCCCAGCTCAAAGAGAAAATTTTTCAAGAATCAAGAAAAAAAAAAACAATTCAAATACCCTGGAGCTACAATTAGTATTGTAGAAAACTTTGCAGTAGCCACAATGAAAGGCCACATGTCCTGAAATTATATCTACTGGCAATCAAAAGAAGTAGAACTGCAGCTGAAAGTATCATATCCAGCAAACTTATCTATAAGATTGGACAAGAAAAAATGAACATTCCAATAACTTGAAGATTTTCAGGATTTTCTATCAACTAAGCCTGAACTCAATAGAAAATTTAATATATAAGAGGCAATATCAAAGATCAGTTTCAAGGTACTCAGTGCACAATTGTTCATTTTTTTTTTTTTTAATATGGGAAACATATATCATCTGATTAAGAATGACATCAACAATTGAGCAATTCAAAACAAAGATTGGGGCAGAGTTTAGGTAAAAATAGTAATTATGTTATACCAATGGGGTGCAGAGGAAGAAGAGATACAGAGGTAGTAGAGGGGGGAGGTGTGCTCGTACCTACTCACATCAGGAATGAGTTAAATAGACAACACTACATATATACCATGAAGGCTACAGTACCCTCAAAAATCTATGAAAAAATAAGGGGCGAGGGATGGGTTGACCAGAAAAAATGGGTATGGAAAGAAGACAAGAAAGAAATTCATGGGGAGGTTGGGGGGGGAGATTATTAAGCGATAGCAAAGCAAGTTAGGAGCAACATAAAAGCAATGAGTCAGCAGGGATGTGTATGGTGTATATGGGAGGAGGAGATGAGATGTGTGTTTGTGTGTGTGTGTGTGTGTGTGTGTGTGTGTGTGTGTATGTGTGTGTGTGTGTGTATAGATGAGGATGTGGTCCCTTTAAGATTCCTTTCTTCCCAATCCCCCTAGTTAATAGAATTACACTTTGACTCACAAATCCTGGTCCTTTGAATTTCAATAGAAGATCCAGACCTGTCCCAGCCCCCTGGATTTGAGCCAACTCGGGGCTACACCCAAAGACCCCCTAGCTAAATCTCTCATTATAAAAGGGCCACACTGGGACCCCCTCTTTGCAGAGGTTTCAAACATGCTAGCCATGTCAGGATCCTCTGTCCACTGGACTCTCTGTCCGGTGCCCTTCTTATCTCTACCTTCGCCTATACTTTAACCTTGCTTCCAAACCTCATAATAAACCTCTTTTATCAATCTAGCTTTTCGGGCCAATAAATGATTTATTGGGGACTCACGCGCTACTAGACCTTCATTTACTTCCATATCCTTGCACCAAATCCAATGGAGTTGCAGGGGAGGTCCATTTGACATCCTGTACCCCAAACCTGCCACTAGCCCTCAACTAAACCCTAATTTTATTTAGGTACCCCATATCTACACCTCATCATTTGGTTCCCTGATGAACTAACCCCAAAACTAGGTAATTTGGCGACCAAACCTAACCCCAACCTTTTCAGGGCATTCAGAACCAATCTGGGTTTTGAGCTGTTTGGGCAGTATTTTTCTGGGAAGAATCTGTGTTCCTTCTTTCGTCTCACTCTATCTCTAAAGGCAGTGGGAAGAATATCTGCGTTCTGTCTCACCCTGCTTCCATTTCAGGCAAAAAGGCCTCTGTTTTTACAGATAGCAGGCACAGGCAATCTGGAACTTTGGACAAGGAAAAAAACTTTTTTTCTTTCCTTATCTTGCAGTGGACACCCAAGCCCAAGCTTGGGTCATTGTTGGAGCTTTAAGCTCATGCACAATTCTTTACAAATTGCTGTGGATAGACAAAAGGCCTTCTTTTGTCTTGCTTTCTGTCTCTAGAGATACGAGAGAGACTGCAAGAATTTGGGCAAATTAAAACCTGTCCACAATCTAGACACTCCTCTGCCTCTAAAATCCTGCCTTCAGCAGATTCTTTGCTTGAGGAAACTCCCTCTGTCCAAATCCTTTCCAGATACAAAGGCTCTTCCTTTGCATCTCAATGCATTTCTAATCTTTTTTTCCCTTTCACCAGAAATCCCTGCTCTCAGGCAGGAACTCCGAGGAGAGGAAGTGTCTCTTTAACACTCACCCCCCACCAGGGAGACACATGGTCGTCCCACCCTTCTTGGGGGTCCCAAGTCAACACTTTTTTTGATCTGTTCCGGGAAGATAACCAGAGAAACTTAAGAGGAGCTGTGTTTGAGCCCTTCTCCCACTCCACTGTTAAATGCAATGGCTCTAGCCACGAGGAGAAAGGTCACTGAATTGGGGTGAGCTTAGAGAATGTCTCTACCCACGGCTGCTACTCCTTGGGCAGGAGTAAGCATCTCTCCTTCAGGTCTTGCTCTCCTGCCAAGATTAGATGAGCTATCCCACTCTCAAGTTCCAGCATGAATTTGCGCCAGGTAAGATGGCATCTCTTCCTCCCCCTTCTTCCATGGAGTGGGGAGTGTAGAACTCGAGGCCTGGTTCGGACCTCTCCCATGGGGCTTGGCAACCTGCCGTTTAAATGCTCCTATCCTGTCCCCTTCTTGGGGTACTTATACAGTGGGGAGACTGGGGACTCAATCTTAATCTTCTCAAATCTCCAGAAAAGTTTTCACCAACATTTTGAAATGGACAAATCTCTCCTTTCCGCCTCATGCCAGCAGAAGAAAGTTTGCTTAGTTAGATTGGGGATCTCTTTTGTATTTCAAAAGACCGGGTCAATGATGCCCTTAAGGTTATCTGTTCCAGGTGGGTGGTCTATTTATGCAACAGAATACCTACTCCCACCCTGTAGTAAAATGCTAATCACAGATTCCAATGTAATAATGCTAATCACAGATTCCAATGTAATAATAGCCGAACAAAGAAAAACTATATAAAAACTGTCCTTAGTGTTATGAGGTTACAGAATTCAATTAGAACTCCGTCCCGAGCTCGGTACCAAATAAATCCTAAATCTACCTCATGGCGGCTATCTCGAATTTTATTGCCTGGGCTATTTCAATTTAAAATGGAACTTTGCTGGCAATTTGGACAAGTGAGCCGCGCCCCTCCCCGACCTTTATCTGGCTCTTGAAAGCCACAGCCTCCAGCCGTCAGGAAGCATGCTCGTCCCATACATTTTAAAACTGGACTCCATTCCCTCGATTTCCTGCATTAGAGCAATGTCCCTCCCGTCACAGCCTTTTAACTGTAGAAGCCTCAGAATTATGTTTTTGCATGCTCAAGAGGCTGTCTACAAAGACAAGGGATTTTAAACTGCTCTGATTTTCCCCCCCCTAGCCTCAGGGCACTATTTAAAACCTTTTCTCAGCTGCTCAAGGAGAGATGACCTAGCTAAGGCAGGCTATGTCTGTCTCTCTCTGTCTCTCACTTTCCTACCTAAGGTTAGGTCCAAGACCTTTTGCTCTTAGCACACTCTGTTCTATTCTTTTCTGGATTGGCGTCCCTGCCAACAATTAAAGGTTTCTTTTCTGGGCTCCAACCCTGGCCAGGTTGTAGCTTCAAGACAGAGCTTTGGAGTGATGGCTGGGGAATAAAATTCCAAATCAAAGCAAATTAAATTCTTTAGAATTGGATTCTCTGGCTTCTCTCTTTTCTCTCATTTCTTGACTGCAGCGAGAAATGAGTTAATGGGAGAAACTGAAGCCATTTAAAACTCCAATTCGGTGAATTGGAATCGGTTTAGGAAAGAGGTCTCTGTCTTTCCTGTTGTCCTTTTCTCAAGCTCTCTAGACTTCTTCTCTGTTCTATATTTGGTCCCTGACAAATTCTCCCTTGCTCTGTCATGTTTCTACTTCAGTTTCTCTGGCACTTTGGCTCAAGGAGCCCAGTGGCTATATGCATACTGTCTAGAGTTAAGCTGGGAGCTATTGAAATGGAGAACACACTCACTTCTACCACACCTCTTCTTCACTACTCTGCCCTCAATATCGGTGGCCCTCCTAGGAGGTTTCCACTGAGGCAAACCCACCACATCACCCTCTATAGCAGGAAGCAGGGAAAGGGGTGGAGGGTGGGGAGTTTAAATTCCCGGGATAATTTGCCTTGCTGGGGGCTCCGGGAGATTAGTCGAAATCCTGTTTTTGGCAAATGGTCCTCTGGGAGGGCCTTTGTAGTTGCCTTTCTAGAGCCATCTAGAAAGGTTACATTGTGCCAAAGTTCCATTTTGATGTCCTGACCTACTTTCCCCAATTGTCCTATTTAGTTATTCTGCCTTAGGTTATAACTTTTCCCTGTTAATGTTTGAGATAAAGGTTTTATATCTTTAGGCTGTAGACATTCCTTCTTAATGTTTGACAAGATAAAGGTTTATCCATTTTAGACATCATTAGAATATCAGTAACCTCCCCCACTGTAATGGGCTGAGGCTTGAGTTGATGCACTGAGATCCCAAGCACATGAGGCTAAATAGTAATTGGACCATACTCTATCAATATATAAGCTTGGAGAAAGAATGGCCCCGCCTACTCTTTGTGCAAGTCCTGATGTGTTGTATAGGAAATGATGATTCTGGTGGGTGGAGGCAGGGGAGTGAAAAAGGAAGGGGAGGAGAGCTCAGGCCCACTTTCTCTGCTAGCTGGCTTCCTGTTTGTTTCTCTTCTTCTTTTTTAGGTCACACAAACCAGGAATTGTTAAGTGTCTGAGGCTGGATTTGAACTCAGGTCCTCCTGATTTCAGGGTTGGTTTTCTATCCATTGAGCCATCTCCTCTTTTCTTCTTTTTGCTTTTTTTTTTTTTTTTTTGCTGAGGTAGTTGGGATTAAGTGACTTGCCCATGGTCACACAACCAGGAATTGTTAAGCATTTGAAGCTGGATTTGAACTCAGGTCCTCCTGACTTCAGGAGTGGTGCTCTACCCACTGAGCCATCTCCTGTTTCTCTCTATTTTTTTTTTTTTTTTTTTTTTTTGCTTTTTGCTGTGGCAGTTGGGGTTAAGTGACTTGGTGGAGGGGAGGAGATGGCTCAGTGAGTAGAGCACCAGTCCTGAAGTCAGGAGGGACCTGAGTTCAAATCCAGCCTCAGACACTTAACAATTCCTGGTTGTGTGATGGGCAGGTCACTTAACCCCAACTGCCTCAGCAAAAAGCAGTGGGTAGAGCAAAAAGCAAAAAAGAAGAGAAACAGCTAGCAGAGCAAGTGAGGGCTGAGGTCTCCTCCCCTTATTAAAAAAAAAAGGGGAGGAGATGGCTCAGTGGATAGAGCACCAGCCTTGAAGTCAAGAGGACCTGAGTTCAAATCCAGCCTCAGACACTTAACACCCCACCATTAGGTTATCCCCATCTAGGTGCCTCCCCCACTATGTCATTGTTCTTGTTATTCTATAAAAAGCTTGCTGTCCTGATACTCAGGGCTAGACTCATTGAGATGATAGTCTCGTCTAGCCTTGGGATCAAATATGGATCCATTGGTCCCAGTATTTCTCTCCATTTAATAAACTATTGATTTGGTCTCTAGTCTCTTGTCTTGCTCAGTTTCTTTGGAATTACAACATTATAGAATGGGAAAGTTTTCGGGTTTTGCAACGAATTAGCTTCCCTCTCCCCATCCCTAGAGATTCCCCTTTAAGCTGTCTCTTAATGCAGAGACAAACACTGGGCTTGAGAAAAATGCCTCAATCTCTACACCTGAACTCTGAATAGATTAGCTGAATTCCAATCTCTTTCCACCCACCAGCTCTCAGGATAAGTCTATCCTTAAGGTGCTTTTTTTCTTTCCGATGAACACTTGTGCCCTCAGGCAAAAGCTTCGAGCCAAAACACACCCAGCACACTTGTCTCTTTGAAAGCTGAAAAACTCAACCCAATGAAACCTAAGACCCACCCACTTCCTCAACTTTTTCTGGGGTCCAAAACTCAATGTTTCTTCCACTCTGCTGCTAATACCTGTTGGTTTCCCTTTAACTCTAACCTGAGACTCTCAGCTCTCTTCTCTTCTCAGGGCAACTTCTGCCTTCTGAAAAAAATACTCAAAGCAGAAGAATTTGTATTTCCTCTTAATACAAATCTCTCTCAGACTTAGACCTGTAAGTGCCCCAGAAACTGTCTGAGGAGATCGCAGTCACTGTCCTGAGTTCGAGCAGGAGGAACACTGGAGAAACTATGTCAGGGCACACTACAGGGCTGAATTGGCCCCCGGCATCCTGCTCCCTGCTCCCTGGTAGGGAATTGTGGGCTGGCCCTGAATGAGATAAGGTGAGAACCTTTAAGACAGTTGTGAAAATCGAGTAAGGCTTCATCTATTTCAGAATTTGAGTAGGCCTGAAGGACTTTGAGCTTTGATCCAAGGGCATTCCTAAGTCCCCTTCCTGCTATCCTCCCATGACATCACTTTCTCCCTATTTCAGTCAAATATGGGCAACTATGTACTTATTGGTCAGGTTCAATTTCTTGGGTAGTTCCTGCATTTAGAATGTAAGATCTTCAGTCAATAAGGATGAGGGTCAATGGTGGGAAGAGGTATTTGTGTTAGGGATTAAAAGTGTTGACCCTGCCCCCTATGGTGCTTCCTCCCTTCGATTGTCTGCTCCATGGGTGGGACACCCGATTCTCATGAGAATGTATAATAAACTTTGCTTTGCTTCTAGAGATCTCTCCAGTCTTTTTTTATTAAATGGTTTCTGACCCACACAGTTTACACCCCTGTTTTAACCTGCTCCCGAGATCTGGGCTTCAATCTTTGGACTCTCAACTGCCCTTCAGCCTGGAGAGCAGGGGACAACTGACTGGGAACGACTGACTGGGACAAGCACCCCTTAGAAGCCCTGCTGCCATACCTAAAGCCCACACCTCACGCCTCACCTCCTGGCATGACCCCCAAATCTCTATGACCCTTGCCAGCTTGAAGCAGTTAAGAGGAGATCATTGCTCCTTTTCCCCACATGGCTTTGGAAGTGACTACTTGAAGGGGGGATGAAAAGGGGACCCCCAAACTTAGAAAATCCTGGAAGGAGAAAATCTTCAACTCTGCCTCAATAAGAGACTTTGCCCCATGTCTTTTTTTCTTAAATAAATTTAAGTTCCAACTGCTTGAGGGGGGAATGATTGAGATGTGGTCCCTTTAAGATTTCTTTCTTTGTGACTCCCAACCCCCCCTAGCTAATATAATTACACTTTGACTCACAAATCCTGGTCCCTTTGTATTCCAGTAGAAGATTCTGACCTATCCCAGCCCCCATCTGGATCTGAGCCAACTCGGGACTACACCCAAAGATCCCTCGAGCTAAATCTCCCATTATAAAAGGGCCACACTGGGACCCCCTCTTTGCAGAGGTCCCAAACATGCTAGCCAAATCAGGATCCTCTGTCCACTGGAACCTCTGTCCAGTGCCCTTCTTATCTCTACCTTTGCCTATACTTTAACCTTGCTTCCAAACCCCATAATAAACCTTTTATCAATCTAGTTTTTCCGGCTAATAAATGCTTTTATTGGGGACTCGTGCCACTATGAGACCTCATTTACCGCCATATCCTTGCGCCGAATCCAATGGGGTTGCAGGGGAACTCCGTTTGATTCCCTGTACCCCAAACCTGTCATTAGACCTCAACTAAACCCTAATTTCATTTAGGTACCCCATATCTAGATCTCATCACATATATATATGTAAACATAAATATATCCTTTCTTAACTATAGACTGCTTGAGAATGATGGGGAGGGATGGAAAGGGTAAAAAGAATGAAGCAAAAAAGAAAACAAAAGAACAATTCACAAGGAAGTAAAAAAAGATGGACACTCATGAATATAATTTCTTTTACTAATATATACACACACACACACACATATATATATTTGATTTAGTAATCTATTGTTATATATTTGGAATTCTCCCTTATGTTCTTCTGGGCACGTGACAATGTTTTCTTTTGTTTTGTATCCTTTCTCTATTTTTCTTTTTTCTTATTTTGTTTTTTTAATGAAATAAATTAAAAAAAAAAAAAAGAAATGATGAGAGGATTACCCCCAGAAAAATCTGGAAAGACTTATATGAACTCTTAAGAAATAAAAAAAATTGTACCCTATAACAACGATAATGTAAAATGATGAACTGAGAATGACAACTATTTTTGGCAATACACTGATACCAGAAAACTGTGAAGGATTTATAATAAAAAATGTTATTTCTTCCCAGAGAAAGAACTGATGCAATCTGAATTCACATTGAAGCACTTTTTTTTTTTTTAACTTTATCTTTCTGGTTTGATTCTTTTTCAGCATGACTAATGTTGAAATGTTTGACATAATTACACACACATACACACACATGTCCGCACGCGCACATATATACATACATACACACACACATTTACCTAAATCAAATTTTTTGCCTTCTCATTGCACCCTCCATCATTCCTCTAAATTCTGAGAATACCCCCCTCTCTCCCCTTATGGTTTTAAGCTCTGAGATTCTATGGTTCTGAAATTTGAATGGACACATGAAGAAAGGAAGAGAGCTTGTAAGAGGCAGACATTTACCAGAGTAAGAGAATGATTTGTCCCAGAGGAAGAAATTCTCTCACTTACCTTGGTGACAAGGATAGCAGCACTCCCCATCCACTTCATAAAGTCCTTCAGTGCATGAACCAAAGACATATTGAAGACTTAGGGCAAGGAAAAGGAGGGTAATGAGAGAATACTTCAGGATGTAAGGAAAAATGGCTGTAATCTGCATCTAGTCATTCTCTAGCCAGATGATTGGAGACAACATGAAAACCCACAGCATTTCTTCCAGGCTCCAGACCTAAGATCCTGGGATTTAATCTCTGAGCTCTCTCTCTCTCTAACTAGTTTGTAACACCCAACAGCAGGAATCTTATAAAGAGTAGAAGGGGAGGGAGAAAGAAAAGTCCTCCTCCCACTGTTTCCAGTGACTTCACCCTACCCACAAACCAGTTTGCTTTTGCAATTCAGTGCATCACATCCTTTCGTTAAATTTCTCAGGCAGTACACTCAGGTACAGTCTCCCCCAGAACTTGCTGACTTCTAAAAGACAAGTTTGGAATTTGGGGTATTTCTATTCCTAGATTCCTGAGTTTTCAATTTTGTGCCCCCTCTTCCTCCCCTCTTTGTATGAATCCTTGAGCTGCCAAACCCTTACCCTTTCGGTGTCTCTGATAAGAAGTGTGGAGTCATTCAGCTTGGGACACAACTGAACTTGGGGAAAAGTTGATCACACACACACACACACACACACACACACACACACACGCACACATACATACACACATGCACGCATGCACACACACACACACACAGAGCAGTGTCTCATCATGCAACTCCCAAGACTTGCACCAGAGTCTTTCTAAGTTTGAGCCTAATTCTCTACCTGTTTCTTTGGAGGACACTGGGTGCCAAGTAGATAAGACATCCTGGCAGAGTCACTCTGGGCAAATTTCCTAACCTTCCCATGCTCTTGGCAGCTCTCTAAGATTGTAGATTGTAAAGAAGAGACCAACCTAAATATGTACATACATAAATATTATATTTATGTTATAGCTTTTTATTTACAAAACATATACATGGATCATTTTTCAACACTGGCCCTTGCAAAACCTTCTGTTCCAAATTTTCCCTTCCTTTCTCCAACTCCCTCCCCTAGATGGCAGGTAGTCAATTTCATGTTAAAATATATGTTAAATCCAATATATGCATACATAGCCATACAGTTATCTTGTTGCACAAGAAAAAACAGATCTAGAAAGAAAACAAAAACCTGAGAATGTAATGCCAGAGAAACTGAGGCAGGAGAGAGATTAGAGAGTTTTTAATATTTTATTAATGGGAGAGTAAGATTGACTGGACAGGACTCTCGTCTCAAATTATCCAGTCAGACAGAGATAAAGATATTCTGGGACCAAGGAATTCATGTTGGTCCCAGGCCTGGAGGAGACTATC
>MU176901.1:16477-51103 GCA_016696395.1 Antechinus stuartii
GTGTGTGTGTGTGTGTGTGTGTGTGTGTGTGTGTGTGTGTGTGTGTGTATTTTAAACAAGGCTTTTGCTTTTCTTTTTTATTGTAGAGGGGGCAAGATGGAAGGCAAAGGAAAATTTTTTTTGTTAATTGAAAAGTATTTTTAATAAGTAAAAATTGGATGGAGCAGCTAAGATGGAGGAGGGCAGGCAAGAATTGGCATTAGTTTAAAGGTAGGATGACATTGGGACTAGTCCTTCAGCACTGTTCCACTTCTGCCAATTTTATGTCTCAATATTATCCCACCCTTGTACCTGGTCTGCTGTCTTACCTTAGCACTGTCATACATGGAAGTTAAAAGGAAAAGGAGTTAGATGAGAAAAGAGAAGGCAAGGGGAGAGAATCTTAGATTCAGAATTGGTTGGATGGTTAGCCTAAAAGAATAGTCATTCATGGTTCTGTGTGAGCTTGGGAGAAGTTGGCTATGGGTTTTCAGCTTTCTCTGTTATTCTGGGCATCCTGAGCAGGTTCTTCCCTACTTTTCTTTCTCTGTCATGAGCTAGGCTGCCCCAAACTCTAATGAAAGGAACAAGAATAGAAATGAATCCTCCCTAGACAGGGATCTAACTCAGACTGGGTCTTGTCCATTAAGAAGAGAAATGCAGGTTTCTAGCTGAGTTTCTTAGCTAGAATTGGCTAAAGCTGTTGCAAGAGAAGGCCTTTGACTGAGAAGGAACATTATAAAGTAATATTAATAATTAAATGATTTAGCATAAACATTATTTTTCCTCACCTGATAACCTAGCCAGGCACTATCTTTTGGGATTCTGTCATCCAGTAATGTGGCTATTCATCCCAGCTCTATGTGATCTGCAAAACTGAAAAGCAGCCTCAACTATCAAGAAGCATACAATCAAATCAGGGAGACACCATGAGAATAACTACATATAAACAAGATACAAGGACAAATTATTATCCCTGTTTCTTAGATACAAAAACTGAGTCTTATAGGAAAGTGTCTGAAAACATAAATCCATGTGTTCTTGACTCCTAGCTCAATGTCTTGGTACTAGAGAAGTGGGGTTAAATTGAACTAATGTCATTTCCCCCCCAAGGTTGCAGGGCTGAGAATCTGGTCATTGACCCTCCCATGGGGGACTGCAGAATCCCCCTAATGGGGGCTCGGTGGTCATGTAGGAGAGGATCAAGGCCACTTCCTTTGAGCAGGTTTTCCTTTTCCCTTCCAAGTCTAGCAGACTTTCCATAATTTTTTTTTGCTATCTGTGGGGGGGGATATTTTCATATTCATATTTTTCCTCATTTTACAAATCAATTTCTCCCCTGCATTTGAGGTTGCCTCCTTTGGGGGTTAAAGCTATATAGAAAGGCAGTTGAAAGAAGGCTGAGTTTGGAGTGAAAAATTATGGGGTTCAAATCCTGCCTGCCCCTGTCTCCCTGTATGATCTTAAGCAGATTAATTTCTTTTTCTGGGCCTCAATTTCCCCTTCTAGTTTTTCTTAGGTTTCATGTCATTCAAGTCTTCCCTAACCCTCAGAGCTGCTGGTCCACCTTGGGATGAATGAGTGACCCATTCTTGGTGATCTTCACTCAGAGACTGGACAAACACTTATTGGAAATGTTAGAGTTAGTGTTCAGTTTGAATGGAGGGTGACTGGATTGTTGCTGGGGTCTGTTTTAACTTTTAAATGCTGGATTCTGTGTGGGCTATAAAATGGGAGGAAAGGGGACTATATTAGAGAGATTTCTCTGAGGTCCCTTCCAGTTTATGGTTCTTCTCCTCATCTATAAAATAAAGATTGGAACAAATGCTCTTTGATGACTTTGCTGGTTCTCCATCTAGGAGTTTATGGCTCTCCTCCCTCTCAGGGTAGAAAAAGAATCTTTTACTATGAAATGAAGAGGGATGGAAAGGAGAGATGCAGATTTCAGCAGTGGGCAAGGGAGGAACCTTATCACTTACCAGTCTGGTTTGGATTTGAAGAGTTTTCATTGACTACAGCTGCCCCAGTGATCCAGCTGAAAAAGAAGCCAGTGACTGACAATTGGGTTTGATACCTCTGACCAAGCTTCGGAAGACTCTGAGCTGGCCCATGTAGGGACAATCAGAGTGCATCAGAGAAGAACTCTGAGCACTCTGGCAAATCACTTAAACCCTATCTTCAGTTTTCTCGTCTGTATTTTATTCCAAATCAAGAAGCAAAGAAACCTGGGCAAGGCTCTGCAGATGGCTCAGGATCATCCTCTGAATTCTCCTCCCATACATCTTGAGTCAAACTACAGCAGCCCCTTCTTTCTCTGTCCTCTTTTGTGGTTAGTTATCAGATCTGGCCCCAGTGCCTCTGCTCAGCCTATTCCCCCTCTCTATGTTCCTAAATAATGTGTGCTCAGTGTAGAGGGCAGAACTTTGGAAAAGTATATTTGAAAGAAGTATGACACAATGTGTTACACAGTGGAATTGATGAGACAACGGTTATCTAGTTTACTTATACTTAGTACTTAGCATGGTGATGTAATAGTTCTACAGTTGTTCTAATTTAATAAGGTATTTAAAATGAGGACAAAGCCTGCCACAGACATTCTATCTTTGATCATCCTAATGGTGGCGTTCCTGTCAGGAGACTAATCGTCAGGAATAGTCAGGAATAAAGTCCAAAGTCTTGATTATTTCCTTCACAGTCTGTCTCCATTCCCTGGCGTCAGGCTAGCTTTCTCAGGGACCTTCAGAGGGCCTTGGTCTTAGTGGAGAAGTGAAGGAGACAGGACAGCCACCTCAAGGGTCTTTATCTTCGATCTGTCTTCCAGCCTCCAGGCCTCTGTCTTTTCTGTCTCTGAGTCTGTCTCTAGGTCTGACTCTGACCTCTTAAATAGTCCATTACAATTAAATTCATTCATCATACTGAGTATAAGCCAATCATTATATCACTAGGCAACCATCATTTGTTGTAAAATTAAATCAATCATACTGAACTAGAGAACTATTAATCTCTATGTTAAACTAGATAACCATTGTATTATCAATTCCACCGAGTTAACACCTTATTGTAAGCATCCTTGCTTTAGGTATATTGCTCCAGAGTTCTGGCCCATTATATCTCCTGCTTTCTTTTGTTTTAGAATGTATGTGGTCATGCTCTCCCTGACCTCTCAGGGAGATGAGAACTCCAAAAGGAGGTGATCATACCCTCCCTGACTTTTCAGAGTTCAGATTCAAGGGCTGGGTTGCTTTGGCTCTCTTCCATTGGTCCATCTAGGCTTCTCCTAGGTAGAGGACCTGTGTGTTTTATACCTAACTGATTTGTATCACTGACAATGGGAAGACCTAAACAAATCAGTGGTATCCATATATCCAAACTTGAAGTTATCAAAGTAATGACTTTTAACACCTAGAAGGAACTCTCTCTAATTTAGAATTGCTGAAGGCACTGAGAGTGTATGTGACTTGTTTAGAGTCACACAACCAGAACTCTGGTCTTCCTGACTCCAGGGCTGACATGGTAAGCCAATGTTTCAAAAAAAATTTTTTTTAATTTGGGATAAATAGGTGATTTAGGTCTAGACTTATTTTCCATAAAAGCCATAACCCACACAAGTCCGAGAACTACCAAAAACACTCTTGTGTGATGTGTAAAGAGGTTTAAGAGACATAATTTGAGTAGTTTAATCATTGTATTAAAAATACTAAAATTTTAAGAAAAAGATGGTCATTTGGCCATCACTCCCTTAGCTTAAAGACAATTGTAGAGATAGATTTATAGTTTTTAAGCCTTTATACAGTCAGTGCTCTCCAAGTTGGCAATCAACTTTGGTTAACAATTGATGAGAGTGAATATTACAAAGAAGGACTGGACTTAAACTATGATTATGCCATTTAGTTCTTCAATTGCCCCCAATCTTGGACAATCTAGTTAAAGAATTTTTCCCCACCTGGGCCTGAGTAGAGCATTGTTGGAGTCCTGCTCCAGTAGTGTTAAGGTTGTGATAAGTCATGGGCCAGACATAAGAATTCCTTATGAAATCTTCAAATTTGTTGGTTAGAGAGACAAATATATATATTTATATGTCTCCAGTGTTTATAGAGCTAATGCATGGGAGATGCTTTGATATTAGATACATTCTAACAAGTTCAATCTATTGAGATGCCAATGTTTAAACCCAGGTTTTGCCCAAGTCAACAGAGATGTAAATTGTTGTGATGCACATCTGAGAAAAATTATCATACCAGTGTCCTCAAGTACCTTTTCCCCAAATGCCTTTAGTTCCACTGTGGTCTGCTTTTCCTGTCCTAAGTTCAAAGGTATATACAAAAATCATGAATCATGAAAGGGAGAGGCCTGGATGCTTATCCACTGACAAGCCCATGAGTTCAGGACACAATGGGTAGAGAACACTGTTCTTCAGTTCTGTGGGACAATTATTAAGTTGTTGTTATCAGTGGAGGATCAAAACTCTATGATAAGATCAGAGCACTGGTCAAGAATTGATTGATCATTTCAAGCTGCATTGTGAGACTGATTCCCACAATCTGCTGGGAAATTGGTTTTAACTGAAAAAAAACTAGATTATTAGTATATTCATCTCATGTATCCTTGATAATTATGAAAATCATCATATATTTTTTCTACAACATAAACATATATATATACACACAAAAATAAGATATGAAAAGAAAATTAAGACCCAATTTTACTACTTAGCATCATTCATTCCTCCATTAAGAAGATGAGAGTCCAGTAAGAATTAATAATAGAACACTTTTTTTTAATGAGAAGATGGACTATTCTACTGCACAGGCATGTTGGTGACTTACTCTGATCTAAAGGAATCTTTCCACATCTTTGACCTGATATATAGAAATATATCTGGAAAATATAGATAGGGAAAAAAAAGAGGTTAGTTTGAGGCTGTTCTGTATTGATAAGGTATATTTGTGTGTGTGTGTGTGTGTGTGTGTGTGTGTGTATTTAACCACACTTACCCTTTTCAATCACAACTTTTTAAATAGCAGTCTTGATATATTGCGAGTCAATGTAAGAAATTAAATGGGAATTTGGTTGCAGTTTTGCAGAAGTCACAGACTCCATGTGAAGTCAGTAGGTGACAGAGAAAAAATATAAAACTCAAAAATGCATAAAATACATGTAAAGTGTTCTATAATACAAACATATTTCATCTTTTAATACCATAACAATTCAGACTGGTGTGATGCAGCAGGTTTTCCAGATCACGGGACTGCTGTGCTCTAACCCTAGCAATGTGGAAGGGATAACTGTAATTACTGATGCAGCCCTTACATGTCACAGGAGAATTCTGAAACAGAAAAAGAGAATGATTTATCCAGGACCAGAGCACAGCAACACACACAACTCCTCTCTCCCAGGACATCGCCTGGTTTTTCTTACATAGAGTCAGAGCAGGAAGGGACCCCAGGGGCCAACTCCTTCAACCCAAACCTGAGCCAGAATGCTCTCCCCGGACTCCTCAGGACTTGGTTCTCCAGCCTCTAAAGGACATGCAGCCAGGGAGAGCCAGCTCCCTGCTGAGGGAGTTTCTCCCTGACAGCAGCTCCAATGCTGAGGAAACTGTTTCTGACTTCAACCCCAATCTCAAATGACCTTCTTGTGGGGCTTTGTCTACCCTGGGGCTGAACAGAACAAGACTAATTTTTTGTGGGGAGCCGGCACTAATTTACAGGTGATAAAGCCACATTCCTAAGACTACTCTAACCTTGAATAAATATACATCTAGATGCCTCCTGGAGTTTCCTACATCATTCAAGGCCCCCGATCAATTTATCTTTTGGGGGGAAACAAATCCTTTGGCTAGGGCCCCCTCTGTACTGAGTTCCTATGACCCCCACTCCCTTACAACCCACCATAAATACTTGTACTTTTGCCCACAATAGATGAGACTTGATCAGAAAACCTTTCTTGTCTCCCTTCTATGTGTCTCCTGTCTCTTGCCCCTTCTCTTCTCTTTTAGGGCCCACACACTCTTTGTCTCGCAGGTTGGGACCATTGGAGCCCAAACGTGGGGCCCGAAAGATTTTGGAGTAAGGAGTAGCCACTGCTGGATCAAACCTCTGAACAAAAAGACTGCACAGTCCCAGAGAATTCAGAGAATAATGTCGCCACGGGTCCACCTGCCCCGGGGAATAGAGACCAGAGGTGAGTGAGGTTTTGATTCCATGAGATAGGACATGATAGGTTTGTTGAGGGTCTCAAAGACTCATTACAGACGCTTAGAGTAAAGGTTAAGAAAAAAAGAACTTGTATAATTTTTCAAGTTTTTAGAAGATGTCTGCCCATGGTTCCCACAGGAAGGAACCATTGATGAGAAAAGGTGGAAAAGTTGGAGATTGCTTTAATGATTTTTATAGAACTTTCGGATGTCAAAGGTCCCTATCACAGCTTTCAATTATTGGAATTGCATAAAGGGCCTACTTGCTACCCATCAACAAGATGAGGATGTTAACAAAGTATTCAGGACAGTTCCTCTTTCTTAAAAGATGCCCTTAAGCGCACCAATTCTAGGCTCGAATTAAGTTCTCATAACAAGGAAAAGGAGATAACAGAGGGGGGAAAAAATCTACCCCTTCAACAGCTTTTCTTTAACTTCCCCAAAGGACGAGTCTTTAGACCCTGCATCTAGTGTACTTTGGACTGATATGAAAGACTTTGGGAATGGTTGATGACTGACTGTTAAACCTTGCCTGGATCATCTATTACTGTGTGTTTAATTAAGACTTGGGATGGGATTTGTTAAAAACTCTGTGATTATTGCTGTTATGTTTGAGGGATTTTTAGGAAATGCTACTGTACTAGTCTGTTATGTATAGGAATTTTGATTCACTTTTGGGGTTTAAATGTGGAATGGTCATTTGATAATTCATTTCTGTGAGAAAAAAAAGGGGAGGAAGAGATAGAACATTGGGGAAACTGGTATATTTTTTTCAAAATACCTGAAAGAGTGGGAACCCCTAGCTCCTATTCACTTTGCCTTAGGCACTTCTGCCCCACCCCCTATCTCACTAGTTCAGATTGGATTTGAATATTTTAGCTTTAGAATCCCTTATTTTGTTAAAATTGCCCTGGCAGACTCAGTTTTGGGGATTATCTTTTTTAGAAAAGTTTTAGAAACCAGACACCTGACTTAGGACTGTCAGTCTCTCTGATCTGTTTTTCCATTCCTGTAACCCCAGTTCATTAAGTATTTCAGCATTTCAAAGAACCTTGAAGTTTGGCATGAGGCACCTAAAAAGTTTGGAGTTTGCCTGCCTTGATGGTCTAACTGTGCTTAATCTGCTTAGAAATCAGATCCTTTCTGCAGCCCTGTTTGTTCCTCTAGGCTGGGACGGTGAAGCTACTCCAAGTCTTACCCTTCTCCCTGGACTAGGTTGCCTCTTTAAATGAGCCCTTGATCCCTGCTGCTATTTAAGTGCACAAATGACCACAGACCTAACTGTCCATCTCAAACTGGATTCTCTGGCTGAGATGGTGCTCCAGAACTGTAGAGGACCTGACATGCTTGCAATAAAGGAGCCGTTGTACAGCTGTTAACCCTGGAGTTATCAGAGAGCAACTTGTTCTTGCCATATGAGTTCTTACATTTTTCTAGTTTTATTTTGGGTTGGTCAAAATTATAGTGCTAACTAGAAGAAGGTGCTAATATTCAAAGTTTTGAATATTTAGGAGAGAGAGTATGGAATGTTATGCTCCAGTTCTCTTTAACTGTCCTGACTCAGTTTCCCTGCACTAGTTTCCCTTGTCTCAGTTTCCTTAACTGTTCTGTCTCAATCCCCTAAACTGTAAATCCCTCTCTGGGCCATTAAGACTGAGGATTATTTGCTCTAAGGTTATAAATTGTTAGCACAAGCAAGACAAACAAGAGAGTAGACCTCTTGATTCTTTTCTGGTTCTGTTCTGGTCTGTTTGCTAGCAATCTGTGGTCTCAGAATAAAAACCGATGGGTTTAAAAGTTCTGAGATGGGTATTTTCTGGGACGCTGGAAAATATCCTCTGGGTATGTGTTATATGTTTGTTTAATGTTGTAACTGTGTAGTCTGTGTGATGTGTGTTCTATGTTCTGTGTGATTTGTCTGTTTTGTTGTTAGTTGGAAAAATTTTTAAGAACAACGTTGCAACTGTGCTTAGTAAAATGGAGCTCCACATGTGTCTGTGTATGTCTGTGTTAAAAGTTAGCAAGTTTGTAAGAGATAAGAATTCAACCTCTGTGTTTCAGGCTTAGAAAATATCAAAAAGTTTGAAAAATCTTTCTCGCTCCCTCTCTCTGTTTCTGGCTGACTGCAGCAGCCTGTGAGAAAAAGGGAGAAAAGGGAGAGAAAGAAAAAAAATAAGTAAATAAAAAGAAACTTTTAAAAACAGCTGTATTTAGTTTGATTCAATTTGTTACCTTCTGAAATACTTTTGAGTTATTTGTTAACATAAGTTATACTTTAAATCCAGCTCTACTGGACATGTGTGGGTTTTGTGGAGTTTTGAGTTATTCACTATATAGTGTGAATCTTACAGGTTTTTGAAGGAAAGAGAAGGTTTGGAACTTGGTAGATTTGGGAAGAAAGTAAATAAACTGATGGGCTAAATCTTGAAAAGGATCCCCATGTAGGAATTTGAATGGGGAACCTGAGGGAAGCTTTTTTTTAAGGAGCCAGGAGTGGGGGAAGGGTGGCCATGTGGAATCCTCTCCTCCCCTCATCCCACTGAATATGTTCCTGCCGTTTTTTTTCTTATCTGATTATGGCCAGTGCAGTAAACTGTGATCTTTAAGGACATGCTTACTTTTGGACTAATTGATTGAATATTTGTTTCTTGATAGATAATTGGATTTTTTTTGGTTAAGAGATATGGTCATAAATGTGATCCATATTTTGGTAGGAATATTTCTAAAAGTTTAATTGCTATTTTTAACAAAACCTTCTTGACTTCTTTGATGTGGAATTGGGTATTCTCTATAAGTTTAAATTGATTGTATTGGGTCATCCTGAGATTATTCAAAGGGCCTCTGAAAATAGTAGTTTTTTTTTCTTTGTCTTTTTGGAAATGTTTTTGTTATGGACAATATGCAATTTGGGATATTTTTCTATGTATCAGGTATTTTAAAAGCAAAATGATTTGTATGTATAATGTTCATTCATGTAACATCTATCTAGGTAGGATAATTGTTCTAAGTTGTAAACTTACTGAGAAAAAATTCTTTCTGTTATTACTACAAGATTATGATAAATAATTGTTTAAGATTTATCAGAAATTTGATTAATGGCATCTGTTAGTGGAGGTAAAATTTCTTGGGCTTAGAGTTATTTAGTTAATGCTATTTGGGAGTTTTAAAGCTCCACCCTCTGAAAGTTATTGGGACAATTGATTGGAATAAAACTGGGTTAAGAATATTTTATTCTGTATGTGCTGAAGGTTGAGTTTTAACTGCTTATGTTATGTTATAGTTATGTTCTTGCATTTTTTCTTCTGTAACTGATCTCTATGATCAGAGCAATGATCAATAGAACTGTTAATGCAACTCAATTATGTCATGCCTTTCTATTTTCAGTCTGGTTATATGTAATCATTGTATCCTAAATGCTTGGGCAACTAAGTATTTCGCGTGGTCATCTGTCTGTTATTGGATATTTATGTTTTGTTTCTTTAAGGTTTCTACATGATAAGAGGACAATTAATAATGGTCTGTAAGACTGCACCCTTTTGCTTGGCCTCCTCTCATCTCATCACATAGGAAACTTCTGGCCAATTTATTTTGGCCTCCTCATGTTTTGCAGCAGTCTGGTGAACTGAGTCTTTCTATCTGAGACTGATCTAATCTTTCTTTGTTAGATTTGTGTTTTTGTACTAGATTTTGGTCAAATTACAGATATTGGCTTGCTTCTGGGACCTGGATCAGCTTTTGATCAGCTTTGACTGTCAGCATGGCACACCCACATTTCACAGCCTGGAGCAGCAGTTTTTAAAATGAGACCATGGACTGGCACCTGCGTCCAGACCCTCTCCAGTACTATAAATGATCTTCAGGATCAGATCGGTAGTTTAGCTGAAGTTGTCTTGCAAAACAGACGAGACCTGGACCTCCTCACTGCAGAGCAAGGAGGGATATGTTTGGCCCTCCAAGAATGCTGTTTCTATGCTAACAAATCTGGAATTGTAAAAGACAAAATTAGGAAATGCCAGGAAGACCTGGTTAAGCAGCACAAATAACTCTTTGACAATCCTCTTTGGAGTGGGCTCCATGGGATCCTCCCTTATATCCTTCCCTTAATTGGCTTTCTCGTACTTTTGTCCTTTGGACCCTGGGCCTTCCAGAAAGTTACATCCTTTGTAAAATCCCAGATAGATAGTGCACTGGCAAAACCAATCCACATACACTATCATCGCCTTGAGACTGGTGATGACCCCCTCGATGCTCATATGAGCAACAAAAATTTTCGAAAAACATCCAGACCGGGTTAGCCAATGACGGGTAAGAGGACTAGCCAACCTAAGCCAGGAAAGGATGTTTCTGTACATTCTTCCTATGACAGGTAAGGCTTCTCCCCATAGGGAAAACCTAAGCCAGGCACAGGTAGGGAAGTGAAAAATTCTATTCTTTATATAAATACAAAAAGGGGGACCTGTGGGGAGCTGGCACTAATCTACAGGTGATAAAGCCACCTTCCTAAGACTACTCTAACCTTGAATAAACAGACATCTAGATGCCTCCTGGAGCTTCCTACATCATCAAAGGCCCCTGATCAATTCATCTTTTGGTGGGAAACAAATCCTTTGTCTAGGGCCCCCACTGTACTGAGTTCCCACAACCCCCAATCCCTTACAACCCACCATAAATACTTGTACTTTTGACCACAATAAACGAGACTTGATCAGAAAGCCTGTCTTGTCTCCCTTCTATGTGTCTCCTGTTTTTTGGCCCTTCTCTTCTCTTTCAGGGCCCATACACTCTGTCCCGCAGGTCAGGACAATTTTTAAAGTAACAACCTGAAGTTATCACTCAAGGGCCCCCTTTGCTCCCTCCTTCTCCAGACTAAACATGCCTAGATCTTTCCTTCAGTTCTCATGAGATAAGAATTCCCAGCCTAACCAACTTCCTCTCTTAGCAATTTCCTTCTTAAATATGGTGTCTGAAATCCTTATGCTTTTTAATGAAAGGGGGTCTTCTATTTAATGGAAAGAAAGATTTAGAAATCACTGGCCAGTGATCCATTCAGGGCTTGTTGTTTAATCACTAGCCAGCTAATCCACTCAGGACTTGTTGTTTAATCACTGGCCAGCTGATCCACTCAGGGCTTGTTGTTTAATTACTGGCCAGCTGATCCACTCAGGGCTTGTTGTTTGGATCAAAGAGGGATGGAAATGAATTCTCAGCTGGAAGAACTCAGCAACATTAGCAGAAAGCTGTCAGAGCAGGCACAGCAACTGATCAGTCCATGAGTTTGCCAAAAGCTCCTCATCATTCTATTTGTGTTGAAAGCTGAAATGCAAAGAAGATGGGTGTCAGGAAGCAGAATAGACATGCTTTTCAGAGATACAGTGAAAGGAGAAATAGAACTATGGGAAGATCTATAGAGGGTGCATTGGACAGAGCTCTGAGCTCAGAGTCAAAAAGACCTGGATTTATGTAAGGTCTCTAATATTATCTGTGTGACACTGAGCAATCAATCAATCAATGTGCACTTATTAAGAGCTTCCTATGTGCCAGGCACTGTGCGGGGTTCCAGGGCTACAAAAATAAAACACTATCTGCTCTCAGGGATCTTCTGTTCTAACAGGGGAACTCCAGTACTGCCTTTTCACTAACTGCTTTCCCTGCTCCTCCCCCTGTTTCACTCTACCTTCAGTTAAGGCAGTTCAGATTCCACTTTCTGAAAGAGATCTTTTCTTGTAATGGGCCAGAACTGTGTACTTGAAAGAGGGATTTTTACAAGGAATTCTTACAATGGAATTGATAAGACAATGGTTATCTACTTTAGCATGGTGATTAATAGTTCTCTAGTTCAGTATGATTGAATTTATCTTACAACAAATAATGATTCCTTAGTGATATAATGAGTGGCTTATACTCAGTACACTGCATATATATAAAGTCAGCCAGAGAAGGGCTCAGAGACAGACACAGAGAAGACAGAAGACAGAAGACTGGAGGCTGGAGCACAAACTCTTGGACTGAGACAGACTTCAAGACAGAGACCATCATGGTGATCCTCCTGCTTCCCCCACAGAAACCAAGACACATTCCAGAGGACCTCAAGAAAGCTAGCCCAGGCCCCAGGCAAGGAAACTAGACTGTCAAGGAGATAATAAAGAATTTGGATTTGATCCCTGGCTATTCATGTTGTGATTTACTCAGCTGAAACAAAGGCTGGTTCTACAGAAAACCAACCAGAACCTTACATTTCCCTGTATCTCTTAATGCTAATCCCTTCCCTCTGAGAGAACCTCTCATTCACCACTATTTTGTAGAGCCATGGTAGTCTGCCCATGCTCTCCCTCCTTAGAATGTGAGATCTTTGAGCATGGGCACTGAGGGTTCTTGTATTCCTGAATTCAGCACATTCCCTGGCATATTTTGTTGTTTAATCTTTTTAGTTCTTTCTAATTCTTTGGTTTTTTTATGGTTTTCTTAGCAAAGACATTAGAATGGTTTGCTAGTTCCTTCTCCAGTTCATTTTACATATAAGTAAACTGAGGCAAACTTGCCCAGGGTCACACAGCTAGTAACTAAGGATCTGAACTCGGGTTTTCTGATTCCAGATCTGAGGCTCTCTCAGCTGCTCTATCTCACTGCCACCCAATGGCTCTTGGCCTCAGGTTGCTTCTCTGTAAAAGGAAGAGATCTAATTGAAAGGCCTCCCAAACCCTTTTGCTTAAATCTTTGAGCAAATCTCCAACTGCTCTGGGATGCTATGAAACTTAGAAAGGGAAGGAAGTGGGCTACAGTCCCATAGCCGTCTGCCCTCTGTGCATTGTGCATCTGCCCTCTGTGCATCTAGAATTTTCATCACTTACACCTCTCACCTCACCCTGGGCAGTGCCTTAAAGATGATGGAATTAAAATTATCCCACCTACAGTAAGAGAGATTGAGACAAAGGTCTGAGCCAATGGCACTTTATCGAAGGGTCCGTGGCCTCTCCAATGAAGTGGAACCTCAGTTCTCCCTCCCTGAGATGCCTCCTCCTTCTAGGCCCTAATTTTATAGGGCTAATGTTCAGTACTTCCAGAACAACCATATCAAATAGAGAATAATTCATCAATTGACAGGTAATGTAGAAGCTAAAACAAGCAATGTGTCAGTAGGGTCCCAAGTTGATGATGCAAGGAATATCTCCACATAAGATGGACAGGTTTCTCCTCAGGTGAGTGGTTACAATCAGTAGCCTCCAGGGTCATAAGAGAGTTGTCTGCTCTTATGGGACAAGTGGTTAGTCTGGAGGCACAAAATATTTTGGGGGTATTTTCCATGTAGATGTGGTCTCTGCCATGCTGAGTTTGATCACCATGACAACACAAAACAAAACAAGGGTGGAGGGCCTTTAGTTAACTAAAACTCTGGGGCCTTATGTGGAAAACTTTGATATGATATGATTCTATCAAATTGATTAATATTGATTGGAATGGAATAGGGGTCCAAGATGAATTATTCCTCTCCTCCCTCCCACCCCCTTTTGATCCACAGAAAGACAAAAGTCTTTCTATGGATTATTACAATCTAAATGCAGAGAGATTAGTCCTCCATGGACGATGCAAAACCAGAAGTGGGCAGACATCCACTTGTGGCAATCCCCAGACCACAGGGATCTGGCATTTCTCTTGAATGATGAAGCAGAAACCTTATGCAGAGTCCAGACACTTAGACCTGGATTCATGACTTAACATAACAGCAAAATGAAGTCTCAAAAAACTCTTCCTCAAACAGCAACATTTCACTAATTTTAGTCATGGGAGAGACTAAGATCAGATGGACACCAAAGGTGGAAACTAGCTCTGTGAAGGGCTCACCTCACCCCAGAGGAACTAGTCTTTCCTGAATATCCCCTACATTGCTATCAGTAAGGCTCATTCCAAAGAACCTCACAGACAAAGATGTCCCCAAGATGATTTTTACCCTGCTTTTCTCTCAATACTATGTCATTTACTATTTTTATTTTCTAGTGATTTTTAAATATGCTCCAATAATCATAGATATAATTACAATGTAATTATATTCAAATTGAAAAGAGGAAGAAATTTACTTTAACAGCTTCCCATAAGCTTCTTGCATTGAAAACATCACCAAGCATGTGCTTGGTTATTTTAGTTAATTTTAATTAATTTAATTAAATACCTTTAAAACTTATCAAATTGTAGAAAGTGATTTATCTCATTACTCCTGGCATTTTCATGGTAATCGTGATAGTTTATGCAGTGCCCAATATGTGCCAGCCTGCATTATAATGCATATTTTTAGTAATACTTTATTATGTTTAGCCCACATCCCCCCCATTTGTTAATATTCCATGCCACTTAGAAAAGGTATGTATAAATGGGATAACATCTTGTTTAATTGTATTCCCACAAGATCTAAACAGCTCTTATTCATTATACAACTCAGGCACCGGGTTAAGCATGTCATACCTGTGTATTTCTCCTAACAACTCTGGAAGGTAAGTGATAAATATTCAGTACTCTCTTTTTTTGTTTAAAGGATGCAAACATTCTTTTATTGATTTTATTTATACTTTGCTTAGTAAAATAACTCCATCACAATTTATGCCACATACAGATTAGCAGGACAAAGAAAAGTTCAATATACTGATTTAAAAACTATAAATAAATACACATTAAAGTTTAAAGACATATGATTTTCCCTTCCCTACCCCCATTTCTCTGGGTAACATAGGTTTAAGAAGCAAATTTTAAATTTTCTCTTCATCTTTTGTTAGACTATAATTTTTTTTTTTTCCTGAGGCAATTGGAGTGAAGTGACTTGCCCGGGGTCCCTCAGCTAGGAAGTGTTAAGTGTCTCAGGTCCTCCTAATTTCAGGGCTGGTGCTCTATCCACTGTGCCACCTAGCTGTTCCATAGACAATATTTTTATAAGTTATACAGAATCTCCTAAGATTTGCAATGGTATACAAGTCAATCAGAAGGTAAAATTTAAAACTGTACATCTTGTTAGCTCAATAACCTACATTTGCTTGGGCTAGGCTGGTGCACAGAACATCTTACTATAAAGTACCTTGAAATAGATGTTGGGCTTTAATTGTTCTTTTCTACCATCAATTCATGTTCTCTGTGTTTTCTGATCCACATTCCTAGCTCGTGCATCGTTGCAGTCACTTTGAGTTTTAAAACTTTGCTATGAAAATTTGCTTAGTTAGAAAGCTGTTAAAAAGTTTTGTTCTGTTATTTCTCCCTAGAATAATGCTGTCTGAATTCAAGTATTTATATGGAGCATTTCTGTCTTTATACATGCAAAGACTGATTGGGTTTTTAAATTTACTACCATTACAATATCTCCAAGGCAGTTAATTTTGATTTATGCTTAGTGGCAATAACTAGACTTCAGTTTGTACAAGATTTAATTATTTTTAGTTGCTCATATCAAAACAATTCATGATGACACTCCCAACTTCCCATTACTGCTTTTTTGTTTGAGTTAGCCAAAGAGCCAAACCAATTCCTTTAAATTTTCTAAATTACTAATCCCTTAGTTTAATTATTGAAACCAGAGCACAGAAATAGTGCTTTCCCTATCAATCAATTAATCAACATGCATTTTATGAAATGTATTTTGTAGTCTTATATTGATTGAGGAAGAAAGCAGCAACTATCGAAGGGGCATTGCTTAAGAATATTCCTAAATATTTTCTATTTCTGTGAGCTTAAAACTCTCTCAGAAACTTCCTTTTCAAAACTCTAAAACCCTTTACTTTCAAACCCTGAATTACCTTGTCAGTGCAAACTCCAACTTTCTTTACCCATCCATGCATCCTTAACTTTTCCTATTTCCTTATACAACATTACTTTCTTTCTTCTACCTCCCTGAGCTCTCTTTTATAATTCTCTTTTTGGTTCTTTTATAGTTACAAATACACAGTTCCTACCATTTTGGAAAAGTCTTTTAGGCAATCCTACAATCACAGTCTTGTTTTGTTTTTATAATTGATAGGCAAATGGACTCAAAGACAACTCACTCAGCAGAAGTTCCTCATTATAGGGTGACACAGATTTTACCACGTAAAGACAATTTTAGAGAACTTATCTTTCTGCTCAAAATTAACTTTATGCTGGAAAGATATTCATCCAGCTATTTTGGCAATGTTCAAGGGATTCAGCCAAAGCCCAACAGGAATATAACAGGAATTGCACAACTAGAAAACCAGCTAATAGAGATTATACTTTTCTGAAGGTTCAAGTTATAACTTTTTATCTATTTCAAATCATTCAAAATTAAGCCCATTTATTTTCTTTAAATAATTTGCAAGAGTCTCTTGTGCTAGCACTGGATCCAGGATTAGTGCTATTTGGAAGTTTTATCTGCCATTATCCAGTTTTGATTTGCCTTTTTGTTATTGGCCAGAACTCTGTACTTAAAATAAGGATTCTTACAAGGTGCTAATTCAGTGGAATTGATGAGACGATGGTTATCTAGTTTAGCATGGTGATTAATAGTTCTCTTAGTTCAGTATGATTGATTTAATCTTACAACAAATAATGGTTTTCTAGTGATATAATGATTGGTTTATACTCAAAATAGAGCATATAAAGCTGTGACAAACTCAGCCAGAGTCAGAACCAGAGACAGACTCAGAAGAGCCAGACACAGATTCAGAAGGGATTCAGAGACAGATTCATTCTATCATCCAACTTTGTGGTGGCTGGAGGCTGAAGCACAAACCCTTGGACTCAGACTCACTTCATCTAGTGGCCTATCCTCCTGCATTTTCTTTGGACTTGAACACCTGGCTATTCGCATGGAGATTACTCTGCTGAAAAGAAACCTGCCCCAAAGACCTCCGGAAACCCAAATAGGACACTACAGCTAGGTAATTCCTGGCCCAAATTATTATTATTATTTTTTAACCCTTTCAAGTCTTGGATCCGGAGTTTTTAGCTCCTATAAATTCAGTCCGTACAAGATAATAACAGGATGTCCAATGCCAGTGAACTCTTGGGTGGGAAGCAGAGGAGGTAAAGGCTTTCACCTACAGTCGGTAGTATCAGAGACTTACCAATGTATCTCATAGTTTTATTCATTAGAAATCCTAACTGAGGTTCAGCCCCTAATTCAGAGGTAGGAAACATTTTTTATGCAAGGGGACATTTGGATATTTATACCCGGCTGTGCACAATTATCAACTTAGAGAACTCAAGCACTAGGAGTTTATTGTACCTAGCTTTCAGCTTATGATTGCCTGGTTGCAAATGATTTCATGGGTCTGAATTGGCCTATAGGCTGGAAATTCTCCACCACTGCCCTAATCCAGCCTCCTGATTGTCTACTGAAAATGCCATCTCCAAAAACATTCCTTAGATGCATGGTGGAAAGATCCCTTTGTAGTCCTGCTCATCATCCCCACAGCAGCCAAACCCCAGGTCATGGAGTATAGGATTCACCCATCACATTTTAAAAGTTCAATATGGCTTACATGAATTACAGAAACCTGTATCTTGAAAATCAAATGCGGTCTAAAGCAGCAGACATCTGAAGTAGAAAGCTAATGTACTTCTCAAGAACTGGATGTGGGCTGAAGGCTGGTCATTCCCTCATTAACTAAGCCTTGTTTCTCCTTGCTATTCTTCTCTCAATACCAATCTGTGTGTTCATGAAAGTAGCCATTTTCTTCCTTACACTTTTACATTGTATTTATCTCAAACTTTTATAGTTTTTAATGTTTATTCTAGTCTTAGTTCTCTCTTTTTGGTCAACAAGCGTAGATGCCCTGCTTCCCACTAAACCAGTCACTCAAAAACCCAATAGGACACTTCTTTAAGACACTTGATTTGAGTAATTATTGGGTGTGTTATTCAAGATCTCAGTCTCTTAAAGCTTTAGCCATAGCTGCACCAATTGTTGCCTGGAGCATGATCCCAGTTGAAAGGTTCTATTATATTGGCCCTCTAAGAGAGCATGCCCCCCAAATCCTTGAACTTCACCTCACTGAAAAACCATCCAGTCCTGGTCTGCTTGATGAAGCAACAGCTTATGTAAAGGAAGTAGTCAGTGTTCCTTATCACTACTTCTATTCCCATTCTCAGGACACTACTACAAGTGATCCTACAAAGTAAATCTACCCATTAAAATAGGGAGCACACTAAATGGGAACAAATGAAGTTAACACCAGGCTTTAGGGCCCCAAGCATATCTGACCCTTACTCATAGGGTCTATTACATACAAGAGTAGCTTTAACAATTCAAGTTCTATTCTGCATCCAGGGCATAAGGAGCAATATGGACCCTCATCTTGGATCATTAAATCCTATGCAATGTAATTTTATCTTTATTTAGAATTCTTTCCTAAATGTTTCATTTGATTCCTCTGGCCAGCTCCTATGGCCAGCTTTCCCTGAGTAGAATTGGGGCATCTTATAAGTCCCTCTAATATAGGAAGGAAAGGCACCTGCCCTAATAGATTAGGCATCAGAACTCTGACCTTTGTCCACAATAGAGGCAACTGTAAAGACATCTATTCAATTTCTAGGTTGGTGTGAGAATCCCAGCAAGGCTTCTTCCTCAGAGCTAAATACCCATTCCTGGAAGCACTCTACTATGTGAGTTTCACTCATTCTGCCTAGCATTCACCCTTTAATATCCATATCTTTGCCACTGAATTGCCTCCTTCTACAGCACTGTTCTTATGTGATTCTATTCTATATTGCAGCTTTCTTCCTTTCTGGGAAAGCCTCTGTTCTTTTGTCTATTCTATGCCCAAGTGTCTTCCACTGAAGTTCCATTTCTGAAGTTCCTCTCTGATTGCCAACAGAGGCTTGCTTTCTTGCCCATTATACTTCTATTGGCATCTATCCAATAGATAGATTGCCTGGTACCAAAGTCACCTTTGGCACAATGTACCCATCTGTGGGAGCCTCTCAGCAAAACTAGCCATAGATCTGGAACATATAGGAAAACTTGTCATCATCTTCCAAATGCACATTGATTCACTTGCCTTCATGGCATTGCAAAATTGTAGTGTGTTGGACACTAAGGATCCAAAGCAGGAGGGCCATGCACAGTCATTGGGAGACAATGTTGTTTCTGCGTCAACTAATCTTCTAAACAAGCAAATTACCTGGCAAATTCAACAGTAATTTCCATTCTTTCCTTTCTGGTATATTTCTCTTCTTAATTTACCTTACTGTCTACCTTGGCATTCATTTTGTAACTCACTTAAAAATCATGTCTCATGTGAATGTTTTCCATCAATCTTCAGGACCATCCTGATCTTTGGTTAAAAGAGGAAAATGTAAAAATCATTAGGATTTTCATATCTATAGGACACGCATAATGAATGTGCTAATAGTTGCAATTGTCTTTTCTGGCTTGGGAGTCAGAAACTTACAATGCAGCTTAACATTATCGGTCATCCTCATAATGGCTATATTCTTGTGCTGTACTATGTCCTAGGGAGGTGATGGTCATGACTCTCAAGATATGAAACTAACCCAGAATTGTATTATCTTCCATTCCTGGGCTTGTTCTGGGAAGCTGATCACACCCATGAGAATGACTGTATTATAACCCACCTTCCTGTTCCCTTTTCACTCAGATTTGTGTATAAAATCTCTACCTGTCCTGCAAAGTGGAGGTCTCCTGCCCAAAAGGACTTCCATTCTGCAAACTGTATTCCTCACTCTGAAAGTGATTAATTAAATTGCTACTTGATCTCTAAAACCTTTATTTAGGTTTCTTTATGCAGCTTCAACTATTCACAATTTAGAGACCAATACATTAAAATTTTGTTAACAAGTCATACATGGAGCCTGGGGCAGTCAGGACTGGAACACATCCTCTTCCTCCAAATCCAGCATTCTTTCTACTACCTTTTTACATTGTTTTAACTCCCACAGAGTTAACCTCAAATGAGGAAGAGAAGCTGATTTGGCAAATGAAGGAAAGATATTTAGATGAAAACAGAAGTTCTCCCCCCACATGCCAAAAAAAAAAAAAAAACGCCCCAAACAAACCAAAGCCTCCCTCCCCCCAAAACTAACAAAACAAACAAATCTGTGGAAAGTCTACTGGGCTTGGAAGGTTAAAAAAAAGGAAGTGGCCTTGACACTTCCCCACTGACTACTAAGCCCTCCTTTTATATTTATGAAAGATTCTGTAAGTCCTCATGGGAGAGTTGATGATCAGATTCTCATCCCTGCAGCCTAGGTACTAATAAACATCAGTTCAGTCTAGCTCTACTTTTCTAGTGCCAAGATTACTAAACTGAGAGTCAGGAAGAGATGATGATGAGATGAAGAGATTATGATGAGATTTTTAGATGATGATATTGAGGGAAAGCACCAAATGATGAGATTGGTGAGAACAATTGGCATCAGATATTAGGATCTGGCACCAAATAATGACATTTGGTAGCAAATCATAACTCACAAAGATTTTTTCCTTGCCAAAAGGTGCATTTATTTAAGAGAAGAGAGTAGAGGCAAAATGAAAATGTAAAATGGGCACCAGGAGTGGTAAATGTGGAAAAGATTTGGGACAGCATATAGTTAGCAAAGAAAGGGGTTTTTAACAATTCATAATGGAAAAGAAAAGTTCCTTAGTGGAACTCAGAATTAATAGGAGAAGGAAATTTGCTATGAGGTGAGAGTATGCCACTGACTGTCAGGCTAAATCCTAAAAAGCATTTAGCACCCTAAAACGGTGGGTCAGATATAATAAGGAGAAAGACACCATGATTTTCTAAAAATCTCTCATGGTTCTATTTTCTAGATCAGTTGCTTTTCCAATAACATATTGAAAAAACATCTCACCCCATTTTTTCATTTTTTTGGCTTCATTTTTATTGTATCTTAATTCCTCATAAAGTCATTTGCTTTTATGTGCTCAATTCTAATTTTTAAGGAATTACTCTCCTCAGTGAGCTTTTGCATCTCCTTTTCCATTTGACCAATTTTTCTTTTTAAGGCACTCTTTCCTCATTGGCTTTTTGTGTCATTCTTATTTCTCTTTCTAATTTTCCTTCTATCTCTTTTACTTGAATTTCAAAATCCCTTTTGAGCTCTTTCATAGCCTGAGACCAATTCTTATTTTTCTTGGAAGGTTTGGACGTAGGAACTTTGACTTTGTCTTCTGAGATTGTATTTTTGATCTTCCTTGTCACTATCATAACTTTATATGATCAGAATATTTTTCTGTTGTTTGTTCATTTTCCCAGCATATTACTTTGTTTTTAACTCTTTGTTAAAACAGGACTCTGTTTCCAGATGGAAGGTACAATGTCCCAAGCTTCAGGGGGTTAGAAATCCTTCTAGGGATCTGTATTGTGAGCTACCACTGCTACCCAGAGCTGAGTATGGACAAAGTCACAGAGTCCTACCACAGTGTCATTGAAGAGGCCCCTGCAATCTCCCTCTGCCCACTGTTCCAGCCCCCTATCTGACCTTTGATCTCAGAAAGGAGCCAGGATTGTATCTGAGATCACTGCAGCTACAGCAGCACTGCTTGTGTCCCTGTTGATTCAGTGCCCCCAGAGCCTGATCCTGTGTTGGGGCTCCCCTCACACCCTAGTCTTGCTTAATTATCCTTGGTCTTTGTGGGCTGAGAGTCTGGAGATTACTGCTACTGCTGCCAAATTAGAAGCACGACTGCCTGTTCCTGGTTTCCTGAGGCCTGGTTTGGGCTGATACAGTTTGCACCATGATTAGGTCCTGACCCACCCTATGCAATAAACCCTTCTCCAACTTTTAGATGGCAAATTATTCCACTCTGTCTTTCTACAGATTCTGGCCCTTTAACATATGTTTAGAGTCATTATTTAAAGATATTTGGAGGAGTTTGGGGGAGAACTTGGGTGAGTGCCTACCTTCACTCTGCCATCTTATCTCCACTTCCATTTAAGGTTCTCTTGGTAGAGTGATAAGAGAGAGTTGCCACATCCTTCTCCAGCTCCTTTTACAGATGAGGAAATTGAGGCAAGCAGGTACAAATGACTTGCCCAGAGTCACACAGCTAGTCAGTATCTGAGGTCAGATTTGAACTCAGGACATTGAGTCTCTCTGGTTCCAAGCCCAATGCTCTCTCTATTGAGCTAACTAGTTGCTTATATGGAGACCCTTAGTTGCCACTCAACAGTGGAAGTATTTTGGGCTGTGTTGACATTCCTGGTATTCCTAGAATCAGTGACACCCTCACCTGTGTCGTTCCCTTCCCATTTCTCCCCCAGGCAGAAACTTTGACAAAGATAGAAACATGTTGGACTGGTGGAGTAACTTCCCATCCCGATAGGTCAAGGAACTTGCATGGTGTATCAATCTGGCAACTACCCCTGGGACCTGCCAGGCAGCCAGCTCGTGAGTGAGAATAACAAGCCCACCTTGCCAGGCAGAGCACCCTGCTCCCAAAGGAACCTGGGCAAATAAAAGCCTGGGGGTCAATGGGCTGGACTGGGACTGGTCAGCTGCACTATGCAATTAATCACCCAACCAACAAGAATTTTTAAAACACCTACTAGATGCCGGGCACTATGTTAGGTCCCTGCCCTGGAGAAGTTACAATCTGATGGGGGAGACTGTGTAGGGATACAAGTCTATACAAGATAAAACAAGAGATACAAAGTAGCTCTGGAAGAAAAATGAACAGGTTTGGATTGTTTCTGGTTTTACATGTGGGACCTGATGTCCAAGGCTGGGAGGGGACTGAGCAGCTACACCAAACAACAAGAGATTTTAAAGCATCTACTTACTATGTGCTACTGTTATATTAGGTCGCCAAATAATGGGGTTTGGGAGCAATTCACGTGTGAAGACTCACAGAGATCTTTTCCTTGCCAAAAAGAGCATTTATTTAAGAGAAGAAATTAGAGACAAGATCAGAATATAAAATAGACGCCAGGAGTGGTAAATGTGAAAAAGATTTGGGAGAGCATAGTTAGCAAGGAAAGGGGTTTTTAACAATTTACAACAGAAAAGAAAACTTCCCTCGTGGAACTCAAAACTAACCAGGAGAAAAGAAATTTGCCATGAGGTGAGAGTGTGCCATTGACTGGCAGACTAAATACTAAAAAGGGATTGAGCTCCTAAAAGAGTCAGCCAGCCATGACAAGGAGAAAGACTCCATGAATTTAAAAATCTCTCCTGGATCTATGTTCAGGATAGAGAAGTTACATTCTAATGGGGGAGGCAGTGTGTGTGGATACAAGTCTATACAAGATAAATCGAGAGACACAAAGTAGCTCTGGAAGGAAATTCAACAAGTTTTGAAAGATTCAATCAACCAGGGCCACTGTTCCAGGACCTGCAGGGAAAGCCAGAGAAAGCAGGAGATACTGTGAGGAAGGAAAGAGCAGGAATGATGTAAAAGAGCAGAAAAGGCTTCCTGGAGGAGGTGACAATGGAACTGAGCCTTGGAGGAAGCTGGGGAAAGTAAGAAGGGAAAGCACTGCAGTTGCAAGGCATTGCCAGGACAAAGCAGGCAGATTTCAAGGATTGCTATAGGACAGTGCTGGAGGGGAGTAGTTTGAAATGTCTCTTCCCATGATCTTGCTTTTTCTTTCTCATAACCACAGGTCAGTGGGATTGACACACTAGGAGAAAATGGTATAGATAATGGAGGCATATGGCAAGCTTATAAAGTAAGCTGGATTTCATTTCTTCATTCAGCACCTATTGAGTGACTACTGTATACAATAGAGTGTGCTGTGTCAAGCTATATTATGTCCTGGATGATTGAAGCCTAACAGAAAGATCTTGGGATTTGGAACAGAAACGGATTGCAGAAATTATCTAGTGCAATCCCCTTATTTTGCAGATAGGGAAACTGAGGCAGAGAGAAGAAATGATTTGTCTCAGCTAGCAAGGATCAGAGTCATAACTCCAATGAAGGTCCTGTGACTCTAAGCCCAGTGCTCATCCCTGCCAAATTTTAGATGTAGAGCCAAAAGGGACCTCACCTCATTTAGCAGGGAAGTAAACTGAGCCCCACAGGAGTTGAGCTACTTGCTCAAGGTCACAGAAATAGTCATCAGGATTTGAACCCAAATCCCTCACTCCTAATCCATTAGTAATTCATGCTGCTTCTTCAGTTTATGTGGGCCTGCTCATTGGTTGGAGAGAACTTCCATTTATAAGGTTCTGTCTGTGGTGTCCCAAACAGGGATACTCAAGGCTATCTCATGGAGTAGTAGATAAGGCACAAGGCCATGAGTTCAAATCCAGTCTCAAACACTGATTGGCTGTATGACCTCAGACACTTCACCTCTATCTACCTTAGTTTCCTCATCTGTAAAATGGGGATTTTAAAAGTTCTCATTTCTTAGGGTTGTTCTGATGCTCAAATAACAATTATCAGGCTTTTATCACATTTTTGACACATATACAAATGTTAACTATTGTTATTATCACTATCATAATTGTTATTATCTATAAAATGGGAATCAGAACTCACCTGCCTTTCAGAGCTGTTGTGAGGATCAAGAGAGACAATAAGTGTTTCTGTAGAGTAGGTGGCTTGTATAAATATTTATAGGGTATTTTATAACTGCCAGCTATTATTATTGTGCTTACGCCAGGGCAGGCTGGCCCCATTACAGAAAGATCTTTTGCCAGGATGGGCACTCACACATTCTGAGTAATGCTGGGCTTATTGATTTCTCCTGTACACAGGCTTGCCCAGAACAAGAAAGGAGAGAACCCAGACTGCCAGGACTCAATCTTATCCATGAAGAACCCAGCTGGGACCTTCCGGCTTGGTACCTGAATAGGCCTAGCCTCTCTTGCCTTCTGCAGCCTTACTTCTGGGCCTACATTTTTCCAGATTTCAGATGGTCTCCACATAGGCTGAGCTACAACTAGAGCAGGGTGACTGCGGCTTCTCCCCAAGGGGGTGAAATGTAGAGGGGCCTGAAATACAACCTTTCTCCATAGTGTTGTACCACAAAAAACTTAGCACCTAATTAGCAATAGAAACATGTTAAAACAAGAACCCAGAAGATGGCACACTTCTTTCCCAACAGCCCACAGCCCTTCTTCCCTGGCTTTCTCTGGGACAGGTGCCTACTCATATGCTCTAAATCTCTATCGTCCCCTCAGCTGAATTTTTCCAAGTACCAAGATTGCTGGTTACAACTCTCTTCATGGAGCTGTTCAGAATATCCTTCACTCAGAGAAAGATATAATCCTGGGGCATTAACTGGGCAGTATTGTGGTTTAGGCCCTGCTGAAGTGAAAACAACTCTTTATATAAAAGCGTAAGAGATCGAGGGATGGAAGGGAGCTAGAGGTATACCATTTTATAGATGTGTAGACTGAGGCCCACAGAAGGAAAGGGAGATTTGACTCAGGTCCTCTAACTGCATTTCAACATTTGGCCAGGCACATTTATAATGAGTATTTTAAATTCTCTGCTTATTAGCTCCTATAATCTTCACCCCCATCCTGCCTCAAAGGCGAAGGGATATTAATTTAGGTTCATTTGCCAAAAAGGCTGAGAGAAGGACAATGACTTTGCCAAAGCTCGCTTGACTAGGAAGTCACAACTATCCCATAATATAAGGGTTAGAACAGATCCCAGCAGCAATCGGGTCCTAGCCATGACTGAAAAGGATGCTCATGCTAGGCCATGTCCTACGAGAGGTCTCTCAGCCCTGTTTTATGGCCCCCAGGAAGGAAGAAATCCACAGCCTCCTGAGGCAGCTCCTTGCACTTGAGGGTTGCATTTTGTGGCACTCTTTGACCTCAAGAGCAGACCCCAGGCTCTTCTCCCAAGTCTGATTTTCTTCAAAAAAAAGATCTCCACTTCCTTCAAACAGTCCTTACACCACATGGAATTAGGTGGTTTCTGATACTTTTCAATGTCCAATTTAGAAACTGTTTCCACCCCCATTCCACTGGTCCCCATGTGCACGAGGTACTGAGGCAAAGTCTGAATGCAGGAGCTCTGGCAGGTTGCAAGGGCTAGATTGGGGACAGATTTATTCTGGGAAACAAAATCTGCAGACCTGCAGCCATGGACAGAGGCATTCTACATGTGCCCAGTGTATTCTGCCACAGGGACATGTGAGCTGCTCCCCGGGGACTGAGAATACACGTTCTTTCTCCCGGGTTTGCTGTGGATCTTTCTGATCAAGATGTGCCAGCCAGTCCATTAAAACGTCAGTCTTTTGAAGTACAGGCAGGCAAAGCATTCTGGACCCACCTGCTGAGGGCAAGGAAGCCAAATCCCCGAATGGGCCCAGATGCTGGGACTTTTACAAGATAACTCATTCCAAAGAAATCCCCCTTATAAAGTATCCTTTCCTCTTTCCTGAGCCCGGATGGCTTTAAATGGGATATCTTTGGGTGGCTAGATTTGGGAGGCCGCTCCTGTAACCTTCTAATGACTGGAATGAGTCAAGTATTACTGAAATGATTGAAGAACAACTAATAATTGATATGTAATAAGCACATCTATTGCATACATGTATGTTATAAATGTGTGTAATTATAATCACATAATGTATGTTGTATTTATCATAGATGTTGGAATCTTTACAAATTGTTAAGTCATTAGAGCTGATAGAGGCAATAATAACCTAATTTAGCATCATTCAGTATCATTGATCTAATCTTATAAAGAGATGTTTTGGGCCAGAACCTGAAACAAGGTACTAAGAACTAATTGATACAGTGCTTGTGTTCACACCTTTACTTACTGGAGTTCACACATTTGGGAGATTTCAGGGTTTAGTGTGAGATATCTGAATTCATACCTCCCTTGAAGCTCTTAGGGCCAGAGAGCACTCTGGGAGAAAACCCATAATCTCACTGTCTGATATATAAGAAAAAAGCAGAGGCCCAGTTAGGAGAGTTCAGCTGAATTAGATTGGAGAGGAGCATGCTGGGACAGACACAAAGCACTCTGGGAGATTGAGAGCCAGAAGCCCTCTCTCCGAGGCAAGAGAGATCCGTTCCATTTTCCACTTGTCTGGCTGGAGGCTGAAGGACAAACCTTTGGATTTGGAGACAATGTGCAAGAGCTCTTGGAACCAAGCAGAGAGATAGGCCTCAACTAACCGGGCTATTTTGGAAGGAGAAAATAAACGTTTGCATTTTTATCAGCTGGCTGCATTTTGGGTGATTATTATTCTTAACTAAAACTAAGGCTGCCTCCAGAAAACCTCCCTGAGAAACCTGCTCTCCCCCAGAGAAAACCATTATATTATTTTTAAAGAATAAAAAACACCAACAATATAAATAAATGCTAGATAATATAACAGTATTACATATGTGCATTCTAGCAATACATTGTGTTCCTGTGTGTGCATCATATATGTATCTTACAAATTATATATTGTGAATGGATAATATCTATACATATACTATGCTGTTTCCTTATGAAGATAATTTCCAATATGAAGATAATAGCACCAATCTCGCAAATTCATTGCCAGGCTGAAGTGAAATAATATCTGCAAAATGAAATCTCTGGATGTTATTTGGTCATCACAGAAGCAGGTGAGGTAGGTGCTATTGTTATTCTATTTTACAGGTAGGAAAACTGAATCTGAGAAGAAACTTGCCCAGGGCCACACACAGAGCCAGTGTCTGAGACAGTTTTTAAACTCAGGTCTTTCTAACTACCAGCCCAGGGCTCCACCCACCCTGTTACCTGGGTCTTATTTTGCCAAGATACCTCCTCTCTCCCAATCCAGACTTCATTCCTAAGTCACCTTCCTAAGACTCTAGTTCTGTGTTTTTCCTTCATGACTATTTACTGAGCTTCTGGTTTGTTGACATTCTTGTTCAGTTGTGTCTGACTCTTTGTGACCCTATTCGGGGTATTCCCAACAGAGACACAGGTGCAGTTTGCCATTTTCTAATTCAGTTCATTTTACAGGTGAGGAAACTGAGGCAAACAGGGTAAGTGACTTGTTCAGGATCACTCAGCTAGGAGGAGGGAGTCCAATCTGGTTCCCCATCTAATAGCTTTCTATTTTATTCTTGCTGACTCATTTTAAAATCTACACCTTCTGCATTGATAAAGGACCCATTAATTAAGGGTTAAAGAACTAGTGTCCTACCTTGGTGATGACTCTGCCTTTCCCAAAGTTCTTGGCACTCTCAAGTGCCAACTCTCTTGGCACTTTTCTCCAGTGAGTCCAGTGAGATTAGCTGAGGTCATTTTGTGGTCATGGGAACTTACAAAAATCAACTCATATATCTTGCCAGGTGAAGGCAGGGAAACTGCTGACAGCCTGGACTGGCCTCCTCCTCATTGTGGCAAAGAATCAGTTTTCCCTCCCAATAACAACTTTCTTTTGGCTTAGAATTACATTGGAAGCTCTCATGGACAGCTACCAGACACAGCTGTATTTCTCATCTATATTCTTCCCTGACAATTCCAGCTTTTCCTGCTTGGTAGCTAGATCTTTCCAACTTTCTCGGGTCCCACTGGGCCTATGCTGGGCTCACAGAAAACAAAATTATTTCATTCCTGAAGAGCAAGAAATCTTTCTCTCACATCCCACAGAAGATGTCCAATGAGATCCATTTCATGATAAGTGTAAGGAGGCTGTAATCTGCTGATAGTGAAACCACTTCAGCTTTTTCATGTCTAATTCCTTCCACTTTCTCCATCCCCTTTACCCAAAAATCTTCCCAGGAACTTTCCTTCATAAGGTGCTTTGGGGAAGAGTTCTGGGATTCTTTATTCTGTGAGTATGGTTTGTATGTGCCTGGAAGATAAGCCTGGGCATGAATCACCCATAAACAACAAAAATGAAAACCAAGTGGATAAAGTCTCAGCCTTGGAGGCATGAGAACAGGATTCTGGTTATGTGACTCTAAATGAGTCACCACCTTCAGCAACTCTAAGAGAGAGACAGGTTGGAATTGGTGAAGAAAATTTGGGCACTGGGATTTCCCTATAAAGTTCTAGATTAATAATACAGTACACTGAAATTCATGACACTTCTTTGAAAGGCTTTTACCTCATTCAGCTGGGCCCCAGCATAACTGTTAGGAAAGAGGTGCACTAAGCACCATCATCCCCATTTCACAGGTAAAGAAGGTGACTAGGAGAGGCTAAAGCAGAAGAGATCTCAGAGGCCAGAAATCCCATCTTCTCATTTCTAGATAATGAAACTGAAAGTCAGAGAGAGAAGGGGTCTTCCTGGGCCAAAAAGAGAGGAAGCATCAAAACCAGGAGGGCAATTATTATCTTGCTGGTAGCTGGTGAGTAGAGGAATAGAGGGAAGAAGGCAGAGAGAGTGCAAGAGACTATGATGGGAAATGAAAAGAAACTAAAAGAAACAAGGTGAATAATATAGATTCTATATTTGAAAATATGAAAATAATATATTGCTTTAAACAGATACTTGGATCCCTTGGCCCTCTGACCCCCACGTCAGCTTCTATTCTTCCTCTCACTCATTTTGATTAGTCCATGCTGTCGTCCTGAGTCATGTCAAATTTTAGAGGCCCCTGAGTCATATCAGAAAAATGCATTTTTCCAAGGGAAAGAACATTGAAAAAGTCAATAATAAAGCCAGATATTCCCATGAATGCCTGAAACAGCTGTTTAAAAAAACAAAACAAAACAAAACTTAACTAAGAAAGGCAGCTTCCTTTTTTCCCCCTTTGTTGCTATAATGCAGATTTAACAGCTAATTTGGAGGTGAGCACTTTTTCCTTCTTATAGTGGTAGCAAGAAATCAACTCCAGACTTTGCTGAGCTCTGGTCTGATGAGAGGGGCACAGTGATGAGAGTACTGGCTTTGCAGTTAAGAAGAACCTGAGTTCTGATTTCCCTTCTATTTTTTACCAACTGTAAAAATCACTTATCTCTCTGGGCCTCAATGGGTCCACCTGTAAAATCTGAGTGTTGCATTAGGTGATCCCAGAGGTTTCTTGTACTTCTAGAACTATGATGCCACTGTTCCTATAGGCCACGCTCCCATAAGGAAAGCCCCCTTTGGGGTCTGCTCCCTTTGTATTATGGTGGATCCATGGAGAGAAGAAAAGGGGATCCTCTGATGTCAGGCCCCAGATTGCTTGAAGTGCCTCTGCTGGGCTTGTACCTGCTTGACTTCCCCTCCACATACTTGTCCTATGCTTGTCCTATACTTGTCAGCCAGGTGAGATCAAAAGGCAGCCAGTTGATGGTGTCTGGTCCTTGTTGGGTAGTACTGAGCTTCTCAAAATGGAGTCAGGGCAGCAGGAAGAGAAGCAGTTTGGTAGACAGGGGCCCCTGACTGAAAAATCTATCTGGTTCCCCCTTCTCTGCAGAGCTTTGGATTATTCACCTTGCGTCTCCAACTCCCAATTTGGAACTTTTTGAGAACAGCGACCATCTCTGGCCTTTCTATCTCCAGCCCTTATCCCAGCACCTGGTACACTTTTGTCCTTGTTCCGTCATTTTCAATCATGTCCAACTCTGTCCTTGATCCCATTTGGAATTTTTCTGGAAGTCTCGCAGAGGGACTTCAAGGAGGGCTACACCCGCTGCCTGCAGGAAGCCTTCCAGTTCCTCTCCTTCCACAAGGCACAGACGTACACCCAAAGCAAATTGCGCAGCCACTTCCAGAAAAGCTCCTCGGTTGCCTCTGAGGGGCTGGCTCCCTCCTTCCCTGCTCCTGCTCCTGGGAAGCAGCCCAGTTCCCTGTGGTGGCCCTGGTAGGTGGACCCATGTCAGCCAGCTTGAAGTTTTCACTCCAGAGGAAGATGGCTGCTGCAGAACCTCCTCTTTTCAGTAGGGAATATTAGCTCCCCCTTAATTTATGTGTGAAGAGAATGGAACACTCGAACTCTTGGCAGTGACAGAGCCCTGGACTGGGAGTCAGCAGGCCTGGACTCCACACTCCATTTCTGCCATTTACTGAGTGATCTTGGACCAGCCACTTTCCTTCCTCAACTCTGAGGATGCTTCCAGCTAAAAGGGAAAGGGGTCCAGTATTCTGTTGAAATTGTGGAACTGTACATAGATATGTCTTCATAACGAAGAAGCTTTTACCATACTTATTTGTTGGAATCCTTACTAACTGCTAAGTAATTAGAGTTGATCTAATCTTACAAGAAGTTGTTTTGGCCAGAACCTGAAACAAGGTACTAAGTAGAACTAATCAAGACAAGGCTTGTGTTCCCACCTTTACTCAAGGGAGTCCACACCTTAAAGCTCTTTGGGCCAGAGAGCACTATGGGAGAAAACCCATAATCCCATTCTCTCAGAAGGTTCACATATAAGGCGAGACAGCCATTCCAGAATACACTTTTCCTCTTGGCTGGCTGATCGCGCTGGACTCGAGAGAAACGACTCTGCTGCAGAGAACACTTTTGACGGACTTCAGTGGAGCTACGCCAGAAGCCCTCTCTCCGCGGCAAATTGGTGGCTGGGCCCCCCAAAAGGAGATAAGAGAGATCTTCCCTCTCTGTTGGAGGCAGAAGAAGGCAGAGGCAGAGGCTGAAGGACAGAATCCGAAGGGCTCTAAGCCTCTAAACCGGCTGTCCTCTGAGAACAAACTCCAACATTTGAACTCTTAACACTTATTATCTGTCAACTATCACTAATCATAGCCTTCACCTCATCAGAACTCATCATATTCTATATCCTAATTGGAAACCACCCTAATCTGTGCGGAGCCAGCACTAATCTACAGGTGATAAAGCCACATTCCTGAAACTACCCTAACCTTGAATAAACAAGACATCTAGATGCTTCCTGGAGCTTCCTACATCATCAAAGGCCCCTGATCAATTCCTCTTTCAGCGAGAAACAAATCCTTTGTCTAGGGTCCCTTCTGTACTGAGTTTGCACGACCCCCACTCCCTTACAAACCACCATAAATACTTGTACTTTTGCCCACAATAAACGAGACTTGATCAGAAAGCCTGTCTTGTCTCCATTCTACCTGTCTCTTGTCCCGCCCTTTCTTTTCTCTCTTCTCAGGGCCTACACACTCTGTCAGCAGGCCTGGACACTAATCATTATCACACAATGGGGGAGCCAAAAAGAATGACTCAAGCATGGGGCAGGGAGTAGAAGAAGGAAAGGGATTTTTGTTCTGTACATTACAACTGTAATAAGATTGTAAATCTGTTAAGTCTGAGATGGGGGGAGGGGAGGAAATTCTCTGACCTCTGTAGCAGCTTTGTGCCTTTGAATCCAATTTTCCCATCTCCCCCTCCCGCTCCCAAGAGATAAAACCCTTTCTGACACGTGGGCTAGGTTTTTTAATCAAAGCTTTTTATTTTCAAAACATATGCATGGATGATTTTTCAACATTGAACCCTTGCAAAACCTTGTGTTCCAAGGTTCCCTCCCTTCCAACTGTTTGGGGCAATTGCACCTACCCAAACTGACTACTCAGGAGTCACTCCAAATGATATACAGAAAGAATTTATTAGAATTCGAGAAGCGGACCATCCTGGCTTGTGGGCCTGAAAGGACAGCAAAGATACCCACAGGAGGAGAGTCATTCACTTGAAGATGCTTACAACTTTTATACATTTCAGACAAAGAACCCCCAAAATCCGACCTTCTATAGGCTGTGATTGGTTACATAAATCTTTATCCCCCTATTTAGTCAGTGGAACGCAGTGAAAAAGGTGATATACAGCTTCGGCCACTTAATTCCTTCTTTGGACAATGGAATGAAGTCCAGGTCTCATCTAAAATCATGTGACTGGGGCCTATAGGCCTGATCTACTTTAGTTAATAGTCTGATCAATATGTGCTTAATCTGTAAATTCTTCACCTTTCCACACATGTCCACCCTCTCCTCTAGACAGCATGTAATCTATGTTAAACATGGTAAAAAATAAGTAAAATCCAATATATGCAGACATAATTATACAATTCTCTTGCTGCACAAGAAAAATCAAATCAAAAAGGAGTAAAAATGAGAAAGAAAATACAATGCAAACCAACAACAAGAAGAGTGAAAATGCTATGTTGTGATCCATATTCAGTTTCCCACAACCCTCTCTGGGTGTGGATGCTCTTTTCATCTCAAGACCATTGGAACTGGTCTGAATTGTGTGATTCAGAAATGGTGAGGGATCACCATTTAATAAAAAAGCTGGAGAGATCTCTAGAAGCAAAGCAAAGTTTATCATACATTCTTGGGAGAAGGGAGTCCCACCCTTCCAGCAGACAATTAAAGGGAGAAGCATCTTCGGGGGCAGGGTCAACACTTTTAATCCCTAACACAAATACCTCCTTCCACCACTGACTCTTATCTTCATTGGCTGAGGGTCTTACATTCTAAATGTGGGAATTATCCAAGAAATTGAATTTGACCAATAAGTACATAGTTACCCATATTTGACTGAAATAGGGAGAAAATGATGTCACGGGAGGATAGCAGGAAGGGGACTTAAATATGTGTAAAGACGGCATATTTAAAATCAGCCGGAGTCAGGAATTCAGGTTAAGGGAAAAATTTTCAATCTTTTTTTTTTTTTTTAATTTTATTTTATTTAATAATAACTTTGTATTGACAGAATCCATGCCAGGGTAATTTTTTACAACATTATCCCTTGCACTCACTTATGTTTTGATTTTTCCCCTCCCTTCCTCCACCCCCTCCCCAAGATGGCAAGCAGTCCTATATATGTTAGATATGCTGCAGTATATCCTAGATACAATACATATTTGCAGAACCGAACAGTTCTCCTGCTGCACAAGGAGAATTGGATTCAGAAGGCAAAAATAACTTGGGAAGAAAATCAAAAATGCAAATAGTTCACATTCGTTTCCCAGTGTTCCTTCTTTGGGTGTAGCTGTTTCTGTCCATCATTTATCCATTGAAACTCAGTTAGGTCTCTTTGTCAAAGAAATCCACTTCCATCAGAATACATCCTCATACAATATCGTTGTCGAAGTGTATAATGATCTCCTGGTTCTGCTCATTTCACTTAGCATCAGTTCATGTAGGCCTCTCCAAGCTTCTCTGTATTCATCCTGCTGGTCATTCCTTACAGAACAATAATATTCCATAACATTCATATACCACAATTTACCCAGCCATTCTCCAATTGATGGGCATCCATTCATTCATTTTCCAGTTTCTAGCCACTACAAACAGGGCTGCTACAAACATTTTGGCACATACAGGTCCCTTTCCCTTTTTTAGTATCTCTTTGGGGTATAAGCCCAATAGAAATACTGCTGGATCAAAGGGTATGCACATTTTGATAACTTTTTGGGCATAATTCCAGATTGCTCTCCAGAATGGTTGGGTTCGTTCACAACTCCACCAACAATGCATCAGTGTCCCAGTTTTCCCGCATCCCCTCCAACATTCATCATAATTTTTTCCTGGCATCTTACCCAATCTGACAGGTGTGTAGTGATATCTCAGAGTTGTCTTAATTTGCATTTCTCTGATCACTAGTGATTTGGAACACTCTTTCATGTGAGTGGTAATTTTCATCATCTGAAAATTGTCTGTTCATATCCTTTGACCATTTATCAATTGGAGAAT
>MU176901.1:106103-125620 GCA_016696395.1 Antechinus stuartii
GATACCCTGTTTAGGGTTTTCTTGGCAGAAAAGCTGGAGTGGTTTGCCATTTCCTTCTCCAACTAGGTTTATAGATGAGGAAACTGAGGCAAGCAGGATGAAGCAATTTGCCAGGACATTGTAGCTTTAGAATGAAGGAAATCCTGTGATACTATCTCATGGCCATGTACATGACCATGAGACATGAGAAGTACAGTTATTGGTCAGCTTACAAAGGAAGAGTTCAAGTTCCTTGGATACCTGAAGAGCTTCCACAAGAGGGTACTGTAGGCTCATAGATTCTGAGCTGGAAGTGATGTCAGGGGTCCTTTGGTGGGGTCTCTCACTTATAGATAAGGAAAAACCATAGAAACTACTGATAACAATAGCTAGTATTTATGTAGCATCTCCCATGGGCCAGCAGCTTTAAAATAACATCTCATTGGCCCACAACAGGTACAGAGCATCCATGCTATTGTAACCCAGATTCTCTAGACTCCAAAGCCCTGTCCATGGTACTGGGGCAGCGAGGGCAACAAACTGTGCATGGGAGGAGCTACTGAAGGATGAACTGGAGAGGCCAAAAGGTTGGGTCAAGTACTTGAAGAAATGGGAAGTAGGAGAGAAGCAAACTCATTCATCTTGGCCCCAGAGGGTAGAACCTGGAGGGATGGAGAGAATGTAAGAGAAGCAGATCATAGTTCACTTTAGGGGGAAAAAACTTAACAATAGAGACTATCCAAGAGAAGGAAGACAAGAAGGAAGTATAGACAAGCAGAACAGCATTGAAAACTACAAGTTGAATTTCTTTTAAACTTACAAGTATATGCAAGCTGCATAGAAGAGAGGTTCATAGTGTCTCATAAACTTGGAGGGGTGCTGGAATTAACATGAACCTTAAAGCAATTGATAAATTTTCAGGGTGAGCACATGTATCTCAGAAATGGGCAAATCCTACAATTTAGGGCTATTTTGTTGCATGACTAGACTTAAGAAAATGCTGATGATGCAAAATAAACTTAAAAGTGTGTCCAGTGTATATTTATTTCCCAGAGATCCAGTTGTTAATTACCCATATACATCCATGGGCATTTTTTATTTTTATTTTCTGTTCTATTCTGTGTATGGAAACTTTTACTTTATTTGGAGTTCATTAAGTTCACAATTTTTGTCCAAATTATTATAAATGAACAAGACTGCCAAGTCCCAGAGAACATGCTATACTTACTTGGCCCATGGCAAACATCGGTCCAGGGTCCCATTCATAGAAAATGTCCCTGCCTGGCACTTTTCACAGATGGTGTTGTTTCTCTCTGTACCTAAAAGAGAAGGGCATGGGGTATATGATGCTCAGCATAGCAATAAGAACAAAACATATCTGTTAGAACAGCATCCCTGGATTGGTCAGTCTTTTCCTTGGAAGTTCTCTGTCAGAACAAAGAGTATTGAGAACAATTCTATGAAACATTCCCCCCCAACCTGAGGAAAAAAATATTATTTTTTAAAAATTTATTTTGTTTTTGTATCATCTATATTGCTCAACATTTCTTTTGTTTAACAACCAACTCTTTAAAGCCAAAAAAAAATTAAAATGGCACATTTTAATGTCTTTTATGTTTAACCAACATTACTAAAAATTTCACCATCACTTTTTCAAAACTAAGCAATTAACAAAATAATAAATTAAGCTCCAATTTATCCTGTTTCATTATACTCACACTGAAAATTTAACAATCAGCTCTTGGAAGAAGAGTTCTGACTGATTCCACTATGTCTCTGATGACCTTATCTTATGCAGTGAGTCATCTCTTATAATATATAATCTTTAAAAAGAAAAAAAAAGTTCCACAAACTAAGCAGCAAATCAAAAAAAACATAACATTATTTGTAGTATTCCATACCCATAACCCTCCCTGCCTCCACTTCTTCACAGAAGCTAGAGATTGAGGATTAAGTAGAGTATTGAAGTGTCTCAGTGGATAGAGAACCGAGCTTGGAATCAAGAAGATTTTAGCTCAATCCTGGGCAAGTCACTTAACCTCTGTTTCTGCTTTTGCTACAATAAAAGGGGGAATAATGATAGCATCTACATTCTAGATAACATGTATAAATCTGGTACATAATCCATGCTTTTTTACTTATTGTTATTTAACTATCTGTAAGAGTACAAATTACTTTGCCTACCTAGAGGACACTGACTTTGGAGGAAGATGGGATCTTAGAGATTATGGGGTCCAACTTTCTCATTTGATAGGAGAGAAAACTGAGACCTCAAAGGTCAAGTAAGTGGCTTACTTGGCCACACAGGTTACTCCATCAATATCTGAAAGATCTTCAATTTGGGCAGCTTGCTTCCTCTCTGCACAAATGCAGATTGTCATTGCCTTCAATTTAATCAGATGGCCTTTTAGAGTTGTATCTCAAACATCCATCCTTTGAAACCTCTAAAGGACTGAGTTCCTCTGTACTTAACTAGGCTGACCTCCAGAAAGCCAGAACCTTGGTCCTAATTTAGAAGCCTCCAACTAAGTATTATTTGCTGGAAATTGAACTCTTTGTGGATCACCTTCAGGAACCCAGGGGTGTATCATAAACCAATAAATGGAGCAGTAAGGAAATTGTCAATCAGTTCTATGCATAGGCAAAGTGTTTCTAGCCAAACAACAAAGAGGGATGATCAAAGAAGATAAAATGGTTTGTGTTTATTGAATAACATTTAAAGGATTTTGCACAAACAGAACCAATGCAGCTAAAATTAGAGGAGAAGATGAAAGGAAACTTGCCTATGGATTTTAGTTCTTAATGAAATTTAATTATATGTAGTATTGTTGTACCAAAGTTCCCTTTTAATGTCCTGACTCAGTTTCTTTTAATGTCCTGACCCAGTTTCTCCAATTGTCCTATTTAGTTATTCTGCCTCATGTTATAACCTTTCCCTCTTAATGTTTGAAGAGATAAAGGTCTACCTTAAGTGCTCTGCCCCCAAACCCCAGGCTATAATCATTCCCTCTTAAATGGTTGATGAGATGAAGGTTTTCTATTATTTTATTATTATAAAATTATTATATTATTTTATATCTTTAGGTTATAGACATTCCTTCTTAATGTTTGACAGGATAAAGGTTTATCCATTTTAGATATCATTAGAATATCAGTAACCTCCCTCCATTGTGTCATCCTAGGGGCCTCCCCCACCATTAGGTTATCCCCACTTAGGTACCTCCCTCATTATGTCACTGTTCTTGTTATACTATAAAAAAGCTTCTCGTCTGAGTACTCAGGGCTGGATTCTTTGAGATGATAAGTCTTTGAGATGGGGTCCAGCCCTGGGACCAAGACCCATCTGATCTCAGTACCTCTCTCCATTTAATAAACTATCTAATTGGTCTCTAACCTCTGTCTTACTCAGTTTCCTCGGCATTACAGTATGTTTTCAGAAAGGTTGGAGATTGTCCTATATATGTTAGATTACAGGTAGAGAGTATTAAATTTTCATAAACCATGTCTTCAACTCACGTAAACAATAACTTGGTTGCTACATAGTGTGTGTGTGTGAAAGTATGGATTTTATGAACCACTACAGGATAGGATATTTTGCTTCTGAAGTATTATGAATAAAAAATTGCCAAAACTATTCCTAGCAGTAGACACTAAATTGAGTTGCAGAATACATTCCTTTTCTGCTTCTTTTTATTAGGGTTTGAGTTTTTGGTGAAGTCTGAGGCATCCAACCAAGTCTTTAAGTACTAATTCATATTGTATATGGAAATGTCAAGTTTTAAAGACTATGTTGTAATTTGTTTTTTAAGTGCTGAAATGAGAAATTATGATATGCTCAAATGCAATAATATATTTATAAAGGTATATTTCATCTTTTCTACTTGAAGGAATTAATATGTAAAGCATAACATTTTCCTTTTTAATTTTCAAAACATACGCATGAATAATTTTTCAACATTAACCCGTGTATAGCCTTGTGTTACAAATGTTCTCCTCCTTCTCCCCACCCCCTTCCCTAGATGGCAAGCAATCCAATATATGTCATACATATTAAAATATATGTTAAATCCAATATATATAAACATATTTATACAATTGTCTTACTGTACAAGAAAAATCAGATCAAAAAGGAAAGAAAATGAATAAGAAACAAAATGCAAGTGAACAACAACAAAAAGAGTGAGAATATTATGATGTGATCTACACTCATTCCCACAGTCTTCTCTCTGGGTGTAGATGGTTCTATTCATCACAAGGTCATTGGAACTGGCCTCAACCATCTCATTGTTGGAAAAAGCCACATCAGTCAGAATTCATCATTGTATAATCTTGTTGTTACCATGTGCAATAATCTCCTGCTCAATTCATTTATTCTCCCCAGGCCTCTCTAAAATCATCCTGATGATCATTTCTTATAGAACAATAATGTTCCATAACATTCATATATTGTATCTTATTCAGCTATTGCCCAGCTGTGGGGCATCCACTCAGTTGCTACTTACTTTCTTGCCACAAACATTTTTGCATATGTGGCTCCTTTCCCTTCTTTAAAATCTCTTTGCCATATAGCTCTAGTAGAAACACTGCTGGATCAAAGGATATGCATAGTTTGATAACTTTTTGAGCATAGTTCCAAATTGCTCTTCAGAATGGTTTAAACAGTTCACAATTCCAGCAACAATGTATTAGTGCCCTAGTTTTCCCATGTCCCTTCCAAATTCTTCATTATCATTTCATGTCATCTTAGTCAATCTGAGAGGTGTGTAGTGATATCTCATAGTTGTTTTGATATGGATTTCTCTGATCAATAATGATTTAGAGCACCTTTTTTCCTGTGATTAGAAATGGTTTTAGTTTTTTCATCTGAAAATTCTGTCCATATTCTTTGACCATTTATCAATTGGAGAATAGCACATCAAATGCATTTTTAAAAAGGACTATGAAAGATATTGTATGAAAATGGTCTTTCAATAAAATTTTAATTAAAAAAACAAAATTAGAGGGGAAACAGGTAGCTGGGGAAGGGAGCATGGGAAAATTTTGCAGCAAATTTTTCTGATAAAAGTCTTATTTTTAATTTATATATAGATCTACATCATACATTATATATACATGCATACATGAATGTATATGCATTTATATAATGTATCTATATATATTATCTGCATTATCTATAGTATATGTTCAAATGTATAAGAATAAGAGCCATTTCCCAAATGATAGCCGTTTTCAAAAGAAGAAATCTAAATTATCAATAGCCATGTTTTTGAAATGCTCTAAATCTTTAATAATTAGAGAAATACAAATTAAAGTAACTCTGAGATTCCATCTTATACCTATCAGATTGACATGGAAGACAAAAAAGGAAAATAGCAAATGATGGAGGGGCTGTGGGAAAAAAAAAACAGACATATTGATGTACTCTTGGTGGAGCTGTGATTTGGTCTGGATATTTTAAAAAACAATTTGGAACTACCTCTCCCAAAGTTACTAAGCTGTGCAACCCTTTTGACTCACTGACACTACTTCTGATCTTATATTCCCAAAGAGTTCAGAGAAAGAATAAAAGGGCCAATATATCCACAAATATTTATAGCCAACATGTTTTCTCTATGAAGTATTGGAAACTAAAGACATATCCATCAGTCAGGGAATGGTTAAATAAATTCTGATACATGAATTTATTTATTTATTTTTTTAAATTTTTATTTAATAATTACTTTATATTGACAGAATCCATGCCAGGGTAATTTTTTTTTACAACATTATCCCTTGCACTCGTTTCTGTTCCGATTTTTTTCCCCTCCCTCCCTCCACCCCCTCCCCTAGATGGCAAGCAGTCCTTTATATGTTGGATATGTTGCAGTATATCCTAGATACAATATATGTTTGCAGAACCGAATAGTTCTCTTGTTGCATAGGGAGAATTGGATTCAGAAGGTATAAATAACCCGGGAAGAAAAACAAAAATGCAGATAGATCACATTCGTTTCCCAGTGTTCTTTCTTTGGGTGTAGCTGCTTTTGTCCGTCATTTATCAATTGAAACTCAGTTAGGTCTCTTTGTCAAAGAAATCCACTTCCATCAAAATATGTCCTCATACAATATCGTTGTCGAAGTGTATAATGATCTCCTGGTTCTGCTCATTTCACTGAGCATCAGTTCATGTAAGTCTTGCCAGTCCTCTCTGTATTCATCCTGCTGGTCATTTCTTACAGAACAATAATATTCCATAACATTCATATACCACAATTTACCCAGCCATTCTCCAATTGATGGGCATCCATTCATTTTCCAGTTTCTAGCCACTATAAATAGGGCTGCTACAAACATTTTGGCACATACAGGTCCCTTTCCCTTCTTTAGTATTTCTTTGGGATATAAGCCCAATAGAAACACTGCTGGATCAAAGGGTATGCACAGTTTGATAACTTTTTGGGCATAATTCCAGATTGCTCTCCAGAATGGTTGGATTCGTTCACAACTCCACCAACAATGCATTAGTGTCCCAGTTTTCCCGCATCCCCTCCAACATTCATCATTATTTTTTTCCTGTCATCTTAGCCAATCTGACAGGTGTGTAGTGGTATCTCAGAGTTGTCTTAATTTGCATTTCTCTGATCAATAATGATTTGGAACACTCTTTCATATGAGTGGTAATAGTTTCAATTTCATCCTCTGAAAATTGTCTGTTCATATCCTTTGACCATTTCTGATACATGAATTTAAAGGAATACTATAGCAACATAAGAAATGATAAAGTGGATGAGTTCTGTGAAAAATGGGAAAACTTGTATGATACAGAGAGAAGTGAGCAGAACCACGGGAACAACTTACACAGTAGCAACAACTTTGTAAAAGACAACCAAGTCAGAGAGATTTAAGAACTCAAATCAATGGAGTAATCAGCTACAATTCCAAAGAACTCATGCTGAAACATGCTACTCATCTCCTAACGAAGAAGTAATGGACACAAGCAGCTGAAGGAGACATATATGCTCTTTGTAGGTGGTCAGTGAATGAATGTGCTTTCTTTGACTACCTAGTCAAACCTCAGAGACCTTAGAGGTCTTCTATCCCCTGTATTATCCCCCTTTTCTATAGATAAGAAAACAAAGGAACAGAGAGGTCAAGGAAACTCAGCATCACATGAACAGTAGGTGCAAAGCTTAGTTTTGATCCCTAATCCTATCACACCAGATCCAAGAATCATCCCATTGTATTCCTGGTTCCAGGAAGGCAGCCAGAACTGAGGGAAGGCAGGGAATTTCTCAGGCTGCCACAATAGTCCTGGGTCCTTGGATAGATGGTGGCAGAGCAGGCTCACCTCTAGATTTCACATATTGGCCAGGGCTGCAAACTTGATGAGGCACACACAGCTCACAGTCATCATCTTTCATATCAGCACAAAAATAACCTGGAGAACAGCCGCACACAGTGTTGGAGATATTTGAACATTCCCTTATGGTCACCAAACCAAGCTCTGAAAGTAAGAACAAAAGGAAGAAGGAGACATTAGGTCAGTCATTTACCACTTACTGAGGACCTACTATGCTCCAAGCACACATTAAAAAGAAAGGTAAAAGATAATCCCTGCTTTCAAGGAGATCACAGGCCAATACACTCAATCAAGTCTGTAGAAACAAGATCCACACAGGAAAAATTAGAGATGATCAAAAGAGGAAAGGCCCTAGACTTAAAAAGGAAGGAGATTGATCTGTTGCAAAGATGGACTTTTAGCTGGGATTTTAAGGAAGATAAGAAAGACAGAGGGTGGAGGTGAACATACAACCACGAGGGAAAATTCCCATCTGGGAAGACCACAGAGTCCAATGTCCCTGGATCACAGAGTGTGTGTGAAATAGGTGAGGGCATAAGGTGCAATAGGTTGTAAAGGTAGCAAGAGGCTAGATTATGAAGGGCTTTAAAAATTTCCATTTTGCTCCTAGAGGCTCCTAGAGGGAGCCATGAAATTTACTGAGTTAGACATGTTTGGGTCTGTGCTTCAGGAAAATCATTTTCATAGCTGAATTAGACTGGAGAGAGACTGGGAACAGGCAGACACTCCCACATCCACAGCATTTATTGCAACACTCTAGGTGTGAGGTGAAGAGGATCTGCTGTATCAGAAGAGAGAAAGGGGGCATATTCAGGAAATACCAGAAAAGGTGAAATCCACAAGCCTTATAGGTCCTTGTAAGTCCATAAGAGAACTGAAGAAGGAAGGAACTGCTGTGGTTCGTGACAGAGTGACAGGGGCTGAAGAAATTTGGGACCAGTGATGTACTCTTCTGTGAGCAGGAGGCTGACTCCATTTCTACAGATTAGCATGTCTCTGGGTTGGATGCTCAACTATACCAAACCACCTGGGTTCATCATAATCTCAGGCAAGTCTAACAGACCCTCCAGGAAAATGTCCATTGTTCAGATGCAGCCATTGAGGTCCAATTGGGAAAAGGACTTTCTCAAGGTAACACAGAGTCATTGTGAGGTATCAAGAAGTGAGGGGAAGGGGGAAGGGAAGAAGCACTTATTTAGTGCTTATCCCTCAATAGTCCAGGCACTGTGCTATATAACAACCCTGAGAGGTAAATGCTGCTCCTGTCCTCCCATTTAACACTTGAGGCAGTCTAAGGGCAAGTGGTGCCCAAGGTTACAAAATTAGAAGTGTCTGAGGTCACATTTGAATTCAAGTCTTGCTGATTCTAGACCCAGCCTTCTATGCACTGAACCAGCAGCTATTAGAGCCCAAACCTCCCAGCCAAATTCAGAGAGAAGACATTTAGAGCCTGATGGAACCTGACTTGTCATTACAATGAATCCTCCCATTTTAAAGATGAGCAAATGGAAGCCCAGAGAAGTAAATTACTTTTTCCTGATTTCCCTCAATGCTAGTGCCTTCCTTCTAAGATAATTTCTAATTCATCATCCTGCCTATACCATGTTTGTACAGAATGCACTCATGGTGTGTACCCCAATATGTTTTAAGGTCTTTCTTGGTAATCCCAGCACTTAGCACAAGGCTTAACACATAGTATGTGCTTATTGGATGTTTATTGACTGGCTTGCCCAACATCATACAGATAATAAATGGAAGAGTTAAGTTTTTTACCCAGCATCTCTAACTTCTAATCTAGGACTCTTCCCTATGCATCACCTGGTGGCAATATTGGGGGTGAAAACCTTTTCAAACTCTAAAAAGGGATGTGCCTGAGAAAGGAGGAAGGAAAGATGAAAAGCTCTGAACAAGGAGTTAAGTTGACATCATGGGACCTGAGGTCAAAACCTGGCTCTGCTCTTTACTGCTTTGTGACTTTTGTCAAGTCCCAACTTCCCTGGGATCAGTTTCTTCAGTAAAATGAGGCTTCTAGATGAGATGACTTCTCTGGTCTTTTTCAGCTCTGGGTCTGTTACCTATTGATCCTTTCCATATGGACTAAGGAGAGGAGATACTTTGAGGTAAGCAGGTGAACAATCCTGGGGCAGGGGAGAAGCAAAAAAGGAGAAATGGGGGAGCAAAAAGAACCAGGAGAGTCCCCAGTACTTTATATTGTCAAGAGTTTTGACATATTTAAGATGATTTCCCAGTTATGCAGAATAGTCTGTTCAAATAGAGAAGCCCAAATTTCAGAATATTCAGAGCTAAAGTGGGTGAGAGAGCAAAAAGACCTGCTCCACCACTTAGCATTCCCCTGCCCTCTTTCTGACCAACCCCCCCACCCACAAGGATACATATGCCCTTCTCTAACCTGATGTAGCACTGACCCTCCTGTGATTCAGGGTTAAAATGGGGTAGGACGAAGAAGAGGAGATGTTGTTTGTTCTTGAAAAGCATCTTCCTATTACTACGGGTGAAAATCCATCCTTAAAAATTCATTCAAAACCCTGAGACAGGGCAATATTAGCTGTGATTCACAGTCTAACATGAATTATTTCCTTAATATAATATCTCCCTGGCAGACAAGAAGGGAATGCCCAGAAGAGATGGAGAAAGTAATTTGAAATATTAGAACACTGTTAGGAAGATGAGCCCAGCTGGGAGTTACAGGGAGAGTTTTTGGGCCATCACAAGGAAACACAGTTCTTGAGATAATCCTCTGACTCCTATAGCTAAGAGTCAGGAAAGTGTAGACATGCATATTTAAGGAATGAGGCGGGGGAGGGGGGGAAGGGGAATGGGAATAGGGGGGTGGAGTGGTGAGAGGGAACGCTCTGGCTCCAGGACCTAGCTCAGCCTCTTTCCTGAGAGTAGCTCTATTGATTAGTCTCTTCAGAATCCTAGACATTTTAAGCACTCTTTTCTGAGGTTCCTTCCAATTTGGATGTTCTAGGATTGTGTGAGGGAGTGTGAATAAATTAACTATCTTGTGTTTCCTAAGAGTGAAATGCCATGCTCTAAAAACCAAGAGATCATTGAACATGGCAACATCAGTAATATATGACGATCAGTTCTGATGAATGTGACTCTTTCCAACAATGAGATGATTGATGTCAGTTCCAATGATCTTGTATGAAGAGAGCCATCTGCCCCCAAAGAGAGGACTATGGAACTGAGGGTGGTTTCCAATATAGCATTCTCACTTTTTTTGTTGTTGTTCACTTGCATTTTGTTTTCTCACTCATTTTATTTTTGATCTGATTTTTCTTATGCAGCAAGATAACTGCATAACTATGTTTACTTTTTGGATTTAACATATATTTTAACATGTATAACATATTTTGAATTGTTTGCCATCTAGGGGAAGGGGTGGGAGGAAGGAGGGAAGAAAAGTTGGAACACAACACTATATAGGTCAATGTTGAAAAATTATCAGTGTTTATTTTTTGAAAATAAAAAGCTTTATTAAAAAAAAAAAGAAATATGCTTTAGGACCTAAGGAAGTAATCCAAGCCCCTCATGGTAGAGATGGGCAAACTGCTGTCCAAAGAGTGGACATGACCTGTCCGAGGTCACAGAAAGAAAAACCCAGGATGGAACCCAGCTCTCCCAACTGCTAGCAAATCATTCTCACTGCCTCTTTTTCTGGTCTAGGTCCTGTTTACTGGGCTGTAGACATCCCTCCTATCCCATCTTGTATAGTAAATCTAAGACTTTTGACTTCCTCTGAACCCAGCTCTCCCTTTCCCAGGGAAGCTACAGTACCCACTGTAGGACAAACTCTGGCTTAGATCCAGGGTCCTAGTTAACTATAAGGCCCCTGACGAATTTCTTACCAGAGTTACAGACTTTACAGAGGAGACACTTCTCCAGGACATGCTTGTCTGTGGTGTAGGTTCCAGAACCACAAGGTATACAGAAGGTGCCATTCTTTATGTTACATGCCCCTTTTCGTTTGTAACCTGAAGATAACAAAGAGTTAACATTAAAAACAAAGCACAGGACACCTCCCTGCAGAAGCTACTGCTCTCCATTCTCAATTCTCCTTGGTAACACCACATGAACACCCTAGACCAGGTTCTGGAAGCTCCCAAGGCTACCTATGAAACTTAGGATGATTTATTATGAAAATTAGGAGGAGTGCACATCCATCCCTCAATTTCAATCCAGACTGTCAAAACTGGAAGGGAACTTAAAGACATACAGAGACAGAGACAGAGAAAGACAGACATGCACACACATACAGAGGCTGAGAGAGAAACAAAGAAAGGGAGAAGGAGGAAGGAGAAACACACATGCCCAGAGAAAGAGAAGAAATCAGATGAATTCTGAGTACAAAATAAAATATAATATTTTTCACTTTCTTCTTTTTTTCAACATGACTAGTATAGGAATATTTCATATTACTTCACATATGTAAATAAGTCCATAATGCCTACCACCTCATGGGATGAGGGCAGAGCTGAGAGAGGAAAAGAATTTGGAACTCAGAATTTAATAAATAATGTTAAAGATAGATAATTTTTTTGAAGGGGAGAGAGAATCAGAAAAAAAAAAAACCTTATGGAGAAAGTTGTATCTGAGTTATACATTGAAGGGATTTAAGAATAACATAAGAGTTATGGGGAGTATTCCAAACAAAAAGGACCTCTGATAATGCAAAAAAATGCAGAGATTTGGGAATGGCATCAATGTCCAAGGCCACCAGGTGGCCAGTTTGATTGGAATAGGAAAGTGTGAGAATTAAGTCAGATAATAACACAGCTAGATGGTTGCAGTAGATAGAACACCAGGTTTGGATTCATGAAGACCTGAGTTCAAATCCACTCCCAGATATTTGCTGTGTAACCACAAGGAAGTTATATAATTACTGTCTGATTCATAACGAAATAATGGAGAGGACAATAGGGCCTGCACTGTATGGCTGCTGAGAGAATAAAATGAGTAAATATCATCTTTCAAGAAATTATCAGGGGAAACATTCCTGATATTCTAGAACTGGGGATAAAATAAAAATGGGCAGAAACTGAGATACCACTACACACCTGTCAGATTGGCTAGAGTGACAGGGAAAGATAATGTGGAATGTTGGAGGGGATGTGGGAAAACAGGGACCCTGATACATTGTTGGTGGAATTGTGAACACATCCAGCCATTCTGGAGAGCAATTTGGAACTATGCTCAAAAAGTTATCAAACTGTGCATACCCTTTGATCCAGCAGTGTTACTACTGGGCTTATATCCCAAAGAAATCTTAAAGAAGGGAAAGGGACCTGTATGTGCACGAATGTTTGTGGCAGCCCTGTTTGTAGTGGCTAGAAGCTGGAAAATGAACGGATGCCCATCAATTGGAGAATGGTTGAATAAACTGTGGTATATGAATGTTATGGAATATTATTGTTCTGTAAGGAATGACCAGAGGGATGAATACAGAGAGGACTGGCAAGATTGACATGAACTGATGCTAAGTGAAATGAGCAGAACCAGGAGATCATTATATACCTCAACAATGATACTGTTTGAGGATGTATTCTGATGGAAGTGGATCTCTTCGATAAAGAGAGCTAATTCAGTTTCAATTGATCAAAGATGGGCAGAAGCAGCTACACCCAAAGAAAGAACACTGGGAGATGAATATAAACTGCTTGCATTTTTGTTTTTCTTCCCGGATTATTTATACCTTCTGAATTAATTCTCCCTGTGCAACAAGAAAACTGTTCGGTTCTGCACATGTATATTGTATCCAGGATATACTGTAACCTATTCAACATGTAAAGGATTGCTTGCCGTCTGGGGGAGGGGGTGGAGGGAGGGAGGGGAAAAATCGGAACAGAAGTGAAGGCAAGGGATAATGTTGTAAAAAATTACCCTGGCATGAGTTCTATCAATAAAAAATTATTTTAAAAAATGGGCAGAAACCATTAATCACCTCCTTAAACAGATCCCAAAATGATAATTCCCAGAATATTATGGTAGAAATGACCTAACTCTTCTGGAAAGCAATTTGGAACAATACCGAAAGGGCTATCAAACTGTGCATATCCTTTGACCGGCAGTGCCATTACTGGATCTGTATCTCAAGGAAATAAATCATAAAGAAGGGAAAATTATCTCACATATGCAAAAATGTGTGTAGCAGTTCTTTTTTTGGTAACAAGGAACTGGAAAATGAGGAGATGCCCAACAATTGGGCTATGGCTGAATAAATTGTAGTATATGAAGATAATGAAATAGTACTGTTCTATAAAAAGTGATGAACAAGCTGATTTTAGAAAAGCCTGAAAAGATTTCCATAAACTTATAAAAAAAAGAAAAAAAAGTTAAAGGATCTATATGTTCAAAAATATTTATAGCAGTCCTTTTCTGGCGGCAAAGAAATGGAAACTGAAGAGATGGCCATCAATTGACTAATGACTGAACAAGTTGTGGTACATAATTGTGATGGAGTATTATTGTGCTTTGAGAAATGATTAGCAGCTTCTTCTACCTCAAAGAGTAATATGAAATGGCTCTTACCCAGAGAGAATTTATAGAAGAACTCAAAAAAGAATTAAAAAAATCAAATGAGAGACATTGAGAAAAAAATCCAAGAAAAACAAGATTATAAAATAAAAAGTTAATAAACTAGAAAAAAAGATACAGTCTCAAAGATGAAAACAACTCTTTGAAAATTAGAATTGAACAAGGAGAAGCCAGTGAAGCTATGAGAGAGCAGGAAATAACAAAATAGATTCTAAAGAATGAAAAAATAGAATATGAAACATCTTATAAAAATGAAAGATCTGGAGAATGGATGAAGGAGAGAAATTATAAGACTAATTGGACTGCTAGAAACTTGTGACCAAAAAGAAAACCTTGATACAATAATGCAAAAAATAATCCAAGAAAATTGTCCTACAGTGAAAGAACATGAGAGGCAAATAGAATTAAAAAAAAAATCACTGATCACCACCTCAATGAGATTCTTTGTGGGAAACATATAGGAACATTATTGACAATTTTGAAACCCCCAGATCAAAGAAAAAATCTTTCAAGAAACAAGAAAAAAAACAATTCAAATACCCTGGAGCTACAACTAGAATTATAGAAAACTTTGCAGTAGCCCCAATAAAAGACCACATGTCCTGAAATTATATCTACTGGCAATCAAAAGAACTAGAACTGCAGCCGAAAATGTCATATCCAGCAAATTTATCTATAATATTGGACAAGAAAAAATGAACATTCCATGAACTTGAAGATTTTCAGAACTTTCTATCAACCAAGCCTGAACTCAACAGAAAATTTAACATATAAGAGGCAATATCAAAGATCAGTTTCAAGGAATTCAACACGCACAATTGTTCTTTTTTTTTTTTTTTAATATGGGAAATGTATACCATATGATTAAGACTGACATCAACAATTGAGCAATTCAAAACAAAGATTGGGCAGAGTTTAGGTAAAAATAGTAACTATGTTATACAAATGAAATGCAGAGGAAAAAGAGACACAAAGGCAGTAGAGGGGGAGGTGTGCTCGTACCTACACATATCAGGAATGAGTTAAATAGGCAGCACTACATATATACCTTGAAGACTATAGTACCCTTAAAAATCTATGAAAAAATAAAGGAGGTGGGATGAGTGGACCAGAAAGGAATGGGTATGGAAAGAAGACAAGAAAGAAATTCATGGGGAGGTTGGGGGGAGATGATTAAGCAATAGCAAGGTAAGTTAGGAGCAACATTAAAGCAATGAGTCATCAGGGATGTGTATGGTGTATATGGGAGGATGAGATGTGTGTGTGTGTGTGTGTGTGTGTGTGTGTGTGTGTGTGTGTTTGTGTGTAAACATAAAGATATCCTTTCTTAACTATAGACTGCTTGGGAATGATGGGGAGGGATGAAAAGGGTAAAAAAGAATGAAGTAAAAAATAAAACAAAAGAACAATTCACAAGGAAGTAAAAAAAAAAAGGACACTCATGAATATAATTTCTTCTACATATATATATATATATATATATATATATATATATATATACACATACACACACACACATATATATTTGATTTAGTAATCTATTGTTATATATTTAGAATTCTCCCTTATGTTTTTCTGGGCACATGACAATGTTTTCTTTTGTTTTGTATTCTTTCTCTATTTTTCTTTTTTTTCTTATTCTGTTTTTTTGATGAAATAAATTTTAAAAAAAAGAAAAGAAAAGAAATGATGAGCAGGGTTGCCCCCAGAAAAATCTGGAAAGACTTATATGAACTGATACAAAATTAAAAAAAACTTGTACCTAGTAAAAACCATAATGTAAAATGATGAATTGAGAATGACTTTGCTATTTTTAGTAATACACTGATCCCAGAAAATTGTGAAGGATTTATGATAAAAAATGTTATTTCTCCCCAGAGAAAGAACTGATGCAATCTGAATTCACATTGAAGCACATTTTTTTTTTAAACTTTATCTTTCTGGTTTGATTCTTTTTTGGTTTTCTTTTTCAGTATGACTAATGTCGAAATGTTTGACATAATTACACACACACACACACACACACACACACACACTTACTTAAATCAATTTTTTTGCCTTCTCATTGCACCCTCCATCATTCCACTAAATTCTGAGAACACTCCCCTCCCTCCCCTTATGGTTTTAAGCTCTTAGATTCTATGATTCTAGAATTTGAATGGACACACATGAAGAAAGGAAGAGAGTTTAGAGAGGCAGCCATTTATCAGAGTAAGAGAATGATTTGTCCCAGAGGAAGAAATTCTCTCACCTACCTGGATCACAAGGGTAACAGCACTCCCCATCCGCTTCATAATGTCCTACATACACTCCAGTGCATGAGCCATCAACATATTGAGTACATTGGGCAAGGAAAAGAAAGGTAATGAAGGCAAGGAAGAGAGAATAATCCAGGATGTCAGGAAAAGTGGGCTGTAATCTTGATTTTGTCATTTGCTGGCTAGATGACTGGAGACAACTTGAAAACCCCCAGGATTTCTTCCTGTTCCAGACCTGGGATCCTAGCATTTAATCTTTAAACTCTCTCTCTCTCTAAAACTAACTTGTAACTCCCAATAGCAGGAATCATATAAAGACTAGAAAGGCAGTGGGAGGTTGCGGGGTGGGGGGGGGGGGGAAGAGAGAAGAAAGAAAAGCCCTCCTCCTTCTGTTTCAAGTGACTTCACCCTACCCACAAACCATTTTGCTTTCGCAATCCAGTGCATCCTATCCTTTCGTTAAATTTCTCAGGCAGTACATTCAGGTACAGTCTCCCCCAGATCCTGTTTAGGTCACAGATAGTCGGAACTTTCCCCTCTTGACTTCTACAAGACAAGTTTAGAGTTGGTATTTCTATTCCTAGATTCCTGAATTTTCAATTTTGTACCCCTCCTCCCCCCATCTTTGTATGAATCCCTGAGCTGCCAAAACCTTACCCTTTCCGTGTTTCTGATGAGAAGTGTGGAGTCATTCAGCTTGGGACACAACTGAACTTGGGGAAAAGTTGATCACACACACACACACACACACACACACACACACACACACACAGAGCAATGTCCCATCATGCAACTCCCAAGACTTGCACCAGTGTCTTTCTAAGTTTGAGCCTGGTTCTCTACCTGCTTCTTTGGAGGACACTGGGTGCCAAGTAGATAAGACATCCTGACAGAGTCACTCTGAGCAAATTTCCTAACCTTCCCATGCTCTTGGCAGCTCTCTAAGATTGTAGATTGTAAAGAAGAGATCAACCTAGATGCCTACATACATAAATATTATATTTTATTTACAAAACATATACATGGGTAATTTTTCAACACTGACCTTTGCAAAACTTTCTGTTTCAAAATTTCCCCTCCTTCTCCCCATCCCCTCCCCTAGATGGCAGGTATTAAATATATGTTAAATCCGGTATATGCATACATATCCATACAGTTATCTTGCTGCACAAGAAAAAAAAAACAGATCTAGAAAGAAAAAAAAAACCTGAGAAGGAAAACAAAACTGCAAGCAAACTATAACAAAAAGAGTGAAAATGCTATGTTGTGGTCCCACAGTCCTCTCTCTGGGTGTTGATGACTCTTCATCACTGATATTTGGAATGGGTCTGAATCAGTTCATTGTTGAAGAGAGCCACATCCATGAGAATTGATCATCACATAATCTTGCTGTTGGCTGTGTATAATGATCCCCTGGTTCTACTCACTTTACTCAGTTCATATCAGTCTCTCCAGATCTCTATCTCTCTCTGAAATCATCCTGCTGGTTATTTCTTATAGTATAATAATATTCCATAACATTTACATACCATAATTTATTCAGCCATTCTCCAATTGACGGGCATCCACTCAGTTTCCAATTTCTTGCCACTACGAAAAGGGCTGCCACAAACATATTTTGCACATGTGGGTCCCTTCCCCTCCTTTAAGCTCTCTTTGGGATATAAGCCCAGTGTAACACTGCTGGATCAAAAGGTATGCACAGTTTGATAACTTTTTGAGCATAGTTCCAAACTGCTCTCCAGAATGGCTGGATTCTTCACAGTTTCACCAACAATACATATATAAATATAATAGAGAAATGTGTGTATGCATTTATAAAGATATGTGTACATTTTATATTTGTGTATAATATATATGTTGCATGTGCATATACACACACAAACATCGGTGCTATATATGTATACATTATGATCACATATATGTGCACATACACAAACACACACACACACACACACATAGATCTAAATACTATGCTGGACTGGCTTGGGATCTTACTCTGAATCCTCCCTGCCTGGGGTTGGGCTGAGTTTTGGAGTTGAAGCTATAGCAGCCCCTCCTCCTTTTTTTGTTTGGGGGTGCTTAGAGTAGGGGTATGGAGGGCAGACAGTACCTGTCCAGTTTCCCCAAGACCCAGATTCTTACAATCAAGCAGTGTCTCTTCAATATCTCCTTGCATCTCAGTCTCTTCCCAAGCTCCCAAGAACTGAATCCTCTTCTTTGACCAAAATCTTCTAAGTACTTAGAGAAATTTAAAACTATTAATTAATTTCTCAAATATATATAGGCCAGCAAAAGCAATGCCTTTCAAGCGTAAATAACACTTCTCTGCCCAGGGTATAGCTTCAATTTGCAAATAGGAATGAATTAGAAACACTGGGCCTGGAGTAAGGTAGACCTGAGTTCAAATTCAGCTTCAGATGCTCACTAGCAGTGTGACCTTGAGCAAGCCACTTACCCCACTTGCCTCAGTTTCCTTATCCAGAAAACCTCAAATGGGGTCATGAAGAGTTAGACATGACTGAACACCAACACCAACAATGAAGCTATGTACAAAAACAAGAAGTCTTGCCAGATCCAGTAGGGGGCCTGAGACTGAGGAGGAGATGGAAAGGTAGGAGAAAGGGTTGTGGGGGTGGAGAGTCTAGGTTGATGGAGATGCTGAAGCTGGTGACTCTGACTTCTCTTGGTTTCCACTCAAGACAATACCTTGCTCCTTGCAGGGAAAGTCTTCCTTTCTTCCATATGTGTACACACACATACACACACACACACACGCATATATGCACACTACATGCAAATGTGTGCACACATAACGCAATGCACATATACATACACAGTATATGTACACACATGCACATGCAAGGAAAGGGTGAGGTGCGACGACCTGAGCTGAGCTAAGAACTACTATAGCAATCTACCTCCTGGATGTAATGTACATCTCTGCCCACATGTTCAAATTATGGGACACATTCTCCAACTGATAAATGGTCAAAGGATATGAACAACTTTGAGATGAAGAAATTAATTTATCAGTCTGTCAGCTGGATAAGTAAGGGAATTGAGTCAGACAGGATCAAATGATTTGCCCAGATTCACCCTTTTTGATGTTCATTTTGTAACCCCTAGTAACTAGTACAGTCCTGTTCACATAGAATAGGTACTTCATAATGTTTGAATTTATGGAACAACTGAATCAATCCAAAACAAAGCATACAAACAGTAAGTTGTGCTTGGTAAAAGATCTGAAGGAGTTTCTGGCCAGGAGAACCCCAAGAAAGACCAATTGGAAAACCCATCCTGAGAGTCAGGAGACCAAGATTCAAAAGGAGATGTGTGTGTGTGTGTGTGTGTGTGTGTGTGTGTGTGTGTGTGTGTGT
>MU176901.1:175355-228049 GCA_016696395.1 Antechinus stuartii
GCTATGCCAATTGTTCAGCACTCTGAGCAGTAGTGGCTTGTATCACATCATCAATATAATGGGTTAATTTCACATCAGACTAATTAAGTTCATCCAAGTGTTCAGCCACTATCTGATGACAAATAGTGGGACTATGTAAATAACCTTGGGGAAGTCTAGTAAAGGGATACTGTCTGCCCTGCCAGGTAAATGCAAATTGGTCCCATTGCTTAGGTTCTATAGGAATAGTAAAAAATGCATTAGCTAGGTCTATTACTGCATACTAAGAACCAGAATATGACTGCACAGCTTCTATTAGAGTAATCGTATCTGGGACAGCTGCATATAAGGAAAGGGTGGCTTTATTCAATTGTCTATAATCTACTGTCATCCTCCAGGATTCGTCAGATTTTCTTACAGGCCAAACTGGATTATTCCAGGCAGTAGTTATAGGAATTAACAATCCAGCCTGCACATATTCCTTTATAGTTTGAGTAATTTCTTTTGTCCCTCCTGGTATCCTATATTGTTTTTGACTAACAGTTCTTGAGGGAACAGGGACAGAGACTGGAGGCATTAATGATTTTCCAATCACTACAGCTATTTGCAAAGTCCTTATAGCAAATTGATATTGTCCAGGTAAATGTAAGGTCATCCCTTTTAATATATCAATTCCTATTATATACTCGGGAATGGGTACAATTACTACTCTGTATTCTTTTTTAGGGAATGTTCTGGTCTTCATATTCAAAGACACTTGTCTAGCCCTAACTTTGTGTCCACCCAGCCCTGAAATAGTTATTGGAATTCCATTTCTAAATTTAGTAGGATTCCCATAAGTCAATGTGGCCTCTGCCCCTGTGTCCACCAAAGCATGGGTTTTAATAGTAGATCTATTTTTCCAAAATATTACTAAAGGCATATGATCAGTATGTAAGGCATGGACACATAAGGCTTGACCTTTATCCTATTCCCCTTTTAGATGATCTAGAGAAGGATAAAGGGAGGTGGGTGGTGCAGTGGGAGTTACATTTAAAGCAGATATTTGTCCTTTATTCCCCACCTTTTTTTTATATAGTTAATACATATCAGAGGTAGTAATTCCATCTATCTCTTCTCTCCTGCCTTTAAAAGAGCAGTAAACATTTCCTTTCTAGACATTCTATTATCAGAATTAAACCCAGTCTTGGGTTTATTCCATTCTCAGGGAGCAAATTCGCCTACATCTTTAAATTCTCCCAGATCTCTCAATTGAGATAACTTATCTATTACTTGTCCCAGAGATTCCCCCGTGGCTGTCACTAGGAGAGTCAAGATTAGTTGTTTGTAGGCAGGAGGAGCTGATTTTACAATAGAAGCTCTATGTACTGTTATTACTGGGGTGTCCATGTATGAATTATCATCTCCCAATAAGACTGCAGTTTTCATGACTTCCTCTTTCAGTCTTTGAATTTCATCTCTCAAAGTATATTGGGGTGAGCAGCATTAGGCCACATGGAGGAGTCAGGATACTGATTTCTCAAACCTAGAGCAACTATCATGTTTCCCCGATAATAAGACACTGTCTTACTATTTTTTTGGACAGAAAAACACCAGAGGGCTTATTTTCAGGGGAGGGCTTATTTTAATGAATATTGACAGCAATTTTAATAAACAGGTAAATGTGAACAAAAAAAAGTACCTTTATTCAACAATGATCATGTCATCTTCTTCAACAACATCGTCATAAGTGTCCATACCCTGAATTCCGTCCTGGATGTCTTGCGCCTCTATTTCCTTCAGAAGAAGTGGACCCAATCTGTCATGTCCAGCAATATAGCTCTCTTTAAATGAACATGTCTTGTCTAGGTAACCTGGTCGTAGTGCCTTGGTGACACAGCTGTCAGTCATTTTATCCCATGACTTCTTCACCCAAGTCATGACTTCTTGCAGACAGGACTTCACAAAGTTTCCACGCCAATTTCTTTCCATTCTATTTTCAATGTAGTCATTGATTTCCATGCGCAAATGGTCCTTGAATGGCTTGTTTATTGCAATATCAAGGGTCTGGAGATAGCCAGTCATTCCTGCAGGAATCATTACTTGATCTATTCTTCTCTCTGCAAGGAAAGTTCTTCATTTTTTTAGCGCGGTGAGTGCTGGCTGAGTTCTTCTTTTATCCTCCATCATGCCCCCTGAGTTCTTCTTTTATCCTCCATCATTCCCCTTTTATCCTCCATCATGCCCCCTCACTCCTGCTTACATACAGGGTTTTTATGTTGTCCTGACTCAGCTCTCCTCCATGGCACTGCTCTCAATGGCGCCAGCAAGCAAATCACTGGGGAAGAATAGGATGACGCGCTCACTGCTGCAGCTCTGATTGGATGCAGCTCGGAGCACGGCGTGCGTTTCACTGGGGGGGAGAGGGGGGAGGGTGCATACAGAGGGTACCTCTGTATACTTTGTGATCCTGGGACCTATATCACACACAAGCATGTCCTGAAGTAGTGTCTCCCATGTAAAGTCTGTGACTCTGGTAAGAAATTCTTCAGGGGCCTTAGGGTCAACTAAGACCCTGGATTTAACCCAGAGCTTGTCCTACTATGGGTACTGTAGCTCTCCTGGGGAAAGGAGAGCTGAGTTCAGAAGAAGTCAAAAGGCTTGGATTTACCAGACAAGATGGGATAGGACAGATGTCTATAGCCCAGTAAGCAGGAACTAGATTAAGAAAAGAGCCAGTGAGAATGCTGTACAAGTAGTTGGGAGAGCTGGGTTCCATCCCAACCTTTTCCTTCTGTGACCTTGGACAGGTCATGTCCACTCTTTGGACAGCAGTTTGCCCATATCTACCTTGAGGAGCTTGGACTGACTTCCTAAGGTCCTAGAGCATGCTATTTTCTTTTCTTTTTTTTTTTTTTAAATAAAGTTTTTTATTTTCAAAACATATGCACTGATAATTTTTCAACATTGACCTGTGCATACTCTTATGTTCCAGCTTTTCTCCCCTTCTTCCCCCTACCCCTTCCCCTAGATGATAAACAATTCAATACATGTTATATATGTTAAAATATATGGTAAATCCAATATATGTATACATAGCTATGCAATTATCTTTCTACATAAGAAAAATCAGTTGAAAAAGGAAAGAAAATGAGTAAGAAAACAAAATGCAAGAGAATAACAACAAAAAAAGTGAGAATGCTATGTTGGGAACCACCCTCAGTTCCAACAATCCTCTCTTTGAGGGCAGATGGCTCTTTTCATCACGAAATCATTGGTATTGGCATCAGTCATCTCATTGTTAGAAAGAGTCAAGTTCATGAGAATTGATTGTCATATATTATTGATGTTGCCGTGTACAATGATATCCTGGTTCTTAGAGCATGGTATTTTACACTTAGGAAGCACAAGGTAGTTTATTCACACTCTCTCACACAATCCTAGAACATCCAAATTGGAAGAAACCTCAGAACAGGGTGCTTAAAATGTCTAGAATTCTGAAGAGGCAATCAGCAGAGCTGGTTCTCAGGAACTTGTGAAAGAGGCTGAGCTAGGCCCTATAACCTGCCCAACTCTTTAAATATGCATTGTAATGGGCTGAGGCTTGAGTTGATGCACTGAGATCCCAAGCACATGAGGTTAAACAGTAATTGGACCATACTCTATTAATATATAAGCTTGGAGAAAGAATGGCCCCCGCCCACTCTTTGTGCAAGTCCTGATGTATTGTATAGGAAATGACGATTTTGGTGAGTTGAGGCAGGGGAGTGGAAAAGGAAGGGGAAGGAGAGACTGCTGGTTGGCGTCTTGTCACAGCTGCTCACATTGCTATCGTGATGGCCCTTCATCTCCAATACCCCTCTGCTATCTGGCTTCCTGTGGCAGCTGCCCATATCGCTATCGCAATCCTTTTTGCCCATATTGACATCACAATCCTTTTTCACCTCTTCACTTCAATAAAGATTGAAAAATTTCCCCTTAACCTGAATTCCTGACTCCGGCTGATTTTAAATACACGCAGTCATCACGTTTGGCGCCCAATGTGGGGCCCAAGGACCCTACTTTCACTGAAGAAGTCTTCAGTGACGAGGAACTTAGGTGAGACTAATAGACTAAACTAGTAACCCTTTTTGGCTAAAATGGGACAGATCCTAGCTAAAGATTCTCCATCCCCCACCCCAACCCCCCCACCCCAGCCTTACCCAGGAGTGGCACTATAGAAAGCATGCTTAAGCTGATAGAAGACCAAGGGCTACTTATAACTTGGGAATTTCAACACCACATTTTTCCTGTAATTCAACAATTTAATTCTTCAGGTCAAGAGAGTAGAAGATATCCTCCTTTTGATATAGAAATCCTCAAAGATCTGAAAAAAGCTTGCACTCTTTATGGGGCTACATCAGCTTATGTTAAGATGTTATTACAGAATTTGGCTTTTGAAATCTTGACCCCTAATGACTGGAAATCTATAGCAAGGATATGCCTAGAACCTGGACAAAACTACTTGTGGCTTTCTGAATATAGTGAGCTCTGTAGGATACAAGCCCAAAAAAATAGTCAAAGTGGAGTTTATGCTGCAATCACCTGTGACCTACTAACAGGTGTAGGTCCCTATGCAGATGTCATAGTGCAGATTAATTATTCCATAGCAGCATATGAGCAAATTGCTGCTAATGCTATCAAAGTGTGGGCTTCTCTCCACAATAAAGATGACAAAGGTGGGGCCTTCACAAAAATAACACAAGGGCCAAATGAACCCTTTGCTGACTTTGTGGGACATTTGCAGACAGCTATCCCAAGAACAAATGGAGAAAATGCAATAACAGACATTTTGATAAGGCAACTTGCTAAGGAAAATGCTAATGAGGTTTGCAGAAGAATTATACTAGGACTGCACAAGGATGCTGCTTTAGAGGATATGATAAGGCACTGTGCCACAGTGGGCACAAATGCCTTTTATAGCCAGGCTATGGTACAGACTTCCCAAAATCCAAACATGGGAAGACAGAGTCCCTCCTGGCAAGGGACTTCCAGAGAGACTCGTAGATGCTTTCAGTGTGGAAAAGTAGGGCATCTGAAAGCTCAATGTTGGTATAGAGATAGAATGGGAAAACAGGGTGGGAGAACAAGACCCAATACCCCATGTCCAAAATGCAACAGAGATTTCCATTGGGCCTCAGAATGTAGACAGATTCAGTGAAATGGGATGAGGGGCTCAGCCCCAGGACCCAAGGCAAAAAACACTTGGGGCATGATGGCAGCCAATGATGCACCCAGAGAGTGCCTACAAGTGCAGTACCCACACATGACCAATCAGCCAGAAAGCCATATGATGGGAGAAGGGGATTACACAATCAACCAGCCAGGAAGCAACTTGATGGGAAAAAGGAATTACAATTGGGGAGAATAGAGCTGTATGCAGGTAGGACAACTGAGATACCCCCTGGAGAGGTGAAATCTGTTCCTATCCAGCCTATGGATCCCTTGCCTCCAGGCCCAGTAGGCTTGACCATTTCCCTCCTTTTTGTACGTACAAAACAGTGTCCATCCACACACTGATGTGGGTTATTGGGGAATGTGTAGATAATATCCCAGTCACTAATACAGGTAGACAATATGTGACTTATCACCTAGGAGAAGTAGTAGCATCAGGTTTACTCATACAGAATCCTAATAAGCAACTTGGTGATAGTCACCCAGATTCTGACTCCAGAACACAAAATCCAGGAATATACTGGACAGCAGCTGTAACAGCTGACCGATCTATGCTCACGATCTATATAAATGTCTTACCATTAGAAGGATTGGTAGACACAGGTGCAGATTGTACAGTTATTAGAGGTGCGAATTGGCCCAGTCACTGGCCAAAGATTAAAGCAGACACCTACATGTCTGGAGTAGGAGGATCAATAGCAGCTGAAGTTAGTGCTGCCCCATGAGATGGACTGTTGGAATCCTTACTAACTGCTAACTGATTAGAGTTGATCTAATCTTACAAGAAGATGTTTTGGGCAGAACCTGAAACAAGGTACTAAGTAGAACTAATTAATACAAGGCTTATGTTCACACCTTTACTCATTGGAGTTCAATGAGTTCACACCTCCCTTGAAGCTTTGGGCCAGAGAGCACTATGGGAGAAAACCCACAATCCCTCTCTTGAGCATAAATAGAGCTTCAATGGGCCAGTCGAAAAAGTTCTTCAGAGTGAAGACGCTACAAGTCGAGATTTCACCGGAATGACATGAAGATTGGAGCTGGCTGGAGGCTGAAGAAAGCAGAGGCAGAGGCTGAAGGACCAGACCTTTGGATTTGGTGACACTTGGAGAGAGCTCTTGGAACCAAGCAGAGAGATAGGCCTCTAAGCTAACCGGGCTATATTGGAGATAATAAAAGATCTGAACTTTCACCACCTGGCTGAGATTTGAGAAGAAAAAGCTCACAACAATGGACTTTTGAAGGCAAAACAGGAGTTTTTACTCCTTTTATAGTTGAAAAAATCAATCTGTGGGGAAGATACATTTTACAGCAATTAGGGTTAAAAATGAGTGCTTTGGTTTTTTAAGCAGGTTTGCAGTTGAAGGCCTGCCAACACTTTCACCTGTTCCTATCCAATGGAAAACTGATACACCGGTGTGGATAGAACAGTGGCCCTTAGGTAGTGATAAAATTCAGGCCTTATTAGATACAGTACAAGAACAGCTTGAACAAGGGCATTTATAACCTTCTCTAAATCCTTGGAATTCCCTAGTGTTCGTTGTAAAAAAAGAAATCGGGAAAATGGAGGATGCTCACTGATTTAAAGAAAAGTGAATGAACAGATGGAAACTGTGGGAACTCTTCAGCCTGGACTTCCATCTCCTACTCAATTGCCTAGAGAATGGCCTCTTTGGGTCATAGATATTAAAGATTGTTTCTATTCTATCCCTCTGGATAAGGAAGATATGAAAAGATTTGCCTTTTCAGTGCCCAGCATTAATTTAGCTGAGCCTTATAAAAGATATGAATGGACAGTTTTGCCACGGGAATGAAAAACAGCCCCACTATTTGTCAAATGTATGTTGCTGCTGCTCTTGCTCCAGTAAGAAAAGCATTTCCAAAAGTTATGCTATTACATTATATGGATGATATATTGGGATGTGTACCTGAGGAACAAATGCTAGAAGCATGTCTACAAAAGACCATAGAAACACTAACATACTAAAAATTGTACATAGCTGAAGAAAAATTCAAAGATATGCTCCTTTTCAATATTTAGGATATGAAGTATACCCTAAGGTGCTTACAGTACAAAAACTGTCCTTAAGAACAGAGAAGCTAAACACTTTAAATGATTTTCAGAAATTGATAGGAGATATCAAATGGATGCAACCAGTGTTAGGCTTGACTACCTATCAGTTACAACCATTATATGACATTTTAAGGGGAGACAGTGCTTTAAATTCACCACGCGAACTTACAAAAGAAGCTCAAGAGGCTTTGAGAGAAGTTGAACTGTCTTTACCCAATGTGGTTGAAAGAGTCACTCAAAAACCCTTGGAAATATCAGTTTTTGCCACACAAGAGATACCCACAGCAGACCTTCATCAAGGAGACAGTGTGATAGAGTGGGTGAACCTCCCGGCACAACCAGAACAAAGCCTTACTCCTTACCCAGTACTTGTGGCTAGAATTTTGTTAAAGGCCATTAAGCGAGCAGTACAATTATCTGGGACAAGACCTGACAAGATATACACCTTTTACACCAATATACAAAGTAATGTGTGTTGTGAGACCATCCCAGAGTGGCAAATTTTATTAGCCATGGCTCCAAATTTTACACACGGGTCTCCATTAAAGATAACCAGATTTTTACATAATTGGCGATGGATTCTTGAAGAAAAAGTTTCTAAAGTTCCTCTTAAAGGACCAACTATCTTTACAGATGCGTCCAAACACAATATTTGTGCTGTATACTCTCATGACTTAGCTATAAAGAGAGTAGTCAGAACTCCTTTTCAGTCCACTCAGCAGAATGAATTATATGCGTCATGCTAGCTCTCACTTATTTCCCAGGAGACATAAATATAATATCTGATCCAGCCTATTCAGTAGGTGTGGTACAAGGAATTGCCACAGCCCAAATAAAATTTTCAGCTTCAGGAACAAGTGAGAAAGCATCCAGGTAAGATTTATATCTTGCATGTCCCCTCACATAGTGGACTTCCAGGTTCTATTTTTGATGGAAATTCAAAGGCAGATAGCCTTTTAACTATATTAGCCAGTATGCCTTTATTTCAGGAGGTCCAGGAATCCCATTCTAAATACCATCAGGCTGCTAGAGCTTTGCATTTACAATTTGGGATAACAAAAGAAGAAGCTAGGAGCATAGTAAAAAGCTGTACAGCTTGCCTTCCTTTCCATCCTCCTACACTGCCTCCAGGGAAGAACCCTCGTGGTTTGAGACCCAATGAAATCTGGTTAATGGGTGTGTCCCATTATAAATCTTTCGGTCGTCTGTCTTTTATCCATGCTGTGGTAGACACCTTTTCAGGATTCACTTTTGCAATACCAGCAGCAAAAGAGACAGCCCGAATGGTCACTGAATTCCTCACACAAGCATTTGCCATTATGGGTGTGCCACAAGCAATAAAAACAGACAATGGTCCTGCATACACCTCCAAACATTTTGCACACTTTTGTGCACAGTATAAGATTTTATACACCACTGACATACCCTTTAATCCTCAAGGACAGGCAATACTAGAGAGGAGAAACAGAGACATTAAGACACTGCTCCAAAAACAAAAGAAAGGGGGAGCCACAGGTAACCCTAGAGAACTACTAAATCTAACCCTTTATACTATTAACTTCTTGATTTTTGACAAAGATGCACTGGCTCTGGCAGACAGGTTTTATAACCCCCTGGAAGGGCAGTGTCCAGTGCAAGCAGCTCCACTATCTTTAGATAATCATCAGGTGATGTGAAAAGACCCAGAAAGTGGTGAATGGAAGGGACCAGATAGGCTGACTGCTTGGGGGAGAGGGTTTGCTTGTATCTCTACAGGTGGAGAAGGAATCAGATGGGTGCCAATGAGCCATATTCGTCTTGTCCATCACAGAGAGACAGAGCAGACCCTTGAAACGAAGGAGAAACCCAAGAAATATCAGGTGGTTCTGTTGCTGATTGTGCTCACCATTGAAAGAGCATGGCAACCCACATAAGTCATCAGCATTCTTATATATCACTAACAAAACCCAACAGTCAGAGTTACAAAAAGAAATTCCATTTAAAATAACTACTGATTGTATAAAATATTTAGAAATCTATCTGCCAAGGGAAAATCAGAAACTTTATGAGCAAAACTACAAAACACTTTCCACACAAATTAAGTCTGATCTAACCAACTGGAAAAATATTAAATGCTCTTGGATTGGGCGAGCAAATATAATAAAGATGACAATACTACCTAAATTAATCTACTTATTTAGCGCTATACCAATCAGACTCCCCAAAAACTACTTTGATGAATTAGAAAAAATAACAACAAAGTTCAGATGGAAAAACAAAAGGTCAAGAATTTCAAGGGAATTAATGAAAAAAAAAATCAAATGAAGGTGGCCTAGCTGTACCAGATCTAAAATTATATTATAAAGCAGCAGTTACTAAAATCATCTGGTATTGGCTAAGAAATAGACTAGTTGATCAATGGAATAGGTTAGGTTCAAAGGACAAAACAGCCAATAACTTTAATAATATAGTGTTTGACAAACCCAAAGACACCACTTTCTGGGATAAGAATGCATTATTTGACAAAAATTGCTGAGAAAATTGGAAATCAGTATGGCAGAAACTAGGCACTGACCCACACTTAACACTGTACACCAAGATAAGGTCAAAATGGGTTCATGACCTAGGCATAAAGAATGAGATGATAAATAAATTGGAAGAGCATAGGATAGTTTACCTTGCAGTCCTGTGGAAGAGGGAGGAATTTATGACCAAAGAAGAACTAGAGATCGCTATTGACCACAACATAGAAAATTTTGATTATATCAAATTGAAAAGTTTTTGTACAAACAAAACAAATGCAAACAAGATTAGAAGGGAAACAATAAACTGGGAAAACATTTTTTACAATCAAAGATTCTGATAAAGGCCTCATTTCTAAAATATATAGAGAATTGACTCTAATCTATAAGAAATCAAACCATTCTCCAATTGATAAAGGGTCAAAGGATATGAACAGACAATTCTCAGATGAAGAAATTGAAACTATTTATAGAATATGAAAATATGCTCCAAATCATTATTAATCAGAGAAATGCAAATTAAGACAACTCTGAGATACCACTACACACCTGTCAGATTGGCTAGAATGACAGGGAAAGATAATGGGGAATGTTGGAGGGGATGTGGGAAAACAGGGACACTGATACATTGTTGGTGGAATTGTGAACACATCCAGCCATTCTGGAGAACAATTTGGAACTATGCTCAAAAAGTTATCAAACTGTGCATACCCTTTGATCCAGCAGTGTTTCTACTGCGCTTATACCCCAAAGAGATACTAAAGAAAGGAAAGGGACCTGTATGTGCCAAAATGTTTGTGGCAACCCTGTTTGTAGTGGCTAGAAGCTGGAAAACAAAAGGATGTCCATCAATTGGAGAATGGTTGAGTAAATTGTGGTATATGAATGTTATGGAATATTATTGCTCTGTAAGGAATGACCAGCAGGATGAATACAGAGAGGACTGGTGAGATTTACATGAACTGATGCTGAGTGAAATGAGCAGAACCAGGAGATCATTATATACCTCAACAACGATACTGTTTGAGGATGTATTCTGATGGAAGTGGATCTCTTCGATAAAGAGAGCCTTAATTGATCAAAGATGGACAGAAGCAGCTATACCCAGAGAAAGAACACTGGGAAATGAATATAAACTGCTTGCATTTTTGTTTTTCTTCCCGGGTTAATTTATGCCTTCTGAATTCAATTCTCCCTGTGCAACAAGAAAACTGTTCGGTTCTGCACACATATATTGTATCTAGGATATACTGCAACCCATTCAACATGTAAAGGACTGCTTGCCATCTGGGGGAAGGAGTGGAGGGAGGGAGGGGAAAAATCAGAACAGAAGTGAATGCAAGGGATAATGCTGTAAAAAATTACCCTGCCATGCGTTCTACCAATAAAAAGTTATTTAAAAAAAAAAAAAAAAGAAAGAGCATGGCAGTTATGGCGTTTGACTCATGGACATAGAAAATTGTTGGACTTCAAAACCCTCAGGAATCATTGGATTCTCTGAGATATAAGATTGTTGTAGGACTTGAAAGCCCTTAGAAATCATTGGATTCTTTGAGACATAAGACTTGAAAGCCCTCAGGAATCATTGGATTTTCTGAGAAATGATAAGGCTCTTACAGGACTTCAAAATCTGCTAGATTCATTGGATTCCCTAACACATAAAAAGACTTTTGCAGGACTTCAAAAACTTGGGGGGATCATTGGATTCCCTGACATGTGAAGCAATGGACAATAGATTGGTTTTGGACTATCTCTTGGCTGCTGAAGAAGGTGTATGTATGACTGCTGTTTACATACTCTCCTTCTAGGACTTCTGGCAATCTTTTACAACACCATGTTGATTTGTATTGTTTGTTATACCGTTACTTGTGTGTACAATTCGGGTTTGTTACACCACATCAAGCCTGCACTGACTGTGGGGAGAGTCATCACTAATAGCCTCTGCGTTATTGCTATGTGCTTGTGTAATACCTCCCATGTTGATGGACTTGTGCATAATAAGACCCTTCAGCCCAGAAAGCTGCTAGCCACCCCCACTTCCCTTTGGTGCTTTTCATCTCTCTTCCTGAGATGTCAGGGAGGGTGTGATTATCTCCTTTTTAGTGCTTTCATCTCCCTTCCTGAGAAGTCAGGGGGTCATGATCACCTCCTTTTCAGTGCTTTCACCTCCTTTCCTGAGAAGTCAGGGAGGGTGTGATCACCTCCCCTTGGGGGCTCTGACCTCGCTGAGGAGTCAGGGATGGCATGACCACCTGTGTTCTAAAACCAAAGAAAGCGGGAGATGTAATGGGCTGAGGCTTGAGTTGATGCACTGAGGTCTCAAGCACGTGAGGTTAAATAGTAATTGGACCATACTCTATTAATATATAAGCTTGGAGAAAGAATGGCCCCTGCCCACTTTTTGTGCAAGTCCTGATGTGTTGTATAGGAAATGACAATTTTAGTGGGTGGAGGCAGGGAGTGGGAAAGGAAGGGGAAGGAGAGACTGCTGGCTGGTGTCTTGTCAAAGCTGCTCGCATTGCTATTGCGACAGCCCTTCATCTCCAATACCCCTCTGCTAGCTGGCTTCCTGTTGCAGCTGCCCATATTGCTATCGCAATCCTTTTTCACCTCTTCACTTCAAAAAAGATTGAAGATTTTCTCCTTAACCTGAATTCCTGACTCCAGCTGATTTTAAATACACGGCATCACAATGCATGGCTACACTTTCCTGACCCTTAGCCATAGGAGTAGGAGGGTTATCTCAAGACTTGTATTTCTTCTATGGGCCCCAAACCTCTTCCTGCAAATCCCAGCTGGACTCATCTTCCCTAGCAGTGTTCTAGCATTTCAAATTACTTCTCCATCTTTTTACTCTCTTCTGATCATTCCCTTGTTGTCTTCCAGGGAGATACTATGTTAAGGAATTAATTCATGTTATCTTGTGAATCACAGCTAACATTGTCCTGTCTTAGGATTTGAATGAATTTTTAAAGATGGATTTTCACCCGTAGTAATAGGAGGATGCTTTTCAAGGACAAAGAACATCTCTTCCCCTTGTTCCTAGCCCTTTTACCCCTGAATCCCAGGTGGGTCAGTGCTACATCAGTTTGGAGAAGGGCAAATGTATCCTTGTGGGTGGGGGGATTGGGTAGAAAGAGGACAGGGGGATGCTAAGTGGTGGAGCAGGTCTTTCTGTTCTCTCACCCACTTTAGTTCTGAATATCCTGAAATTTGGACTTCTCTGTTTGAGCAGACTGTTCTGCATAACTGGGATATTCATCTTAAATATGTCAAAACTCTTGACAATATAAATTACTGGGGACTTTCCTGGTTATTTTTGCTCCCCCATTTCTCCTTTTTTTGCTTCTCCCCTGCCCCAGGATTCACCTGCTTACCTCAAAGTATCTCCTCTCCTTAGTCCATATGGAAAGGATCCAGAGCTGAAAAAGACCAGAGAGGTCCTCTCATCTAGGACCCTCATTTTACTGAAGAAACTGATCCCAGAGAGGTTGGGATGTGACCAAAGTCACAAAGCAGTAAAGAGCAGAGCTAGAATTTGACCTCAGGTCCCATGATGGCAAGTTAACTTCTTGCTCAGAGCTCTTCATCTTTCCCTCCTCCTTTCTCAGGCACATCCCTTTTTAGAGTGAGAAAAGGTTTTCACCCTCAACATTGCCACCAGGTGGTGCATAGGGAAGAGTCCTAGATTAGAAGTTAGAGATGCTGAGAACTTAGCTCTTCCATTTATTATCTGTATGATGTTGGACAAGCCAGTCAATAAACATCCAATAAACACATACTTTGTGTTAAGCCTTGTGCTAAGTGCTGGGGCTGCCAAGAAAGCCCTTAGAACATAATGAGATACACACCATGACAGCACTCTGTACAAACATTGTATAGGCAGGATGGTGAATTAGAAATTCTCTTAGAAGGAAGGCACCAGCACTGAGAAATCAGGAAAAAGTAATTTACCTCTCTGGGCTTCCATTTGCTCATCTTTAAAATGGGAGGATTCATTGTAATGACAAGTCAAGTTCCATCAGGCTCTAAATGTCTTCTTGCTGCATTTGGCTTGGAGGTTTGGGCTCTAGTAGCTGCTGGTACCACGCATAAAATGCTAGATATGGAGTCAGCAAGACTTGAGTTCAAATGTGACTTCAGACACTTCTAATTTTGTAACCTTGGGCACCACTTGCCCTTAGTCTACCTCAACTGTTAAATGGGAGGACAGGAGCAGCATCTACCTCTCAGGGTTGTCATATAACACAGTGCCTGGTACATTGAGGGATATGCACTAAATGAATGCTTTTTTCCTTCCCCCTTCCTCTTACTTCTTGATACTGCTCAATGACTCTGTGCAACCTTGAGAAAGTCCTTTTCCCAATTGGACCTCAATGGTGGTATCTAAACAATGGAGAGTCTGTTAGAGTTGCCTGAGACATGTAAATCTGGAGAAATGGAGCCAGCCTCCTGTTCACAGAAGGTAAATGACTGTTCCCAAACTTCTTCAGCCTGTGTCACCCTCTAGCTAATCACAGCAGTTCCTTCCTTCTTCAGTTCTCTGATGGACCTACAAGGCTTGTGGATTTCACCTTTTATGGTATTTCCTGAATATATCCCTTTCTCTCCTCTGACACAGCAGACCCTCTTCACGTCACATCAGAGTGTTGCAATAAATGCTGTGGATGTGGGGGTGTCTGCCTGTCTCTAGTCTCTCCCCACCCTAATTCAGCTACCAAAATGATTTTCCTAAAGCACAGATGCACACATGTCTAACTCAATAAACTTCAATGGCTCCCTCTCACCTCTAGGAGCAAAACTGAAATTGTTAAAGCTCTTCATTACCTAGCCCCTTACTACCTTTACAATCCTATGGCACCTTATACCCTCTTCTAATCAGCACACACTCTGTGATCCAGGGACAATGGACTGTGGTCTTCCCAGCTGGGCATTTTCCCTCATGGCTGTATGTTCACCTCCACCTTCTGTCTTTCTTATCTTCCTTAAAATCCTAGCTAAAAGCCCACCTTAGCAAGAGATCAATCTCCTTACTTCTTAATTCGAGGTCCTTTCCTTTCCTGTTCATCTCCAATTTATCCTGTGTAGATCTTGTTTCTACATACTTGTAATGACCGCGTATTTAAAATCAGCCGGAGTCAGGAATTCAGGTTAAGGGAAAAATCTTCAATATTTATTGAAGTGAAGAGGTGAGTAAAGATTGCAATAGCAAATATAGGCAAGAAAGTTTGCGATAGCAAATATAGGCAGTTGCGACAGGAAGCCAGCTAAGAGAGAGCGACGCGAGCTGAGCCAACCGTGGCAATGGCAATCCCAAAAACCTCTCCTCCCCTTCCTCTTCCACTCCCCTGCCTCCACCCACCAAAATCGTCATTTCCTATACAACACATCAGGACTTGCACAAAGAGTGGGTGGGGGCCATTCTTTCTCCAAGCTTATATATTAATAGAGTATGGTCCAATTACTACTTAGCCTCATGTGCTTGGGACCTCAGTGCATCAACTCAAGCCTCAGCCCATTACATCTCCCGCTTTCTTTTGTTTTAGAACACAGGTGATCATGCCATCCCTGACTCCTCAGGGAGGTCAGAGCCCCCAAGGGGAGGTGATCACACCCTCCCTGATTTCTCAGGAAAGGAGGTGAAAGCACCGAAAAGGAGGTGATCACGCCCTCCCTGACATCTCAGAGATTAAGAAACCTCTTCATATGGCTAAGATACAGGTATAGTTGGGCTGCTGTGTGTTTCAAAGGGAGGAAGATGAGACATCTCCAGTCTTTTCTCCTACCTACCCTTTTCCAAGGAAGATTTTAATATTTGTCAGAGCAGAAGCAGGAAGTTAGAGCCTGAGACCACTTTGCTCTTTTCAGAGAAATGGGGTTCCAGACTAGAATTATAACTATCTATTCTTTTAAATATTTTTAGTCTGAAAGATATGACCAGATTCAATCTAACTTATGATTACTTTGTCTTTTTATTTTGGATGAGGAAGGGAAGCCCCAGGTTTTCTATTCAAAGCTTCCTACCTATTATCACTCTATCCCTTTTGTCACAATAAACATACATTATAAAAAGCAAAGAAACTCACTCATCTAAAGTGTGGCAAAAGAGATATCAGAAAAGAAATACATTGGAGGATATATACCAGATAATACAAATGAAAAAGGTTTCCCATCGGCAGTGAGATAACACAACCAAGAGAAAGTTCTAGATTTCCTGGAAGAGAAAGTGTAGCAAGCTGGGGAGGAGGATACCTTGGAGTCTTCTGGTCCCTTCCATGTCTTTCTAGAGTCTTTTCCTTCTAGAATTTGAAGTGGGATTGGCTCCTTCCATCCTCCCTCTGGAAGCTGGAAGCCAGAAGCAATCTGATGCTTGAAGAGTCCTTTCACAAACTTTGAAGGTGGAAGAGTCCTGAAAAAGCCAGAGTCCCCCCTACCTCCAACTCTGCCCAGTGATGTCTGCAGAGAATAACATCCATATCAACCAATAAGGAGAGTGTTTCATACCAATGGTCATTGGGACAGGAGCTACAATAACAATAAGAGCTAGCCATTATATAGCACTTTCTAGGTATTGTCTCATTTGATGCTCCCCTAGGAAGTGAGTGCTATTATCCTCATTCTACAGATAAGAAAACTGAGGCAATCAGAGGTTAAATGCTCAGAGTTCTACATTTGGAAATGTCTGAACTAAGATTTGAACTCCCATTTGAGCTTCTAGATCCAACAGTTTCTGTCCATTGGTGTTCCCAGATCTAGAAATTATAGGTTCTATGACCTTGAAATAATTTTTCAGCACAGCTGTAAAGCATTGATTTTACAATCCTAGTAATTTCGATCTTTCTATTAGGTTAGGTAGTGGGACATATAGGAATTGCTATGAGGTCAGGAAGCCCAGAGTTTGGCATCTTAACCATTATAAACTTTATCTCAGAAGCATGCTACTAATGAGAATCATAGAAGGAATTGTTGTTCCTGCATGAGTGCTGTGCACATTTGATCTCAGTGCTGGGCTTTGTAAATCAGCTTAGAGGTTGCGGCTCCCAACAACTGACCAATACCTAACACCATATAGCAAGATAAGATAATGACAGATGTTGGAGAGGATGTGGGAAAAGTGGGACAGTAATACATTGTTGTGGAACTGTGAATGGATCCAACCATTCTGGAGAGCAATTTGGAAGGATGCTCAAAAAGTGCCCTAGCCAACAAGTTCTCACTTCCAGACAATTCCTGCATCAGAAGAAAGTATTTCTACAGCAGGAAAACCCTTACACTGATAAAATCGCAGTTCTTCCCCCCAAATTAAACCAAAAAAAAGCAACATGGTTTCATGGTTCTAATTTGTCTAAATTTTTTTGGTTCCTGACTCTGGACACATTGTCTTGCTAGCCATTCCAGTGTGGATGCCCTCTCTCTGAGTTTTTTTGTGTATATAGCACATTTGGGGAGGGGGAGGGGCTCGCATCTATTGTCATCTACTTCTCTCTGGGGGTAGTCTGCCTTTCTCGCTGGAAGCTTCTTGAGCTGCTGAGCCCCATAGCTACCTGTGAGTGGGGGAGGAGGTGGATCATTCAGTCATGGTGAGCTGATGGGAATGAATTCATGATCAGTGACACATGTCCTCATCTGTCTTCGTAGTTGTACTGCCCAGAGTCTGTATGAAGAAAGGCCAGGCACTGCCATCACTGATGCATAGTGCTCACTGAACAGTCATCATCAAAACTTTAAGATCGCTTTGGGATACAAGTCTCATTGAAACACTGCTGGATCAAAGGGTACCACAGTTTGATAACTTTTTGAGCATCCTTCCAAATTGCTCTTCAGAATGGTTGAATCCATTCACAGTTCCACCAAGAATGTATTACTGTCCCTCTTTTCCCACATCTTCTCCACCATCTGTCATTATCTTATCTTGCTATATGGTGTTAGATATTGGTCAGTTGTTGGGAGCCGCAACCTCTAAGCTGATTTGCAAAGCCCAGCACTGAGATCAAATGTGCACAGCACTCATGCAGGAACAGCAATTCCTTCTATGATTCTCATTAGTGGACTACTATTTCCTATATTATTTATAATTGGCTTGATTACTGCACTAAAATATTATCTAAAGAAATCTGGTGAGAAGGAGAATTTGGGCAAGTTAACTAGAAATGATTCCCCATGCATATTCTGCCCTAATAAAACTAATCTCTCACTGAGACAAAGGATAAAGGAGAGAACACTATGGAAAGCATTGTCGCTACAAAAGGTCTAAGAAATAATGGTGTTTACCAACTTAGACTTAGAAAAGATCAGTATATTTAGGAACCAAAAGATGGTCAAAGTATAACTAGGAATTGTCCTAAATGCCTATGTATATGGTTTCAAGTCAGAGGAACCAAACAATCCATAGAATTGATAAAGAAGACATAAGTAAACTAACAAAATTCGCTGACATTTAATCTTGTATAACATTTACCTTTCATTACTGGCTTTGCATAATGTAATCAATAATTAACACTTAACCATAAAAAACTTACTCAAATATTAAATGTCAAATATAGTACCATATAAAGGTCAATAAGTCAGACACATGTCTGAAGACTATGTTGACCTAAATAAAAGTATATGATCATGATATAGTATAAAATAAAGCCTGAAGGAGCCTGAGAAAAGTGGAAGTTCCTCACTCAAATTATACCACAACTCTTGTCTTCCTTTGATGCTGACCCTATTCCTTCTGCTCAACCTGCTGGACCCCCTGCAGAGGCTGGGCCCCCTGCAGTCAATGCCTACTTTCTGTCATGCTATTTTCCATTTTTCTGAAAAAAAAAAAATTTCCATTACTTCATGTGTCAGGGAATCCAATAATTCCTGCTGCAGGGCTTTAAAACCTATTGGTTTTAAAGCCCTGCAGCAGACTCAACAACAATTTTTTATGTTCATGAGTCAATTGGGATAGGGATTCAGTCAGGGATAACAGTCAGTCTTTTTCAGTGGCAGAGATGGAACCACCAGATGTTTCTTGGGTTTTCTTCATTTCAAGGGTCTGATTTGTCTCTCTCCAAAGGACAAAGTGAATATGGCTCTCTGGGACCCATTTGATTCCTTCTCCATCTGTAGAAATACAAGCAACTGTAAAAGGAGTAAAAATTCCTGTTTCACCTTCAAATATCCATCTTAAAGGGATAGCACTAATTTCAACTGCTATTGATTCTCCTATGCCAGACATATCGGTGTCTCCCATAATCTTTGGCCAGTGACTGGGTCAATTAGCATCTCTAATGATGTATGATCTGTAACTGTGTCTACCAGCCCTTTCAATGGTATGCCATTTACCTAGATAGTGAGCATAAGATGGTTAGCTGTAACAGCTACAGTCCAGAATATCCCTGGATTCTGTTGCTGAGAGTTAAAATCTGGATAAATCTGGATTATCTGCAATTTTCTATAACTTCCCTAGATGCACTGAATGAATGTTTAATTTAGGTACTGAGCTCTATGGTTGCTACAATGGTAAAGAGTTCCTATTCTGGTCAGAGCCTCTAAATTCACTGCCCCTGGGCGAAGTCCCCATTGCTCTACCCTCTTTATATTACTGCTCACCTCATTTTAAACAATGGTTTCTGCACCCAAATGCAGATATTGATGATGATGATGATGATGGTGATGATGATGATGATGATGATGATGATAGTGATGGTGATGAGGGCGTATATGCTTTGATGGTGATGGTCCTGTGAGCACCATGCATCAGTGATGGCAGTGCCTGGCCTTTCTTCATACAGACCCTGGACAGTACAACTAGGAAGACAGATGAGGACATGTGTCACTGAACATGAATTCATTCCCATCAGCCCACCATGACTGAATGATCCACCTCCTCCCCAACTCACAGGCAGCCATAAGGCTTAGCAGTCCAAGAAGGTTCAGAGAGAGAGAGAGGCAGAATACCCCAAATAGAGGAGAGTAGATGAAGATAGATCCCCAACTTTACATCACAAAAAGCCCCAAAGGGAGGGCACCCACACTGGAATAGCTAGAAAGTTAGTGTGTCCAGAGTCAGGATCCAAAAATATTTAGACAAATTAAAGCCATGAGACCATGTTGCTTTTTTTTTTTTTTTTTTGGTTTGTTTTTGGGGGCAGAACTGCAATTTTAGTAGGGGGTTCCCTGCTGTAAAAATACTTTCCTCTGATGCAGGAATTGTTCACAATTGAGAACTTGTTGGCAAGGGGACTGAGAAGGTGTGACGTGCTTCTGAGACAAAGTTTTTAATGTTTAAGATACAAAACTCTGGGATTCCTGATCCCACAGCAAGCCCTGTATGTCCCACTGCCTAAGATAACATAAAGAAAAAAAAATACTAGGTTTGTAGAATCAAGGCTTTACAGTTGGGCTGAAAAATCGATTCAAGATCATAGAACCTATGATTTCTAGATTTGGGGACACCAATGGACAGAACGTTGGATCTAGAAGCTCAAATGGGAGTTTAAATTTTAATTCAGACATTTCTAAATGTAGAACCTTGAGCACTTAAGCCCTGATTGCCTCAGTTTTCTCATCTGTAGAATGAGGACAATAGCACTTACTTCCTAGTGGAGCATCAAATGAAACAATACCTAGAAAGTGCTATATAATGGCTAGCTCTTATTGTTATTGTAGCTCCTGTCCAAATGACTGGCCCAATGACTGACCCTCTCCAATCATTATTATTATTATTATTATTGAAAGGGACCAGAAGCCACCTACTTCAATCCTCTAATTATAAAGATAAAGAAACTGATGTCTAAAGAATCAAAGGGATTTATCACTGGTCACAAAGGAAACATATATCAGAGGTAGGGTCTGAATCTAGCTCTTTGGGCTCCAGAGTCAGTGCCTTTTCCACTCTCTCCCATACCACTATTCTGGGAAGGACTAAATGGGACTGGACAATAATCCATCTGAAAAGGTCTTGGAGCAGGAGTACCCTGAGCATCCCTGGTGAGTTGGCGATGCAACGGGAAAATCAGCCATGGAAGTTCAGCTTTAGACTACATGTTGGCTTCAGGATAAAGGAAATCCTGTGATACTGTCTCATGGACATGGACATGGCCATGAGACATAAGCAGTACAGTTACTGGGTCAGCTTACAAATGAAGAGTTCAAGCTCCTTAGATAGTTGAAGAGCTTCCACAAGAGGGCGCTGTAGGCTCATAGATTCTGAGCTGGAAGTGCTATCTGGTGATCTCTTACTTCCCCTCACTTATAGATGAGAAAAAAACAGCCATAGAAAGTTTAAACAACTGAAAACAATAGCCTCTCCCATGAGCCAGCACTTTTAAAATAACATCTGACTGGCTCATCCATGCTATTGGAACCCAGATTCTCTAGACTCCAAAGACCCTTCCATGGTACTGGGGCAGCCAGGGCACCAAACCGTGCATGGGAGAGGCTACTGAAGGACGTCCTGGAGAGGCCAAAAGATTGTGTCAAGTACTTAAAGAATTGGGGAAATAGGAGAGAAGCAAACTCATTCACCTTGGCTCTAAAGAGTAGAACCTGGAGGGACAGAGAGAATGTAAGAGAAGCAGATCATAGTTCAGTTTAAGGGGAAAAGGCTTAACAATGGAGACTATCCAAGAGAAGGAAGACAAGAATGAAGTACAGACAAACCGAACAGCATTGAAAACTACACATTGAATTTCTTTTAAGCCTACAAGTACATGCAAGCTGCATAGAAGCGGTTCAGAGTGTCCCATAAATTCGGAGAGATGCTGGAATCAGCATGAACCCTTAGACAATTGTTAAATTTTCAGGGTGAGCATACGTGCCTCAGAAATGGGCAAATGCTACAAATTAGGGCTTGATTTGTTATTTTAGACTTAAGAAAATGTTGATGTTACAGAAGAAACTTAAAGTGTGTCCAGTGTATGTTTATTTCCCAGAGAGGCAATTGTTAATTACCTGCACATACCCATGGACATTTTTTATTTTTATTTTCTGTTCTATTCTGTGTATGGAAACTTTTACTTTACTTGGAGTTCATTAAGTTCATAATTTTTGTTCAAATTATTATAAATGAACAAGACCATCAAGTCCTAGAGGACATGCTATACCTACTTGGTCCATGGCAAACATTGGTCTAGGGTCCCATTCGTGGAAAATGTCCCTGCCTGGCACTTTTCACAGATGGTGTTGCTTCTCTCTGTGCCTGAAAGAGGAGACATGGGAAATGTAATAGTGAGCACAGAAATACGAACAAAACATGTTTGTTAGAACAGTGTCCCTGGATTAATCAGTCCTTTCCTTGGAAGCTCTGTGGCAGAACAAAAAGTATTGAGAATAACTCTATGAAACACTCCCTGTAATATTCTTCTCTAAAATGTAATGTTCTTTGGGAGCAGGTTTCTTGGGGTGCTTCTGGGAGCAGCCTTTGTTTCAGTTCAGTAATCACCCTAAATGCAGCCAGGTATTAAAGTCCAAATCCTTTATTGTCTCTTTCCAAGTCTTGTCTCTTTTCCTGGAGCTGATTAGCTTTCTTAGAGGCCTATCTCTGTCCTTGGTTCTGCGGGCTTAAGTTCCTGCCATCAGTCCTTTGTGTTCTCTGCCTCTGCCAGCTTCTTGAGGTCCTCCTGAATGTGTCTTGGTTTCTGTGGGGGAGGCAGGAGGGCCACCACTTCTCTGGTCTTCCCTAGTTCTCCCCAACTGCCTTCTCTGGCTTCTGAATCTCCCCGACTGAATCCTGGTTGAGGATCCTAGCTTATATATGCTTTCTTAAAGGTGTGAATCTTGTGGGATACTAAGTATTAAGTACATGTACTGAACTAGAGAACTGTTAAGCACCATGCTAAATTAGATAACTATTATCTCCATCAATTCCACTGACTTAGCACCTTGTTTCAAGTTTTGGCTGATAACCTCCCCCCTCCCCACCCCGACTTGTGGAAAAAATTTATTATTAAAAAAATATATATTATATATATATCTTAGACAGTGACTCATCTCTTATAATATATAATCTTGAAAAAAAAAGTTCCACAAACTAAGCAGCAAATCAAAAAAGTATAACATTATTTGTAGTACCCCATACCCATAACCACCCACTTCTTCACAGAAGCTAGAGGCTGAGAATGAGGTAGAGTGCTGAAGTGTCTTAGTGGATAGAGAACTGGGCTTGTAGTCAAGAAGATTTTAGCTCAATTCTGGGCAAGTCACTTAATCTTTGTTTACCTGTTTTTGCTAAGATATAAGGGGGATAATGATAGCACCTACATTCCAGATAACATGTTTAAATCTGGCACATAGTTAATGCTTGTTTACTTATTGTGATTTAACTATCTATAAACATACAAATAACTTTGCCTACTTCCAGGATCCTGACTTTAAAGGAAGAAGGGACCTTAATGATTATTGGGTCCAATAGTCTTATTTGACAGGAGAGAAAACTGAGACCCAAAAGGTCAAGTAAGTGACTTACTTGACCACACAGGTTTCTCCATCAATATTTGAAAGATCTTCAATTTGGGCAGCTTGCTTCCTCTCTGCACAAATGCAGATTGTTATCCCCTTCAATTTAAGCAGATGACCTTTTAGAGTTCTATCTGAAACATCTATCCTTTGAAATCTCTAAAGGACTGAGTTACTGTACTTAACTAGGCTGATCTAGAAAGCCAGAGCCTTGGTCCTATTTTAGAAGCCTCCAACTAAGTATTATTTGCTGGAAATTGAATTCTTTATGGATCACCTTCAGGAACCCAGGAATGTATCATAAACCAATAAGTGGAGCAGTGAGGAAATTACCAGTCAGATTTATGGAGTTTATGGCAAAGAGTTTATGGCCAAACAACAAAGAGGGATGATCAAAGATGATAAATTGGTTAGTGTTTATTGTATAAAATCTAAAAGATTTTGCACAAACAGAACCAATGCAGCTAAAATTAGAGGGGAAGATGAAAGGAAAACTTGCTTATGGATTTCAGTTTTTACTGAAATTTAATTATATGTAGTATGTTTTTCAGGCAGGTTGGAGACTGTCCTACATATGTTAGATTACAGGTAGTTTTAAGTCTTCATAAATCATGTCTGTATTTATTTCAATTGCAGTAAATAGTAACGTGGTTGCTACATGGTATATGTGTATGTGTCTAAGTGTGGATTTTATGAACATCTATGGAATAGGATATTTTACATCTGAAGTACTGTGAATAAAAAGTTGTCAAAACCATTCCTAGCAGTAGACACTAAATTGAATAGCAGAATACATAACCTTCCTGCTTCCTCTTATTAGGGCTTGAGTATTTGGTGAATTCTGAGGCATCCAACCAAGTCTTTAAGTACTAATTCCATATTGCATATGGAAATGTTAAGTTTTAAAGACTATGTTGTAATTTGTTTTTTAAGTGCTGAAGTGAGAAATTATGATATGTTCAAGTGCACGAATATATCTATAACTGTACATTTCACCTTTTCTACTTGAAGGCAATAATATATAAACCATAACATTTTTCTTTTTTTATTTATTTTTATTAAAGCCTTTTATTTTCAAAAACACATGCACAATAATTTGACAATACTGACCCTTGCATAGCCTTGTGTTTCAAATTTTCTCCTCCTTCTCCCCATCCCCTCCCCTAGATGGCAAGCAATCCAATAGATGCCATATATAGTAAAATATATGTTAAATGTAATATATGCAAACATATTTATACAATTCTCTTGCTGCACAAGAAAAATCAGACCAAAAAGGAAAAAAAAATAGTAAGAAAACAAAATGCAAGTGAACAACAACAAAAAATTGTGAGAATATTATGTTGTGGTCCCCACTCAGTTCTTACAGTCCTTTCTCTGGGTGTAAAGGGCTTTCTTCATCACAAAATCATTGGAACTGGCCTCAATCATCTTATTGTTGGAAAGAGCCACATCAGTCAGAATTGATCATTGTATAATCTTGCTGTTACCATGTACAATAGTCTCCTGGTTCTGCTCACTTCACTCAGCATCAGTTCATGTAAGTCTCTCCAGGCCTGTCTGAAATCATCCTGATGATCATTTCTTATAGAAATATTCCATAACATTCATACACTGTAATTTACCCAGCCATTCTCCAATTGATGGGCATTCACTCCTTTTCTACTTTCTTGCTACTATGAAAAAGGCTGCCACAAACATTTTTGCACATGTGAGTCCCTTTACCTCCTTTAAGATCTCTTTGGGAGCCCAGTAGAAACACTGCTGGGTCAAAGGGTATGCACAGTTTGATAACTTTTTGAGCATAGTTCCAGATTGTCTCCAGAATGGTTGAATCAATTCTCAGTTCCACTAACAATGTATTAGTGTCCCAGTTTTCCCACATCCCTTCCAACATTCTTCATTATCTTTTCCTGTAATCTTAGCCAATCTTATAGGTGTGTAGTGCTATCTCATATTTGTTTTGATTTTATTTTCTCTGATCAATAGTGATTCAGAGCACCTTTTTTATGTGATTAGAAATGGTTTAAATTTCTTTATCTGAAAATTGTCTATATCCTTTCACCATTTATCAATTGGAGAATGGCACATCAAATGTATTCTTAAAAAGGACTATGAAAGATATTGTATGAAAATAATCTTTCAATAAAATTTTGATTAAAAAAAAATTAGAGAGGAAGTAGGTAACTAGGGAAGGGAGCACGGAAAAATTTTGCAGTAAATTTTCTGATAAAAGTCTCAGCTTCATTTTATATATAGATCTACATCATACTTTATATATATGACTATATATGTACATACATAATATATACATATTATCTGTATTATATATACTACACATTCAAGTGTATAAGAAGAAGAGCCATTTCCCAAGTGATAGCAGTTTTCAAAGGAAGAAATCTAAATTATTAATAGCCATGTTTTTGAAATGCTCTAAATTTTAAATAATTAGCAAAATTCAAATTAAGGTAACTGTGAGGTTTCATCTTCTACTCATCAGATTGACATGGAAGACAAAAAATGAAAATAGCAAATGAGGTAGGGACTGTGAAAAAACCAGATATATTGATGTACTGTTGGTGGAGCTGTGACTTGGTCTGGCTATTTTAAAAAATAATTTCGAACTCCATCCCCCAAAGTTACTAAGCTGTGCAACCCTTTTGACTCACTGATACTACTTCTGATCTTATCTTCCCAAAGAGTTCAGAGAAAGAGTAAAAGGGCCAATATATACACAAATATTTGTAGTCTACAATTTTTTTTTCTGTAAAGTATTGGAAACTGAAGGTACATCACCAGTCAGGGAATGATTAATAAATTGTGTTACATGAATTTAAAGGAATACTATTGCAACATAAGAAATAATAAAGTGGATGCGTTCTGTGAAACATGGGAAAACTTGTATGAACTGCTACAGAGAGAAGTGGGAAGAACCAGGGGAACAGACAACCAAGCTAGAGAGATTTAAGAACTCAAATCAATGGAGTAACCAGCTACAATTCCAAAGAACTCATATTGAAACATACTACTCATCTCCTAATGAAGAAGTGATAGACACAGAAGGCTAAAGGAAACATATATGCTCTTTGGACATGGTCAATGAATGAATGTGCTTTGTTTGACTACCTGGTCAAACCTCAGAGATCTCAGAGGTCTTCTATCCCCTGTATTATCTCATTTTCCTATAGATAAGAAAATTAAGGACCAGAGAGGTCAAGGATCACATCATATGAACAGTAGGTTCAAAGCTTAGTTTTGATCCCTAATCCTCTCACAACAGATTCAAGCATCATCCCATTGTACTCCTGGTTCCAGGAAGGCAGTCAGAACTGAGAGAAAGCATGGAATTTCTCCAGCTGCCACAACCCTAGTCCTGGGTCCCTAGTGGATGATGACAGAGCAGGCTCACCTTTAGACTTCATGTATTGGCCAGGGCTGCAAATTTGATGAGGCACACACTGCTTACAGTCGTCATCTTTCATGTCAGTGCAAAAATAAACCGAGGAACAGCCACACACTGTGTTGGAGGTAGATGAACATTCTCTTCTGGTCACCAACCCAAGCTCTGAAAAAAAGAACAAAAGGAAGAAGGAAACATTAGGTCAGTCAATTATCATTTATTCAGGACCTACTATGTTCCAAGTACACATTAAAAAGAAAGATAAAAGATAATCCCTGCTTTCACAGCGATCACAGTCCAATGTACACAAAGCAATATGTAGAAACAAGATCCACACAGGATAAATTGGAGATGATCAAGAGAGGAAAGGCCCTAGATTTAAGAAAGAAGGAGATTGATCTCTTGCAAAGGTGGGCTTTTAGCTAGGATATTAAGGAAGATAAGAAAGACAGAAGGTTGAGGTGAGCATAGAGCCATGAGGGAAAATTTCCAGCTGGGAAGACTACAGAGTCCATTTTCCCTGGATCACAAAGTATGTGTGAAGTAGGGGAGGGTATAATGTGCAATAGGATTGTAAAGGTAGTAAGGGACTAGGTTATGAAGGCCTTTAAAATTTTCAGTTTTGCTCTTAGAGATGAGAGGGAGCCATTGAAGTTTATTGAATTAGATGGTGACATATTTGGACCTGTGCATTAGGAAAATAATTTTGGTCGTTGAATGGAGGATAGATTGGAGTGGGGAGAGACTGGAGACAGGCAGACACCCTCACAGCATTTATATATTACACTCTGAGTGTAAGGTGAAGAGGATCTGCTGTGTTAGAGGAGAGAAAGGGGTATGTTCAAGAAATATCATACAAGGTGAAATCCACAAGCCTTGTAGGTCCTTGTAAGTCCATAAAGAACTGAAGAAGAAAGGAACTGCTCTGGTTAGCTACAAGGTGACACAGGCTGAGGAAATTTGGGACCAGTCATTTACTCTTCTGTGAGCAGGAGGCTGACTCCATTTCTGTAGATTCACATGTCTCTGGATTAGATGCTCAACTATACCAAACCATCTGGGTTCATCATAATCTCAGGCAAGTCTAACAGACCCTCTGGGAAAATATACACTGTTCAGATGCAGCCATTGAGGTTCAGTTGGGAAAAGGACTTTCTTAGGATCACACAGAGTCACTGAGAGGTGTCAAGAAGTAAGGGGAAGGGGGAAGGGAAGAAGCATTCATTTAGTGCTTATCCCTCAATGTATCAGGCACTGTATTATATAATAATGCTGAGAGGTAGATGCTGCTCCTGTCTTCCACTTAACAGTTGAGGCAGACTAAGGGCAAGTGGTGCCCAAGGTTACAAAATTAGAAGTGTCTGAGGTCACCTTTGAACTCAAGTCTTGCTGACTCCATATCCAGCATTTTATGCATGGTACCAGCAGCTACTAGAGCCCAAACCTCCCAGCCAAATGCAGAGAGAAGACATTTAGAGCCTGATGGAACCTGACTTGTCATTACATTGAACCCTCCTGCTTTAAAGATGAGGAAATGGAAGCCCAGAGAGGTAAATTACTTTTTCTTGATTTCCCTCAATGCTAATGCCTTCTTTCTAAAATAATTTCTAATTCACCATCCTGCCTATACCATGTTTGTACAGAATGCTGCCATAGTTTGTACCCCATTAGATTCTCAAGATCTTTCTTGGTATCCCCAGCACTTAGCACAGAGCTTGACACATAGTATGTGCTTATTGGATGTTTATTGACCGGCTTGCTCAACATCATACAGATAATAAATGGAAGAGCTAAGTTCTCAGCATCTCTGACTTCTAATCTAGGACTCTTCCCTATGTATCAACTGGTGACAATGTTGGGGGTGAAAATCTTTTCAAACTCTAAAAAGGAATGTGCCTGAGAAAGGAGGAGGGAAAGGTAAAAAGCTCTGAGCAAGGAGTTAAGTTGCCATCATGGGACCTGAGATCAAATCCTGGCTCTGCTCTTTACTGCTTTGTGACTTTGGTCAGGTCCCAACTTCTCTGGGATTAGTTTCTTCAGTAAAATGAGGATCCTAGATGAGATGAGCTCTCTGATCTTTTTCAGCTCTGGGTCTGTTAACCTATTAATCCCTTCCATATGGGCTAAGGAGAGGAAATACTCTGAGGGAAGCAGGTGAACAATCCTAGATTATGGGAGAAGCAAAAAAGCAGAAATGGGGGAGCAAAAAGAACCAGGAGAGTTCCCAGTACTTCATATTGTCAAGAGTTTTGACATGTTTAAGATGATTTCCCTGTTATGCAAAACAGTCTGTTCATGGGGACACTGATGCATTGTTGGTGGAGTTGTGAATGAATCCAACCATTCTGGAGAACAATCTGAAATTATGCCCAAAAAGTTATCAAACTGTGCATACCCTTTGATCCAGCAGTGTTTCTATTGGGCTTATACCCCAAAGAGATACTAAAAAAAGGAAAGGGACCTGTATGTGCCAAAATGTTTGTAGCAGCCCTGTTTGTAGTGGCTAGAAACTGGAAAATGAATGGATGCCCATCAATTGGAGAATGGCTGGGTAAATTGTGGTATATGAATGTTATGGAATATTATTGTTCTGTAAGAAATGACCAACAGGATGAATACAGAGAGGCTTGGAGAGACCTACATGGACTGATGCTAAGTGAGATGAGCAGAACCAGGAGATCATTATACACTTCGACAACGATATTGTATGAGGATGTATTCTGATGGAAGTGGATTTCTATGACAAAGAGACCTAACTGAGTTTCAATGGATAAATGATGGACAGAAACAGCTACACCCAAAGAAGGAACACTGGGAAAACGAATGTGAACTATTTGCATTTTTGATTTTCTTCCCAAGTTATTTTTACCTTCTGAATCCAATTCTCCCTGTGCAACAGAAGAACTGTTTGGTTCTGCAAATATGTATTATATCTAGGATATACTCCAACATATTTAACATATATAGGACTGCTTGCCTTCTTGGGGGGGGGGTGGAAGGAGAGAGGGGAAAAAACGAAACATAAGAGAGTGCAAGGGATAATGTTGTAAAAAATTGCCCTGGCATGGATTCTGTCAATACAAAATTATTATTAAATAAAATAAAACAAAACAAAACAAAAAAAAAAAAAACAGTCTGTTCAAATAGAGGAGTCCATATTTCAGAATACTCAGAGCTAAAGTGGGTGAGAGAGCAGAAAGATCAGCTCCACCCCTTAGCATTCCCCTGCCCTCTTTCTGTCCAATCCCCCCTCCCTGACCCACAAGGATACATGTGCCCTTCTCCAACCTGATGCAGAACTGACCCACCTGGGATTCAGGGGTAAAATGGGGTAGGATCAAGGGGAGGAGATGTTTTTTGTTCTTGAAAAGCATTTTCCTATTACTACGGGTGAAAATCCATCTTTAAAAATTCATTCAAAATGCTAAGACAGGGCAATATTAGCTGTGATTCACAATCTAACATGAATTAATTTCTTAACGTAATATCTCCCTGGAAGACAGCAAGGGAATGATCAGAAGAGAGTAGAAAGATGGAGAAGGAATTTGGAATGCTAGAACACTGCTAGGAAAATGAGCCCAGCTGGGAGTTACAGGGAGAGGTTTTGGGCCATCAGAAGGAAACACAGGTCTTGAGATAAACCTCTTACTCCTATGGTGAGGGGTCAGGAAAATAGCCATGCATATTTAAGAAGTTGGGAGGGTTCTAGGGCCTAGATCCCTCAAGTTCTAGAACTTGCAAGTTCCTGAGGGTCAGCTCTGCTAATAAGCTTCTTCAGAATCCTAGACATTTTAAGTACTCTGTTCTGAGGTTCCTTCCAATTTGGATGTTCTAGGATAGTGTGAGAGAGTGTGAGTAAATTACCTTGTGTTTCCTAAGTGTGAAATGCTCTAAGTACCAGAAGATCATTGTATATGGTGACATCAATAATATATGATAATCAGTTCTGATGAATGTGACTTTTCTAACAATGAGATGATTGATGCCAATTCCAATGGTCTTGTGATGCAGAGAGCCATCTGCCCCCAAAGAGAGGACTGTGGGAACTGAGTAAGTTCCCAACGTAGCATTCTCACTCTTTTTGTTGTTGTTCACTTGCAGTTTGTTTTCTTACTCATTTTCTTTCCTTTTTGATCTGATTTTTTTTTTATGCAGCAAGAGAATTGCATAAATATGTTTAGATATATTGGATTTAACATATATTTTAACATGACATAGCATATATTGAATTGTTTGCCATCTGGGAAGGGGGTGGAGGGAAGGAGGGGGAAATCTGAAACACAAGGCTATGCAAGGGTCAATATTGAAAAATTATCCAAGCTTATGTTTTCAAAATAAAAGGTTTATTTAAAAAAAAAGAAATTCTATGTTCTAGGACCTTAGAAAGTAGTCCAAGCCTCTCATGTTATAGATTTGCAAACTGATGTCCAAAGAGTGGACATGACTTGTCCAAGGCCATAGGAGGAAAAGCCTGGAATGGAACCCAGCTCTCCCAACTGCTAGCAAAGCATTCTCACTGGCTCTTTTCCTGGTCTAGTTCCTGCTCACTGGGCTGTAGACATCCCTTCTATCTCATCTTGTCTGGTAAGTCCAAGACTTTTAACTTCCTTTGAACCCAGCTCTCCCTTTCACAGGGAAGCTACAGTACCCACCATAGGACAAACTCTGGGTTAGATCCAGGGTCCTAGTTGACCCTAAGGCCCCTGAAGAATTTCTTACCAGAGTCACAGACTTTACATAGGAGACACTTGTTTAAGACATGCTTGTGTGTGGTGTAGGTCCCGGGATTACAAGGAAAACACCTGGTGCCTCTTGTTATGTTACATGGCCCATCACGCCTATAACCTAAAGATAACAAAAAGTCAGCATCAAGAACAAGGCACAGGGCACCTCCTTGCAGAAGTCACTGCTTCCAGTCTCATTTACCCTTAAAAACACCATATGAGCACCCTAGACCAGGTTCAGGAAGCTCCAGAGGCTACCTATGAAATTTAGGATGGTTTACTATGAAAATTAGGTGGGGTGAACATCCATTCCTCAATTTAAACCCAGATTGTCAAAACTGAAAGGGATCTCAGTGACAGAGAGTGACCAAGACAGAGAAAGACAGACACACATACACGTAAGAGACAAAGAGTGAAACAGAGAGAGAAAGAGAAAAGGAGGAGGAAGGAGAGAGACACATGCCCAGAGAAAGAGAGGAAATCAGATGAATTCTGAGCAAAATAAAAAATAGTATTTTTCATTTTATTGTCTTTTGAAACATGAGTAATATCGAAATGTTTTATGTGACTTCATACGTACAATTAAGTCTATATTGCCTACCATCTCAAGGGAAGGGGGCAGGGCTGAGAGAAGAAAAGAATTTGAAACTCAGAATTTTAAAAATGATGTTAAAGATAAATAATTTTTTTGAAGGGGAGAATCAGAAAAAGACCTTATAGAGAAGGTGGTGTTTGAGTTATACATTGAAAGGATTTAGGAATAACATAAGCGTTATGGGGAATATTCCGAACAAAAAAATTCCAAACTCTGATAATGCAAAAAATGCAGTGATTTGGGAATGGCATGCAGTCTAAGGCAGCCAGATGGCCAATTTGGTTGGAATAGAAACGTGTGAGAAGTCAGATGAAATAACACAGCTAGATGGTTGCAGTAAATAGAACACCAGATTTGACCTGAGATAAAACCAGTCCCAGATATTTATTGTATGACCACAGGGAAGTTACATAATTTCTGCCTGACTCATAATGAAATAATGGAGAGGACAATAGGGCCTGCATTGTATGGCTGCTGAGACAATAAAATGAGTAAATATCATCTTTTAAGAAATTATCAGGGGACACATTCCTGATATTCTAGAACTGGGAAGAAAATAAAAATGGGCAGAAATCACCAATTACCTCCTTAAACAGATCCCAAAATGATACCTCTCAGAATATTAGGGTAGAAATGACCCAACCATCTGGAGAGCAATTTAGAACAATGCCCAAAGGACTATCAAACTGTGCATATCCTTTGACCTAGCAGTGCCATTCCTGACAAGGAAATAAATCATAGAGGAGGGGAAAAGACCCCACATGTGCAAAAATGTGTGTAGCAGTTCTTTTTGTGGTAGCAAGGAATTGGAACATGAGGAGATGCCCAACAATTGGGGAATGACTGAATAAGTTGTAATATATGAAGATAATGGAATATTACTGTTCTATAAAAAGTGATGAACAAGCTGATTTTAGAAAGGCCTGAAAAGATTTATATGAACTGATGCTGAGTGAAATAAGCAGAACCACCTGTATCCAGAACTAATATAAATATAATATAATATAAATCAACACATGCTATGTTCATGTCTTTTTTCTGTTTTTTTTTCTCTCTCTTGGTTTTTCCCTTTTGTTCTGATTTTTCTCTCCCAACAAGATTCATCAAAAAATGTGTATTTAAAAAACTAATATACATGTGTAACCAGAAAAAAAAACAATAATACAGAATATATAGTAAAGTTCCAGATCTCCAAAGTCAAGGAGAAAATATTATAAGCAACTAGAATTACAATTAGGATAACACAAAATTTAGCAGCTCCTATTTAAATAAGATATTCTGGAAAACAAAAGTGTTAGGATTATAACCAAGAATCATTTACCCAGAAAAACTGAGTATTATTATTTAGAGGGAAAAATGGATATTTAATGAAATAGGGAACTTTTAAGTATTCCTGGTGAAAAGACCAGAGCTGAATTAAAAAACAACAACAACAACAACAACTGATTTTTATGTAAGATTCAAGAAAGACATAAAGAGGTAAATACGAAAGGGTCATCTTAAAGGATCAAATAAAGTTAAACTGCTTACATTCCTTCATGGCATGATAATATTTGTAACTCAGAAGTTTCTCAGTATTCTTGTTGTTAGAAGGAGTATAGATAGACAGAACACACAGATCTAATTAGAATATGATGGGTCTGATATCTAAAAACAATAGAGGAGGTGCTTGTTTTGGCAGCACATATACTAAAAAATTAAAAGAATTGTTTAGAATTGGTTTTATTATTTCTTGTGTTCTATAAATTCTTTCTGAGTAGTGAGTCATTTCAAGTTACCCTTTGGGGCAGAAGAAGCTCTTTTTCCTTCACTGTTCTAAAGATGAATGTCAGTGTTCTTTGTTCCCATAGTAAATTTTGATGATGGGGTTCTTTCTAATTTGGCATTCTTTTTTTTTTTTTTTAATAAGATACATTAATATAACCACCTCTAATCCTAGAGTGGGGTGAATGGAACCTGGCCTTATCTTTCTACCCCTCTGACCAGGAATCCCAAACTAAGAGTTCCATCTTCCAGCAAGTGCCCATATCCAGCAGCACTCTGCTTTACTGCCTCAGTATTCACTGGATGTTAGTTACTTCTTGCCAAGGCCACATCTCTGCGGCACATTTAGGCTTGGTGTTCCTGAGCTTTAGTCAGTCTTTCCAGACTCAGACTATACAAGCAGTTCAGGAGGAGAAATTCTGTGGTTCCTGCAGAGGTTCCAGACACACCTAGGTAGCCCTCTTAGTAACTTTCCATATATACTTTCTTGATTATATATATATATATATACTTTCTTGATTTAATATGTATATATATGTACTTTCTTGATTTAATAATTTGTTGTTATATATTTTGAATTCTCCCTTATATTCTTTTGGGCACATGATAATGTTCTCTTTTGTTTTGTATTCTTTCTCTATTTTTCTCTTTTCTTATTCTTTTTTTTTTTTTTTTTTTAGTGAAATAAATTTAAAAAAGAGAAATGATGAGCAGGATTATCCCCAGAAAAACCTGAAATGACTTACATGAACGTTGTGTGGAATGGGTACTAGAATCCTTCCCAAAATGAACTAATCAGAGACATCTTAAGATACAAAGAGAAAGCATTTATTTAGTCCCTGCAGTGAGAGGCCCAGACACATAACTGGAAGCCATTCCAGCTCCTGCCATGTGCTTGTGGAACCTAACCAGCTTCCAACTTGTTGGGGTTTAAAAATCAAAAGACCTGAACCTATTCATTGGATAGACTAAAAGAACCTAATTATCCTTGACCAATGCTGCTTCCTGTGGGGCATGTTGATGCTGTTCTAGTGGCAGTGCAGAGAGTTGTGGGCATCCCCTTGTTGATCAGAGGCACAGGTCCAATGTGAAAGAATTCAAACACCCGGAATATTAGTGGCAAAAAAACAAGTTTTATTGGCACTGAGAAATCAGCTTTGCTAGGAAGGCAGACTTCTGAGTGACAAGAGGTCCTAGCAGAGAAATCCTGGCAGAGAAATTAAAAGGGTTATCACTGAGAAGAGAATGTCTTCAAAGTGGGCAAGAGTCCTGGTAGGCAGCTATATCAAAGGGAGAAGTCCCTTGACAAAAGCATAATTCCTACACTGGGCTTTTGCAAAAAATATGGAGTTTAGAATTATCCTTTCTAGAAGGACTTGGCTGTAACCAAGTCTTCCTTCTGGAGAGTGGAGTGAGAGGTTGGAGGGGGAAGCTGAATCACTTTTGGCTGGCCATATAGGAAACGAGGAAGAGTCAAAGGAAAGAAAGGTTTCTCAGAAGTACTCATGCTTCAGCCCATCTTCTACATTGCTCTTCTAGGCTAGAAGTAGGTCAAGAAGTCTGAAGCTCAGGTTCCCAGTTGAAAAGAAAGCCAATGCCCCCAGCCCTAGATACTTGGAGTTTCAAGCCACTCAGTGTGAGACTCAGATCTCCCAATTGAAAGAAAATCACTTTGAAGACTTCCTGAATGGGGATCCAGCTTCCCAAAAGATCAATGGGGGTGGAGGGTGATTTGCCTTAGAAAGACCTAGTCCAGAAAATATGCCTTCTCCTAGCCTCTCTAGAGTCTGGGAAACCCTGAATCAAAGGGGACACAATTTCAGAGTGGTTATTTTACAGATTAAAGGGGATACAGTTTCTTCCCCTATCAACATCACTTCCTGTAACTTCCTGAGGGTCTGACTTGACTCTGGGAATAGAGATCATGAGACTTAGTCTCAAACTGAAAAACCTTCATCCAATCAGTTCCATTCAAACTGATATAAAATGAAGACATTGTACACAGTTGAAATAGCCCAGGCAATAAAATTCAAGATGGCCATAGTAATTCATAATTTAGAAATAATTTATTTGTAACTGGCCTAGATGGTGTGCATGGCCAAGGCGAACCTCCAGTAGGATTCTGGCATGGTTCCATGCCCAACTGAAGTAGGGACAGCTTTATAAGCATTCTTGTTCACCCTTGCTGGCACATTTTGACATTAAACAGTGACTCGACTTTACCAGAGGAAAGATACACTGGTAGGTGTTTAATATAGTTTATAGGTCTGGGTTATTGAGCAGATACCCCTCATTGTAGAGCAGGCACTTTGAAGTGCAAAACACGTCCTTTAATCTAGCTGAGCAGACCTTTATCTGCCAGCCTGAGGCCCTAAAACTGAGGGAGGGGAGGAGAGGCCAGTCCTTTGTCCATTTCACAGTAACAAGGATAATGTAACATGATTAACTGAGGACGACTTAGCTATTTTTAGCAATACAATGATCCCAGAAAACTGTGAAGGATTTATGATAAAAAAATGTTCTCTCTGCCCAGAGAAAGAACTGATGCAATCTGAATTCACACTGAAGCAAGCACATTTTTTATTTTTTAACTTTATCTTTCTGGTTTGGTTTTTGGTCTGTTTTCTTTTACATCATGATCAATGTGGAAATGTTCTACATAAGTACTCATACACACACGTACAAACACACACACACACACACACACACACACACACCATTTTTATACCTAAAATCAAATTGTTTACCTTCTTATTGCACCTCCATCATTCCTCTAAAGTCTGAGAACACCCCCCTCCCTCCCCTCATGGTCCCTTTAAGCAGAGGCAGCCATTTACCAGAGTAAGAGAATGATTTTTCCCAGAGAAAGAAATTCTCTCACCTACCTGGATCGCAGGGGTAACAGCATTCCCCGTCCACTTTATAAAGTCCTCCATACACTCCAGTGCATAACTCATTAACATGTTGAGTACCTTGAACAAGGGAAAGGAAGCTAATGGGGGCAAGGAAGAGATAATAATCCATGGTGTCAGGAAAAGTGGGCTGTGATCTTGATTTTGTTATTCACTGGCTAGATGACTGGGGACAACTTGAAAATCCTCAGAATTTCTTACTGTTCCAGACCTGGGATCCTAGGAGTTAATCTCTAAGCTCTCTCTCTAACTAGTTTGTAACTCATAAAAGCAGCAATTTTAAAAAGGCTACAAGGGGAGGGAAGAAAGAAAAGCCCTCCTCCCATTGTTTCCTGTAACTCCACCCTACTCACAGACCAGATTCCTGAACTCAATCTCATGCACGCTAACTTTTTGTAAAACTTTTCAGGTACTTTATATCTCATGGTACAATTTCCCCCAGATCCTGCTCAGGTCACAGATAGTCAGAACTTTCCCCTCCTGACTTCTACAAGACAAGTTTGGAATTTGGGGTATTTCTATTCCTGGATACCTGAGTTTTCCATTCTGTGCCTCCCTTTACTCCCTCTATCATTCCCCTCCTCCCTCTCCCACTTTTGTATAAATCTTTGAGTTGCCAAATCCTGATATCCTCTATGTTTCTGATGAAAAGTGTGGAGTCATTCAGCTTGGGAGACAACTTAGTTTATCTTTTTTAGATGGAATTTGGGGAAAAGTTGATCACGATCACACACACACACACACACACACACACACACACACACACACACACACACATGCAGAGCAGTATCTCATCATGCAACACCCCAAGACTTTCATTAGTTTAACTTTGAGCCTGGTTCTCTATCTGTTTCTTTGGAGGACATAGATGCATATCAATGTATGTGTATGTAGGTGTGTGTATGTATATATTCAAACACATACACACACACATATATGTGTATATCTCAAGCAATAAATTAAAAGTAATGGCTAATTAATCAAGCAAAACTAGCCAGCTTCAATAAAATGAATAGGTCCCTATAGAAAACACAACTGAATTATAAGTACCAATATCTACCACAATTAACAAGGCTTGCCATAGCATAAATATGACATTAAACATAATCAAATGAACACAACAGAAAATAAAAACCATTTTCAATATGTAGTTATTTACATGCACATCAATAGAAATACAATTACATCCAAGGCATTTTTCACAGAACAATGCTTCCCATTATCACCTGGACAAATACAACTATATAACATTGATAACTACATCTTCAGATTACTGATCACATCACACTTTAGTGTAGTGACTGATAGAATAGGCATCCCTCTCTTGTCACTGATTGATCTCTGTGCTTTACAATGGTGCTAGAAATTGCGATGAGCTGACTCTAGAATCATGCTAAATTTGTTTCTACACCTCACTTGGGCACCATTCCAGTACATTCAAAGGCCTGTGGATTGAATGTAATAATCTCTGCATTTCTGTAGCAAGTTTGGGTATGAACAGAGTTGGCTCTTAGTTTAATTCTCCTGCCCTGTAGTAATCCATGTAATTTCCTTTATATTTTCAGTGTCTATATTTGAATCAGAAAGTCTGTACACCTGAGGATCAATTTTTCTCACTTTTCTCATCACAGACAGTCCCCTCTCAGCTCTCTCCACCTGCTCATTGGAAACTCCAATGGACTCTCCTATGGGCAATAGGTGATTGTGCTAAATAGTTCTTATAGAGTCCTGTCCTCCACCACCCCAATTCTGCGGGGCTATTTTATAAACTGAGAAATTGTCTAGTCTCTCACCAACCTTGTATGAGTTAGCTTTGCTAACATCTCAGTCCCTGGACTGTGAAAGCAGTCTTTGTCTCGTTTAGATAGAGGAATCTGATAGTACTTAGTACACAGAAGGTGTTTAATTAAAAGTTGATTGAGTGAGTGACTGACAGTATTCACTAGGCAAGTACAAGACTGAAAGTTACTGGCTGCCTATAAGACAATAAAGGGTGTCTTGTGGCATGGTGTCCTGGTCCACATAAGTCTTTTGTTAAAGTTCAGGAACTAATCCATCTCCATATGTTTCTATTTTTCTTAGGCACTACCACTATGAGTCACGGGAAAGGGCTGTTGGATTCTGCAATGGTGTCATTCCCATCCTTTCTTGGAGATAGCCTCTGAGAACTCCCTTACAAGACAAAACATAACAGTGTTTGCCATATGTGGGGCTTTGCATCATGTGGGGTCCTCTACAAGTATGGGGCTTTGTCTTTCAGAATATAATTTCTCATCACTTTTGCAAGGAATTGTGGGGTGTTTGGAGCTAATTCTCCAGAGCTGGGACAAGTTAGTTTCTCTATCTTATGCTTCTTCCATGTGTTATTTTCTCAGCACATTGGGTTGTGAGTGGTGTTACTTGATCATACTTCTCACTCCAAATTGCAGGGTTTACTGAAGGGCCCATAAAAGCCCCACCCTCCATTCCTGTGAGGGTCCACTGTATAGTTCCATGGGTCTCTTCTCTCTTTTCTCTTCTGTGAGACATTTTTTTCTTTCTATATGTCTACATTTTCTTCCATCTCTTCAGACCTACCAATCAATGGGCATTCTACATTAAGTGCCCACAGGGAGCAGCAAGTAGTGAGCTAGATGCTGGGGCACAGAGACAATGAAATGGTTCCTGCTCTACAGGAGCTATTTGATACCTTAATTTTTTTTTTCTTGTCTTGTTATTTTTTGCGGTTTTGTCACTTAGAATTCTTTCTTACCCCACTTGAAGTTTTCTTGATAAAGTTACTGGAGTGGTTTGCCCATTCTTTCTCTGGCTCCTTTCACACATAAGGAAACTGAGGCAAAGAAAGTCACACAGCTAGGAAGTGCCTGAGGTCAGATTAGAACTTGGATGTTCCTGACTCCAGATCCAGCACTCTTTCCATTGTACCACTTTGTTACCCATATTCCCTCCAACATTTGTCATTATCTTTTCCTGTCATCTTAGCCAATCTGAGAGGTGTGTAGTGGTATCTCAGACTTGTCTTAATTTGCATTTCTCTGATCAATAGTAGTTTGGAGCAACTTTTCATAGGACTACAAATGGTTTTAATTTCTTCATCTCAAAGTTGTTCATATTCTTTGACCATTTATCAATTGGAGAATCTGCCCCATAATTTGAATATATGGGCAGAGATGTATATTACATCGAGGAGGTAGATTGCTGTGGTAGCTCTTAGCTCAGCTCAGGTCGTTGCACCTCACCCTTTCCTGGCATCCCCAGATCAGTGTGAATGAGACTGGGCTGATGAGCCGACTTACACACCTTTCCAGATACCCTCAGTGTTAGAGTTAGGTCTCTCTACTCAAGTGATCTTATGTATAAGTTTCTAATTAGAAAGGGTATTCCCCATTAGGATGTAAGTTCTGTGAAGTCAGGAATTACTTTTTCATTTTTTCTTTATATTTAGCCCCTAGCACAGTATTAAGTAGACACTTAATAAATGCTTATTGGATTTAATTAGAGCTAATAAATAAATGAGTAATGAGTGAATTTTAAAATGTCCCAGAGAAAAGAGTAAGTGGATGAAAGGTGGGAAAAGGAATGATGAGGATCAACATGAGGGACAGTCCCCTTCTTCAAGGATCCTGTCATCTCTAATTATAAAGCAATGGGCTTATAAGCAGCTGAGATGAATGAGGGCAGGCAAGAATTGGCATTAGTTTAAATGTAGGATAACATTGGGATTAGTCCTTCAGCCCTGTTCAACTTCTGCCAGTTCTACATCCCAATCTTATCCCATTCCTGCACCTGGTCTGCCGTCTTACTTTAGCACTGTCATACATGGAAGTTAAAAGAAAAAGGAGTTAGAAGAGAAAAGAGAAGGCAACGTTGGAAGAGAAACGTAGATTCAGAATTGGTTGGATGGTTAGCCTCAAACAATAGTCATTCATGGTTCCATGTCAGCCTGGGAGAAGTTGGTTCATGGGTTTTCAGCTTCCTCTATTATTTTGGGCACCCTGATCAGGGTTTTCCCCTTCTTCCCTTTCTCTGTCATGAGATAGGCTGCCACAAATTCTAATGACAGGAACAAGAATAGAAAGGAATCCTCCCTAGACAAGGATGTAATTCAGACTGGGAGAAATGAAGGTTTCTAGCTAAATTTCTTAGCTAGAATTGGCTAAAGCTGATGCAAGAGAAGGCCTTTGACTGAGAAGGGAACATTACAAAGTAATATTAATAATCAAATGATTTAGCATAAACATTATTTTTCTCACCAGATAACCTAGCTAGGCAGTATCTTTATGGATTCTGTCATCCAGTAATGTAGCTATTCATCCCAGCACTGTGTGATCTGCAAAATTGAAAAGCAGCCTCTACTATCAAGAAGTAGACAGTTAAATCAGAGAGACACCATGAGAATAACTACATATAAACAAGATAAAAGGACAAATTATTATCCCTATTTCTTAGATACAGAAACTGAGGCTTATAGGAAAGTGTCTGAAGACATAAATCTATGTGTTCTTCACTCCTACCTTAGTAGGAGTCTTAGTACTAGAGAAGTGGGGTTAAACTGAACTGATGTCATTTCCCCCCAAGGTTGCAGGGCTAAGAATCTGGTCACTTACTCTCCCATGGGGGATGGCAAAATCCCCCTAATGGGGACTCAATGGACATGTAGGAGAGTAACAAGGCCACTTCTTTTGAGCAGGTTTTCCTTTCCCCTTCCAAGCCTACCAGACGTTCCATAATTTTTTTTTGCCATTTGTGGGGGGAGCCCCTAATTTCTATTTTCATATCTTTTCCTCATTTTACAAATCAGTTTCTCCCCTTCATTTCAAGTTGCCTCCTTTGGGATTAAAGCTACATAGAAAAGCAGTTGAAAGAATACTGGGCCTGGAGTGAAAAATTATGGGGTTCAAATCCTGCCTGTCCCTGTCTCCCCCTATGATCTTAGGCAGGTTAATTTCTTTTTCTGGGCCTCAATTTCTCCTTCGAGTTTTTCTTAGGTTTTATATCATTCAAGTCTTCCCTAATCCTCAGAGCTACTGGTCTACCTTGTGATGAATGAGTGACCCCTTCTTGGTGATCTTCACTCAGAGACTGGACAAATACTTGTTGGAAATGTTAGAGTTGGTGTTCTATTTGAGTGGAGGGTGACTGGGGTCTCTTTTAACTTTTAAATGCTGGATTCTGTGTGGGCTATAAAATGGGAGGAAAGGAGATTAGATTAGAGAGATTTCTCTGAGGTCAATTCCAGTTCATGGTTCTTCTCCTCATTTATAAAAATAAAGATTGGATCAAATGCTCTTTGATGACCTTCCTGGCTCTCCATCTAGGAGTGTATGGCCATCCTCCCTCTCAGGGTAGGAAGAGAACCTTTGACCATCAAATGAAGTGGGATGGAAAGGAAAGGTGCAGATTTCAGCAGTGGGCAAGGGAGGAACCTTATCACTTACCAATATGGTGTGGATTTGAAGAGTAAAAGGCATTGACTACAGCTGCTCCAGTGATCCAGCTGAAAAAGAAGCCAGTGACTGACAATTGGGTTTGATACCTCTGGCCAAGCTTTGGAAGACTCTGAGCTGTCCCATGTAGGGGCAATCTGGCCCAGCATCACAGAAGAAATCTGGGCACTTTGGCAAATCACTTAAACTCTACATTCTCAGTTTTCTCTTCTGTACTTTTCTCCAAATCAAGAAGCCAAGATTTTAGCTGATAGCAGGATAAATACATATGGAGTTTTTAACAAAGAAAAAGGGGTTTTAGTGATTAATAAGGGAGAAGATAAAAGTTAAGTTCCCTATAGAACTCAGAATTAGCTAGAGGGAAGACACCATTAAGGTGGGGCAAGTTCCTAGAAAACTGGAAAGTCTAACCCTAAAAAGGATTTAATGAGTTAGTGAGGTATAATTAGATTCTTTAATAGGGGAAGTATAACCTTAGGTAGCTTACAAGTGGTGCAGTGGATAGAAGGCTGGTCCTCAAGTCAGGAATACTTATCTTCTTGAATTAAATCTGGGTTTATGTACTTCCTAGCTGTGTAAACCTCAGTTTCTTCATCTATAAAATGACTTGCAGAAGAAAATGACAAATCACTCCACTAGCTTTGGCAAGAAAACTTCAAACAGGGTCATGAAAAGTTGGACATGAGGACAGGGACTGATCTTAAGCTGAGATTTGAAGGAAGTCAGAGAAGTTAGGAGGAGGGAATAAGGAGGGAGAGAATTCCAGGCTTGGGGGCAGCCTCAGAAAAGACATGGTATTGGGAGATGATGTCAGAGAAGACAAAAGGTGGGAAATGCCTAGGCAATAAAGAGCTTTAAAGGCCAGATGGAGGATATTATAGTTGATCGAGTAGGCAAAAGGGAACTCTTGGGATTTAATGAGTAGAGATGAACTGGAGATAGACTTGAGACAGACAGATCCACCAACAGCTATTATGCTAATCCAGTTGAGAGGTGATGAGGGTCTCCACCAAAATGGTGGCAGTATCTGAGGAAAGAAGGGGATGAATTGGAGAAATGTTGCAGAGGTAGAATCAAGGGACTTGGCTGATAAGATAAGAGTGGGATGAGAGTGAGGAGTCTGGGTGAGTGGGAAAATGGTGGTATCCTCCACAGGAAGAGAGAAAAGATAGTGAGTTCAATTTTGGACAAGTTGAGATAAGGATTTCTACAGTCCTTAAAACTGGTCTGTCTGACCCTGGAATGGCCCAGTACTTTCTGCCTCCATCCATGATTAGAAACAGACAGACATCCAGGTTGAGATGTTCAGTAAGCCTTTGGAGAAGTGACATGAAGTCAGGAATGACTTAGGACTAGACACATAAATCAGAATCAATTTCACAGAGATAGTGGTTGAATTCATGGGAGCTCATAAGATCACCAAGAAGAGAAGAAGACCTAAGATAAAGCTTTGGGGGATGGCTACAATTAATGGGCAAAGACCTTAATGGAAAACTCCTCCTACAGGGTGCATTGTTTAATATTCAAATAGCCTATTAAGCAAGGCCAGGTAATTGGCCCCAACCAATTTGGGCTGGAAGGGCTATTATCTTAAACATGTAGTTTTCTCAAAACCACACGGCTCCTTTTGATAGACCCAGCCCAGCTTCCTACTTCTCCAATTCCTTGTTTGTTCAAGGCTTCTGAGAGATTGAAACTTAATTTGTTTGTGGAAACTTAACCATCCTTAATTTCTCCCATTCTGAAAATTCATTGGTCAATGGTACTGATGGGGTGCAGCTTCTAGGGAAGTATTGCAATTAACCTGATGTCAGCAGGTCTGTACTAGCTGGGGACCCCAACAGTTCATACTCATTTCCCAAAGTTCTTTCACTGGGTGTAGCTGGTTCAATTCATTACTGCTCTATTGGAACAGATTTGTTTCATCTCATTGTTGAAGAGGGTTGTGGATTATTTCCAATAGCTTTTTTAGTAAAATTTCTGGGGTTCTCTAAGTATAACATCATATCATCTGCAAAGAGCAATAATTTAGTTTCCTCATTACCTACTCTAATTCCTTTAATCTCTTTCTCAACTCTTATTGCCAAAGCTAGCATTTCTAATACAATATTGAATAGTAATGGTGATAGTGGGCAACCTGGTTTCACTCCTGCGCTTACTGGGAATGGTTCCAGTTTATCCCCATTACATATGATGCTTACTGATGGTTATAAATAGATGTTACTAACTATTTTAAGAAAGAGTCCATTTATTCTTATACTCTCAAGTGTTTTTAATAGGAATGAATATTGGATTTTATCAAATGCTTTTTCTGCATCTATTGAGATGATCATATGATTTTTGTTAGTTTGGTTATTGATATAGACAATTAAGCTAATAGTTTTCTTAATATTGAACCAGCCCTGCATTCCTGGTATAAATCCTACTTGGTCATAGTGTATTATCTTAGGGATGATTTTCGGTAATCTTTTTGCTAATATTTTATTTAAGATTTTAGCATCAATATTCATTGGGGAGATTGGTCTATAATTTTCTTTCTCTGTTTTCAACCTACCTGGTTTATGTAGCAGTACCATTTCTGTGTCATAAAAGGAATTTGGTAGGATTTCTTCATTCCCTATTTTTTCAAATAGTTTATATGGCATTGAGGCTAATTGTTCTTTAAATATTTGGTAGAATTCACATGTAAATCTATCTGGTCCTGGGGATTTTTTTTTTTTTAGGGAGTTGATTAATAGTTCTATTTGTTTTTCTGAAATGGGGCTATTTAAGCAATTTACTTCTTCCTCTGTTAATCTGGGAAGCCAATAATTTTGGAGGTAGTCATCCTTTTCACTTAGGTTATCAAATTTATTGGCATAAAGTTGGGCAAAATAACTCCTTATTATTTCTTTAATTTCCTCTTCATTGGTGGAAAGTCCTCCCTTTTCATTTTTAAGACTACTAATTTGATTTTCCTCTCTCCTTTTTCTAATCAGATTTACCATCAATTTATCAATTTTATTGGTTTTTTCATAAAACCAACTCTTTTATTTATCAATTCAATAGTTTTTTTCAATATTATTAATTTCTCATTTTAATTTTAGAATTTCAAGTTTAGTAATTGATTGGGGGTTTTTAATTTGGTCTTTTTCTAGCTTTTTAAGTTGCAAGCCCAACTCATTGATCTTCTCTTTCTCTATTTTATTCCAGTAAGCCTCTAAGGATATAAAATTTCCCCTTATTAGCGCTTTGGCTGCATCCCACAGATTTTGGTATGATGTCTCATCGTTGTCATTATTTTGAATGAAATTATTAATTGTGTCTATAATTTGCTGTTTCACCCAATCATTCTTTAAGATGAGATTATATAGTTTCTAATTACCTGGGGATACTTTTTAAGCTGGAACTTTTTATATAAGAAACCAGAATGTCCAGAAGGATGCTTTGAACATAGACTAATTAGGGGATTGATGTGCTAGCTGGGTAGCTGTGGCTGATCAAAGCAAGCCTTTCTTAAAAAATCCCAATCTCACAAAAAGCAATAATTGTTCTCATTCAGAGCCCTTGCCTGAGATGATCCATGACCCATCCAGAATCACATCTGATATAAAATGTATCATCTGTTGAAGACTGTTTTAGGGTATTTCCTCTTGCCATCAATTCTCTGTACACACCACAAGATTTAACCAGCACAGAAAAGTGGGAAGGGACATTTTCCAAGCATATGCTAATAGAGTATTGTCCAATCGGTAATTAAGCTTAAGTGCTCAGTTGTCTGACCTCAGTGCATCAACTCAGAGTTTCAGCCTTTTACAGATCATCATTCATGAACTTTGTTGGTGAGTTTCTACCACAGAAAGTCTTAACTTTACAATAGTTTCCTTCATTTCAAGTCTAAAAGCCAAATAATAAAACCAAATAAAACACTATAGATCCAGGTTCCAGGCATTCTCCATCATGACATCTTTGTACAACTCCTTCTGAGGATCATCCCAAGCTCCCACTCCTCCTGGGTAAAGTCCACAGCCACATCCCTGAACATCCTCAATTCCTAAATCATCAAAAACCATGAGATGTAGAGCTGAAAGTCCCTTTGTAATTCAAGAATCCAACTCTCTTCAATTTTCCAGAAGGAAACTGAAGCACAGGGAAGGATTTGCTCAAAGGTCATACCATTTTTGAGTGTCAGCATCAGCCTCTGGAACCATGGTCAGTAAGAATCTCATTGAATTTTGAAAATAACAGTTTATAAGAGAAATGTTTCACTGGGGAATGCATCTCCTTGTGAGATCAGGAAGAAAGTTTATGTTTTATCTGTGAGGTAGATGGATCTGGGAAGAACAAGAGATGATGGGAAATTTCTTCCTCAGCAGATTCCAGTGATATATTCTAATGAAAATTCTGCAAAGAGTTTGTGAGAAGCTGGCAAGTACAGCATACTCTAGCAAGAAAAAAAAAAGTTTTATGTAATCATTTCCAAGAGAACAATATTAGAGAAAAGATGTATTTTGTTTTCTGAGAAGATGGAATAAAGTCTTATCTGATGAAAAATGAGAATTCTGAAGAGATATTCATCAGGATCTGGACTGCACTAAGTGCTAGGAGACAATTTCCAGTGAAGTCAAGTAGAATTCTATGCTATTATATTGAAGGCCTGAGGTCACTGTGGGTATGATGTCATGGGCAAAACAGGTCACATTTGTAATTATTTGTAATTACTTTCATTTGTTTAAAGCATATATTCTTTAATTAAAATAGTTTATTAGTGAAAAGCAAAAGTAACTGGAAAAGAGGCTTCCTTCATTAATTAAAAACCAATTCATGAGGTCAATATTGCCAGATTCTTTATAATAAACAAACGTTTTAAAGAGATGCCTGGAAATCTATCATCCTGGGAGAACAAGCATCACGAAGTTGAGTTAAAAAGCCAACAACCTGACGAGATATTGGGAAGGATGAACAGATCCAAGAACATTCTTTTCCTTGGTAAGGCTTGTCTCTATTTCCAGCCTTGTATATGCACAACCTGTGTTTGGCCAATGTACTTAGTTTCTGATGGTTTTCCATCTCATTTTTTCCTTTTCTGTTGATGTGATCTGTGGTGTGGGGTTTGTCACCAAATGATGGCAGGCACCCAAAGTTGGGGTTCGGTCATGTGAAGACTTCATTCTGGCTACACTCTTGGATAAAAGGTAGATGTGTTTAGGGAATAGGTTACAGGCAAAATGAAGGGATACTATAGACACCAACAATGCTCAAAATAAAAGAGCTGGGTGTTCACCATATGAAAGAGAAGTTCCTCAGAGGAACGTATAGTTACCTAGTAGAAAGGGAGTACCCCAAAATCCTAAACTTCCTAGGGGAAATACAGCAATAATTTCAAGGTTCCCTGACCTTAGAATGTTTCTGTTCTAACATTGTGTGAGGGATTCAAATCTCCTGGCTTTATAATAAGTTTGTAATTCGCTCTCGAGACATGGACAGCCTCCACTCTGGAGCCCTGGTGCCACAGATGGCCTCTGCTCTAGAGCCATGGTGCTACAGACAGCTCCATGCTGGAGCCCTGGTGCCATGGACAGCCTCCCTTCTGGTGCCACAGGTGGCCTCCACTCTGGAGCCATGGTGCCATGGATGGACTCTATTCTGGAGCCACAGATGGTCTCCACTCTGGAGCCATGGTGCCATGGACGGCCTCCACTCTGGAGCCTCAGATGGCCTCCACTTTAAAGCCATGGTGCCATGGATGGACTCCACTCTGGAGCCATGGTGTCACAGACTGCCTTTGCTCTAGAGCCATGGTGTCACAAACAGCCTTCGCTCTAAAGCCATGGTGCCATGAACGGCCTCCACTCTGGAGCCATGGTGTTACAAACAACCTTTGCTCTAAAGCCATGTTGCCATGGACAGCCTCCACTCTGCAGCCATAGTGTCACAAACAGCCTTCACTCTAAAGCCATGTTGTCACGGACAGCCTTCGTTCTGGAGACACAAATGGCCTGCACTCTAAAGCCATGATGCCATGTACGGCCTCCCCTCTATCATGCCACTGATGGTTCCACTCTACAACTATGGTGCCACAGACAGCAGCTTCCACTATGGAGCCATGGTGTCATAGACAGTCTCTACTCTGGAGCCATGGTGTCATGGACAGCCTTCGCTCTGGAACTATGGACGGCCTCCACTCTGGAACCCTGGTGCCACGGACAGCCTTCACTCTGGAGCCATGGTGTCATGGACAGCCTTTGCTCTGGAGCCACAGATGGCCTCCACTCTGGAGCCATGGACAGACTCCACTTTAATACCATGGTGCCACAGATGGCCTCCACTCTGGAGCCCCTTGAGTTAGATCTCCCTGACTTCTCAGGGAGGTGAGAACCCCAAAAAGGATGTGATCACACCGTCCTTGACTTCCCAGAGTTCAGATTCAAGGGCTGGGTTCCTTTGGGTCTTTTCCATTGGTCCATCTAGGCTTAGCCTAGGCAGAGGACCTGTGTGTTTCATACCTAACTGATTTGTATCACTGACAATGGGAAGTCTCAAACAAATCAGTGGTACCCATATATGCAAACTTGAAATTATCAAAGTAATGACTTTTGATACCTAGAAGGAATTCTCTCTAACTTAGAGTTGCTGAAGGCACTGAGAGTGTATGTAACTTGTTTAGGGTCATACAACCAGAACTCTGGTCTTCCTGACTCCAAGGCTGACATGGTAAACCACCACCAATGTTTCTAATTTTTTTAAAATTTGGGATAAATAGGTGGTTTAGGTCTAGACTTATTTTCCATAAAAGTCATAACCCACAGAAGTCCCAGAGCTCTTACCAAAAGCACTCTTGTGTGATGTGTAAAGAGGTTTAAGAGACAGAATTTGAGTAATTTAATTATTGTATTAAAAATAGTAGAATTTTAAGCAAAAGATGTCATTTGGCCAGTACTCTCTTAGCTTAAAGACAATTGTAGAGGTAGCTTTATAGTTTTTAAGCCTTTATACAGTCATTGTTCCCCAAGTTGGCAATCAACTTTGATTAACAATTAATGAGAGTGAATATTACAAAGAAGGACTAGACTTAAAATATGATTATTTCATTTAGTTCCTTAATTGCTCCCAGCCTTGGACAATCTAGTTAAAGAATTTTCCCCCACCTGGGCCTGAGTAGAGCACTATTGGAGTCCTGCTCCGGTAGTGTTAAGGGTGTGATAAGTCAGGGGCCAGGCACAAGGATTCTCTATGAAATCTTCAAATTTGTTGGTCAGAGAAACAAATATAGATGTCTCCAAAGTTTATAGAGTTAATGCATAGGACACTCGTTAATATTAGATCCTTCCTAACAAGTTCAATCTACTGAGATGCCAATGTTTAAACCCAGATTTTGTCCACTTCAACAGAGATGTAAATTGTTGTGATGCACATAGAGCAAAATTACCATACAAATGTCCTCAAGTACCTTTTCCCCAAATGCCTTTAGTTCCACTGTGGGCTGCTTTTCCTATCCTAAGTTCAAAGGTATATACAAAAATCATGAATCATGAAAGGGAGGGGCCTGGATGCTTACCCACTGACAAGCCCATGAGTCCAGGACACAATGGGTGGAGAATACTGTTCTGTGGGGACAATTATTAAGTTGTTGTTATCAGGTGGAGGATCAGAATTCTGTGATAAGATCAGGTTCTATAGTCTTTGATTCATTTCACTTAATATACACAGGAGAGCAATGGTCGAGAATTGATGGATCATTTCAAGCTGCATTGTGAGACTCTCATTCACACAATCTGCTAGGAAATTGGTTTTAACTCTGAAAAAAACTAGATTATTAGTATATTCATCTCATGTATCCTCAATAATTATGAAAATCATTATATATTTTTTTCTACAACATAAACGTATGTTATATATATATACAAAACTCAGATATAAAAAGAAAATTAAGACCCAATTTTGATACTTAGCATTATTCATTCCTCCATTAAGAAGAAGAGAAATTAAAATTATCCTACCTATAATAATAGAGATTGAGACAAGAATCTGAGGCAATGGCATTTTATTGAAAGGTCCATGGTTCCCTCCAATGAAGTGGATCTCAACTCTTCCTCACTGAGATGCCTCCTCCTTCTAGGCCCTATTTTTATAGGGCTAGATGTTCAGTCCTTCCAGAACAGCCATACCAAATAGAGAATAATTCCATCAATTGACATGGGACATAGAAGCTAAAACAAACAATGTGTCAGCAGATCCCAAGTTGGTGATGCAAGGAATATCTCCACATAAGATGGACAGGCCTCTCCTCAAGTGAGAGGTTACAATCAGTAACCTCCGGGGTCATAAAATGGTTATCTGCTCTTATCAGACAAGTGGTTGGTCTGGAGGCACAAAATGTTTTTGGGGCACTTTCCATATAGATGTGGTCTCTGCCATGCTGGATTTGGTCACCATGACAACACAAAACAAAACAAGTATAGAGGACCTTTAGTTAACTAAAACTCTGGGGCCTTGTGTAGAAAACTTTGACATAATATAATTCTATCAAATTGATTAATATTGATTGGAATGGAATAGGGGTCCAAGATGAATTACTCCTCTCATTCCCCTCTTCCCCCACTCTCATCCACTGAAAGACAAAAGTTTTTCTATGGATTGTTTCTATGGATTCTAAATGCAGAGAGGGCAGTCCTCCATGGACAATGGAAAACCAGAAGGGGACAGACATCCACCTGTGGCAATACTCAAACCACAGGGTACCTGGCATTTCTCTTGAATGATGAGCCAGAAGTCTTATGCAGGGTCTGGATCCAAGACTCAACATAGCATCAAAATGAAGTCTCAAAAAACTCTTCCTCAAACAGCAACATTTCACTAATTTTAGTCATGGGAGAGTGTTAGGTAGATCAGATGGACACCAAAGCTGGAAACTAGCCCTGAGAAGGGCTCACCCCGGAGGAACAATTCTTTCCTGAATATCCCCTACATTCCCATCAGTAAGGCTCATTCCTCACAAACAAAGATGTCGCTAAGAGGATTTTACCCTGCTTTTCTCTCAACACTGTTTCATTTACTATTATTATTTTCCAGTGATTTTAAATATACACCAATAATCACAGATATAATTATAATGCAATGATACTCAAATTGAAAAGAGGAGCAATTTACTTTAATAATTTCTCTTAAGGTTCTTGCATTGAAAACATCACCAAGCACGTGATTTTAATTTAGCTAAATACCTTTAAAACATCAAATCATAGAAAGTAATTTATGTTATGACCCCTGGCCTTTTCATGGTAATCATGATAGTTTATGCAGTGCCCAATATGTGCCAGCCTGTTTCTGTATTTCTATGTCTTGAAATTTGCTTAAGCATATTTTTAGCAATACTTTAATATGGTTAGCTCACATTTTCCCAATTTTGTTAATATTCCATAATTGCATTCCCACAAGGTCTGTCTGAACAGCCCTCATCCTTTATACAACTCAGGCACTGGATTAAGCTTTTCATACCTGTGTATTTCTCCCAACAACCCTGGGAGGTAAGTCTAAATATTCATGATGCTCTTCTTTTGTTTAAAGGATGCAAACATTCTTTTATTGATTTTATTTATACTTTGCTTAGTAAAATGACTCCATCATAATTTATGCCATATACAGATTAGCAAGACAAAAAAGTTCAAAAACTTATTTAAAAACTAAATAAATACACATTAAAGTGTAAGGACCTATGATTTTCCCTTCCCTACCCCCATTTCCCTGTGTATCATAGGTTTAAAAAAGCAAAATTAAAATTTTCTCTTCATCTTTTTTTAGAATATAACTTTTTTTTTTTTTTTTTTTTTGCTGAGGCAATTGGGGTGAAGTGACTAGCCTAGGGTCACGTAGCTAGGAAGTGTTAAATGTCTGAGGCCACCTTTGAACTCAGGTCCTCCTGATTTCAGGGCTGGTGCTCTATCCACTGTGCCACCTAGCTGCCCCATAGACAATAATTTTTATGAGTTATACAGAATGTCTTAAGATTTTCAATGGTATTCAAGATAATCAGAAGGTAAAATATAAAACTATACATCTTGTTAGTTCAACAACCTACATTTGCTTGAGTTAGGCTGGTTCACAGAACATCTTACTATAAAGTACCTTAAAATAGATGTTGGGCTTTAATTGTTCTTTTCCACAATCAATTCATGTTCTCTGTGTTTCCTGATCCACATTCCTAGCTCGTGCATTGTTGCAGTCACTTTGAGTTTTAAAATTTTGCTATGAAAATTTGCCTAGTTAGAAAGCTGTTAAAAAGTTTTGTTTTGTTATTTCTCCCTAGAATAATGCTGTCTGAATTCAGGTATTTATACGAAGCATTTCTCTCTTTATACATGCAAAGACTGATTGGGTTTTTAAATTTACTACCATTACAATATCTCCAAGGCAGTTAATTTTGGTTAATGACTAGTGGCAATAACTAGACTTCAGTTTGTACAAGATTTAATTATTTTTAGTTGCTCATATCAAAACAATTCATGATGACACCCCCAACTTCCCATTACTGCTTTTTTGTTTGAGTTACCCAAAGAGCCAAACCAATTCCTTTAAATTTTCTAAATTACTAATCCCTTAGTTTAATTATTGAAGCAGAGCACAGAAATAGTGCTTTCTCTATCAATCAATCAATCAACATGCATTTTATGAAATGTATTTTGTAGTCTTATATTGATT
>MU176901.1:263049-317116 GCA_016696395.1 Antechinus stuartii
GCTATGCCAATTGTTCAGCACTCTGAGCAGTAGTGGCTTGTATCACAATATCATCAATATAATGGGTTACTTTCACATCAGACCAAATAAGTTCATCCAAGTGTTCAGCCACTATCTGATGACAAATAGTGGGACTATGTAAATAACCTTGGGGAAGTCTAGTAAAGGGACACTGTCTGCCCTGCCAGGTAAATGCAAATTGGTCCCACTGCTTAGGTTCTATAGGAATAGTAAAAAAATGCATTAGCTAAGTCTATTACTGCATACCAAGAACCAGAATATGACTGCACAGCTTCTATTAGAGTAATCATATCTGGGACAGTTGCATATAAGGAAGGAATGACTTTATTCAATTGTCTATAATCTACTGTCATCCTCCAGGATCTGTCAGATTTTCTTACAGGCCAAACTGGATTATTCCAGGCAGTAGTTGTAGGAATTAACACTCCAGCCTGCACATATTCCTTTATAGTTTGAGTAATTTCTTTTGTCCCTCCTGGTATTCTATATTGCTTTTGACTAACAGTTCTTGAGGGAACAGGGACAGAGACTGGAGGCATTAATGATTTTCCAATCACTACAGCTATTGGCAAAGTCCTTATAGCAAATTGATATTGTCCATCAGGTAAATATAAGGTCATCCCTTTTAATATATCAATTCCTATTATATACTCGGGAATGGGTACAATTACTACTCTGTATTCTTTTTTAGGGAATGTTCCAGTCTTCATATTCAAAGACACTTGTCTAGTCCTAAATTCATGTCCACCCAACCCTGAAATAGTTATTGGAATTCCATTTCTAAATTTAGTAGGATTCTCATAAATCAACATGGCCTCTGCCCCCATATCCACCAAAGCATGGGTTTTAGTAGTAGATCCATTTTTCCAAAATATTACTAAAGGCACATGGGGTCTATGACCAGTATGTAAGGCATGGACACATAAGGCTTGACCTTTATCCTATTCCCCTTTTAGGTGATCTAGAGAAGGATAAAGGGAGGTGAGTGGTGCAGTGGGAGTTACATTTAAAGCAGATATTTGTCCTTTATTCCCCACCTTCTTTTTATGTAGCTGATACATATCAGAGGTAGTAATCCCATCTATCTCTTCTCTTTTTACTCCTGCCTTTAAAAGAGCAGTAAACATTTTCTTTCTAGACATTCTATTATTAGAATTAAACACAGTCTTGGGTTTATTCCATTTTCTGGGAGCAGAACCAAGAGACTACTGTACACAACAACAGTAAGATTATATGACGATCAATTCTGAGTGATGTGGCTCTTTCCCACAATAAGATGATTGAGGCCAGTTCCAATGATCTTGTGATGAAGAGAGCCATCTACACCCAGAGAGAGGACTGTGGGAATTGAATGGGAATCCCAACATAACATTCTCACAATTTTTGTTGTTGTTCGCTTGCATTTTGTTTTCTTATTCATTTTCTTTCTTTACTCATATTCTTTCCTTTTTCATCTGATTTTTCTTGTGCAGCAAGAGAATTTTATGAATATGTTTACATATATTGAATTTAACATATTTTAATATGTATGACATATATTGGGTTTCTTGCCATCTAGGGCAGGGGGGAAGGAGGAGAAAATTTGAAACACAAGGCTATGCAAGGGTCAGTGTTGTTGAATTATTGTGCATATGTTTTGAAAATAAAGAGGTTTAATAAAAATAAATTTAAAAAGAAAAAAATGTTATGCTTTATACTGTCTTTAAGTAGAAAAGGTACAATATACCTATATAGATATATTATTGCACTTGAGCTTATCATAATTTCTTACTTCAGCATTTAAAAAACAAATTACAACATAGTCTGTTGACATTTCCATATGCAATATGGATTAGTAGTTAAAGACTTGGTTGGATGCCTCAGATTTCACCAAAAACTCAAACCCTAATAAGAGGAAGCAGGAAGGTTAAGTATTCTGCAACTCCATTCAGTGTCTCCTGCTAGGGATGGTTTTGACAACTTTTTATTCACAGTACTTCAGATGCAAAATATCCTATTCTGTAAGTGTTCATAAAATCCACACTTTCTCTCTCTCTCTCTCTCTCTCTCTCTCTCTCTCTCTCTCTCTCTCTCACACACACACACACACACACACACACAAAATGTAGCAACCAAGTTACTGTTTACTGCAGTTCAAGGAAATGCAGACATCATTTATGTAAACTTAAAACCCACTACCTGTAATCTAATCTATGTAGGACAGTCTCCAAGCTGCCTGAAAAACATGCTACATAAAATTAAATTTTTGTAAGAACTAAAATCCATAGGCAAGTTTTCCTTTCTGTTTGTGCAAAACCTTTTAAATTTTATACAATGAACATTGTTTTATCTTCTTTGATTATTCCTCTTTGTTATTTGGCCATAAAGTCTTCACCTATCATAGATCTGATTGGCAATTTTCTCACTGCTCCACTTATATTGGTTTATGATACACTCCTGGGTTCCTAAAGGTGATCCACAAAGAGTTTAATTTCCAGCAAATAATACTTAGTTGGAGGCTTCTAAAATAGGACCAAGGCTCTGGCTTTCTAGGTCAGCCTAGTTAAGTACAGAGGAGCTCAGTCCTTTAGAGGCTTCAAAGGATGTATGTTTCAGATACAACTCTAAAAGGCCATCTGCTTAAATTGAAGGTGATGACAATCTGCATTTGTGCAGAGAGGAAGCAAGCTGCCCAAATTGAAGATCTTCCAAATACTGAAGGAGAAACCTGTGTGGCCAAGTAAGTCACTTACTTGACCTTTTGGGTCTCAGTTTTCTCTCCTGTCAAATGAGATAGTTGGACTCCATAATCTATAAGGTCCCTTCTTCCTCTGAAGTCAGGGTCCTGGAAGTAGGAAAAGTTATTTGTATGTTTACAGAAAGTTAAATAATAATAAGTAAACAAGCATCGATTATGTTTCAGATTTACACAAGTTATCTGGAATGTAGATGCTATCATTATTCCCCTTTTATAGTAGCAGAAACAGGTAAGCAGAGGTTAAGTGATTTGCCCAGAATTGAATTAAAATTTTCTCGACTCCAAGACCAGTTCTCTATCCACTGAGAGATTCAATACTCTACTTCATTTTTATCTCCAGCTTCTGTGAAGAAGTGGGAGGTTATGGGTATGGAACACAACAAATAATGTTACAATTTTTTGATTTGCTGCTTTGTTTGCGGAACTTTTTTTTTTCTTTTTAAAGATTTTATATTACAAAAGATGACTCATTGGGTAAGATAAGTTGTCAGAGGCACGATGGAATCAGTCAGAACTCTTCACCTAAGAGCTGATTGTTAAATTTTCAATGTGAGCATTTAGCACTTCAGAAATAATGTAACAGGATAAATCAGAGCTTAATTTATTATTTTGTTAGTTGCTTAGTTTTGAGAAAGTGATGGGGAAATTTTTAGTAATGTTGGTTAAATATAATGTGCCATTTTCTTTTTTTCTTTTCTTTTCTTTCTTTTTTTTTTTTCTCTAAAGAGTTGGTTGTTAAACCAAAGAAATGGTGGGTAATGTAGGTGATACAAAAACAAAATATATTTTTAAAAAATAATAATTTTTTCCACAGGTTGGTGGGGAGTGTTTCATGGAATTGTTCTCAATACTCTTTGTTCTGACAAAGAGCTTCCAGGGAAAGGATTAACCAATCCAGGGAGGCTGTTCTAACATTTTGTTCTTATTACTATGCTGAGCATATTAACCAATCCAGGGAGGCTGTTCTAACATTTTGTTCTTATTACTATGCTGAGCATCACATATCCCATGCCTTCTTCTTTTTCAGGCACAGAGAGAAACAACACCATCTGTAAAAAGTGCCAGGTAGGGACATTTTCCATGAATGGGACCCTGGACTGATGTTTGGTATGGACCAAGTAGGTATAGCATGTTCTCTGGGACTTGGTGGTTTTCACCTTCAAATATCCATTTTAAAGGGATAGCACTAACTTCAACTGCTATTGATTCTCCTATGCCAGATATATAGGTGTCCCATAATCTTTGACCAGTGACTGGGCCAATTGGCACCTCTAATGACTGTGTGATCTGTACCTGTGTCTACCTGCCCTTTCAATGGTATGCCATTTACATAGATAGTGAGCATAAGATGGTCAGCTGTAACAGCTGCAGTTTAGAATATTCCTGGATTCTGTTGCTAGGAGTCAAAATCTGGATAAATCTGGACTATCTACAATTCTCTACAATTTCCCTAGATACACTGAATGAATGTTTGATTTAGGTATTGAGATCTGTGGTTGCTACAATGGTAAAGAGTTCCTATTCTGGTCAGAGCCTCTAAATTCATTGCCCTGGGGCAAAGTCCCCACTGCTCTACGCTCTTTATATTACTGCTTACCTCATTTTAAACAATAGTTTCTGCACCAAATGTAGATGTGTATGAGGAAGATGATGATGATGATGATGATGATGATGATGATGATGATGATGTATATGTTTTGATGGTGACTGTCCTGTGAGCACCATGCATCAGTGATGGTGGTGCCTGGCCTTTCTTCATACAGACCCTGGGCAGTACAACTATGAAGACAGATGAGGACATGTGTCACTGAACATGAATTCATTCCCATCAGCCCACCATGACTGAATGATCCAGCTTCTCCCCCACTCACAGGCAGCTATGGGACTCAGCAGCCTAAGAAGCTTCCAGAGAGAGAGGCAGAGTGCCCCCAAACAGAGGGAGAGAAGTAGATGAAGATAGACGCGAGCCCTCCCTCCCCCAATTGTATATATACAAAAAACCCCAGAGGGAGGATACCCACATGGAATGTCTAGAAAGACAGTGTGTCCAGAGTCAGGATCCAAAAATATTTAGACAAATTAAAGCCATGAGATCATGTTGCTTTTTTTGGTTTGTTTTTGGGGGCAGAACTGTAATTTTATCAGTGTAGGGGATTCCCTGCTGTAGAAATATTTTCCTCTGATGCAGGAATTGTCCAGAATTGAGAACTTGTTGGCTAGGGCACTGAGACAGTGTGACATGTTTCTGAGACAAAAGTTTTTAATGTTTAAGAAACAAAATTTTGGGATTCCTGATCCCACAGCAAGCCTTGTATGTTCCACTACCTAAGCTAACATAAAGACAAAAATTACTAGGATGGTAGAATCAATGCTTTACAGTTGGGCTGAAAAATCGATTCAAGATCATAGAACCTGTGATTTCTAGATCTGGGGACACCAATGGACAGAAAGTTGAATCTAGAAGCTCAAATGGGAGTTCAAATATTACTTCAGACATATCCAAATGTGGAACCTTGAGCACTTAACCCCTGATTGCTTCAGTTTTCTCATCTGTAGAATGAGGATAATAGCACTCACTTCTTAGTGGGACATCAAATGAAACAATAATTAGAAAGTGCTATATAATGGATAGCTCTTATTGTTATTATAGCTCCTGTCCCGATGACCATTGGTATAAAACACTCTCCTTATTGGTCGATGTGGACCATATCATTCCCTGCAGATATTAGCTAGGCAGAGTTGGGGGGAAACTCCAGCCTTATCAAGACTCTTCAACCTTTAAGGTTTTTAAAGGGATTCTTCAAGCATCATATTGCTTCTGGCTTCTGGCTTCCAGAGGGAGGATGGAAGGAGCCAATCCCACTTAAAATTCTAGAAGGAAAAGACTCTGGAAAGGGACCAGAAGGCTCCATGATATCCTCCTCCCCAGCTTGCTACACTTTTTCTTTCAGGAGATCTAGAACTTTTTCTTGGTTGAGTTATCTCACTGCTGGTGGGAAACCTCTTTCATTTGTATTATCTGGTATATATCCTCCAATGTATTTCTTTTCTGATTTTTTTGCCCACTTTAGATAAGTGAGTTTCTTTGCTTTTTATAATGTATGTTTATTGTGACAAAAGGGATAGAGTGGTAATAGGTGGAAGTTTTGAATAGAAAACCTAGGGTTTCCCTTCCTCATCCAAAATAAAAAGACAAAGTAATCATAAATTAGATTGAACCTGATCACATCTTTCAGACTAAAAATATATTTTTTTAAATAGGTAGTTATAATTCTAGTTTGGAGCCATATTTCTCTTAGAAGAACAAAATGGTCTTGGGCTCTAACTTTCTGCTTCTGTTCTGACAGATATTAAAATCTTCTTTGGAAAAGGGCAGGTGGGAAAAAGACTGGAGATGTCTAATCTTCCTTCCTTTGAATCACACAGCAGCCCACACTATAGGTGTACTTTAGCCATATGGAGAGGTTTCTTAATCTCTGTCTCTGTTTCTCTCTGTCTCTGTCTCTGTCTGTATATTTGTCTCTTTCCCCTTGTCCCCACTTCTTTTAATCTATCTCTCTCCACTTGGGGTCTCTAAAACTACTATAATATTATTACTATTAATGTATTCCTTCTCCTTGAAAAATGACAAAGTATTCAGTAGTTTGAACCAATCATATCCCTTAAACTCATAACATTGAAAGTAGAAGAATTATTCTAATCTGTTACCTTTCTCCCCAGTATTGCTTTCAGCAATAATTATATTTTATTTAATTATTAACAAATGATAATTATTGTTGTTTAATCATTTCCATCCTGTCCAACTATTTGAGGCCCTGTTTAGGATTTTCTTGGCAGAAAAGCCAGAGTGGTTTGCCATTTCCTTCTCCAACTAGTTTTATAGATGAGGAAACTGAGGAAAGCAGGATGAAGCAATTTGCCAGGATCACACAGCCAGCAAGTGTCAGAAGCCAGATTTAAACTGAGGACTTCATACATGACATTCTATCCATTGTGCCACCATTTTACCCATTCATCATTATCATCATCATTATTATTATTGAAAAGGACCAGAAGCCACCTACTTCAATCCTCTAATTATAAAGATGAGGAAACTGATGTCCAAAGAATCAAAGGGATTTATCCCTGGTCACAAAGGAAACAAATATCAGAGGCAGGATCTGAACCCAGCTCTTTGGGCTCCAGAGTCAGTGCCCTTTCCACTCTCCCATACCACTATTCTGGGAAGGACCAAATGGGACTAGGTAACAATCCATCTGAAAAGGTCTTAGAGCAGGAGCTCTCTGAGCATTCTTTGTGAGTTGGCAATGCAATTGGGAAAATCAGCCATGGCAGTTCAGCTTTAGACTACATTGCGGCTTTAGGATAAACGAAATCCTGTGATACTGTCCCATGGACATATACATGGTCATGAGAAATCACCAGTACAGTTACTGGTCAGCCTACAAATGAAGAGTTTCAAGCTCCTTGGATAGCTGAAGAGCTTCCATACGAGGCTCTATAGGCTCATAGATTCTGAGCTGGAAATGAATCAGGGGAGTTTCTCACTTCCCCTCACTTATAGATGAGGAAAAACAGCCATAGAAAGTTCAATCAACTGATAAGAATAGCTAGTATTTATGTAGTGTCTCCCATGGGCCAGCACTTTTAAAATAACATCTTACTGGCCCACCACAGGTGGGGAGCATCCATGCTATTGGAACCCACATTCTCTAGACTCCAAAGACCTTTCCCTGGTACTGGGGCAGCCAGGGCTCCAAACCATGCATGGAAGGAGCTACTGAAGGATGTCCCAGAGAGGCCAAAAGGTTGTGTCAAGTAGGAGAGAAGCAAACTCACTCATCTTGGCCCCAAAGGGTAGAACCTGGTGGGATGGAGAGAATGTAAGAGAAGCAGATTATAGTTCAGTTTAAGGGAAAAAGTCTTAACAATGGAGGCTATCCAAGAGAAGGAAAACAAGAAAAACGTACAGACAAATAGGACAGCATTGAAAACTACATGTTGAATTTCTTTTAAGCCTATAAAATACACACAAGCTGTATAGAAGAGAGGTTCACAGTGTCCCATAACTTTGGAGAAGTGCTGGAAACACCATGAACCCTACGGCAATCATTAAATATTCAGGGTGAGGACACATGCCCCAGAAATGGGCAAATACTACAAATTAGGGCTTAATTTGTTATTTTGTTGAGTGACTAGACTTAAGAAAATGCTGACGATGCAGAATAAACTTAAAGTGTGTCCAGTGTATATTTATTTCCTAGAGAGGCAGTTGTTACTTATCTGCAGACTCCCATGGACATTTTTAATTTTTATTTTCTGTTCTATTCTGTGTATGGAAACTTTTACTTTATTTGGAGTTCATTAAGTTGACAATTTTTGTTCAAATTATTATAAATGAAGAAGACCATCAAGTCCTAGAGGACATGCTGTACCTACTTGGTCCATGTCAAACATCGGTCCAGGGTCCCATTCGTGGAAAATGTCCCTGCCTGGCACTTTTCACAGATGGTGTTGTTTCTGTCTGTTCCTGAAAGATGAGACATGGGATATGTGATGGTGAGCATAGAGATACGAACAAATCATGTTTGTTAGAACAGTGTCCCTGGATTAGTCAGTCCTTTCACTGCAAGCTCTATGTCAGAACAAAGACTATTGAGAATAACTCTATGAAACATTCCCTGTTATATTTTTCTCTAAAGTGTAATGTTCTCTGGGAGCAGGCTTGGGGGGCTTCTGGGAGCAGCCTTTGTTTCAGTTCAGTAATCGCCCTAAATGCAGCCAGGTATTAAAGTCCAAATCCTTTATTGTCTCTTTCCAAGTCTTGTCTCCTTTTCCTGGGGTCAATTAGCTTTCTTAGAGGCCTATCTCTGTCCCTCCTGCCATCAGTCCTTTGTGTTCTCTACCTCTGCCAGCTTCTTGAGGTCCTCCTGAATGTGTTTTGGTTTCTGTGGGGGAAGCAGGAGGGCCACCACTTCTCTGGTCTTCCCTAGTTCTCCCCGACTGCCTTCTCGGACTTCTGAATCTCCCCAACTAAATCCCGGTTGAGACGCTTAGCTTGTATATTCTCTCTTAAAGGTGTGAATCTTATGGAACTATAGTCAGTACTAAGTATATGTACTGAACTAGAGAACTGTTAAGCACCATGCTAAATTAGATAACTATTGTCTCTATCAATTCCACTGACTTAGCACCTTGTTTCAAATTTTGGCCCATAACACTCCCCCCTCCCCAGACCTGTGGAAAAAATTTATTATTTAAAAAATATATATATATATATGTATATATATATATATATGTTGTTTTTGTATCATCTATATTGCTCAACATTTCTTTGGTTTAACAACCAACTCTTTAGAGCAAAAATAAAGAATAAAAAAAATGAAAATGGCACATTTTAATGTCTTTTATGTTTAACCAACATTACTAGAAATTTCACCATCACTTTCTCAAAACTAAGCAACTAATAATAAATTAAGCTCTGATTTATCCTGTTTTATTATTTTTGAAGTGCTAATGCTCACACTAAAAATTTAACAGCCAGCTCTTTGGAGAAGAGTTCAGACTGATTCCATCATGCCTCTGATGACCTTATCTTAGACAGTGTCATCTCTTATAATATATAATCTTTAAGAAGAAAAAAAAAAATTAAAAAATTAAAAAAATAAATTAAGCAGCAAATTAAAAAAGTATAACGTTATTTATAGTGCTCCATACCCATAACCACCCACTTCTTCACAGAAACTGGAGATTGAGGATGAATTAGAGTATTGAATCTCTCAGTGGATAGAGAACTGGGCTTGTAGTCAAGAAGATTTCAGCTCAATTGTGGGCAAGTCACAATCTCTGTTTACCTCTTTTTCCTAAGATATAAGGGGGGTAATGATAGCACCTACATCCCAGATAACATGTATAAATCTGGCACATAGTCAATGCTTGTTTACTTATTGTTATTTAACTATCTCTAGGCATACAAATTACTTTGCCTACTTACAGGACCCTGACTTTAGAGGAAGAAGGGACCTTAGTGATTATTGGGTCCAACTATCTCATTTGACTGGAGAGAAAACTGAGATCCAAAAGGTCAAGTAAGTGACTTACTTGGCCACACAGGTTTCTCCATCAATATTTGAAAGATCTTCAGTTTGGGCAGCTTGCTTCCTCTCTGCACTAATGCAGATTGTCATTCCCTTCAATTTAAGCAGATGGCCTTTTAGACTTGCATCTGAAACATCCATCCTTTGAAGCTTCTAAAAGACTGAGTTCTTCTGCACTTACATAGGCTGACCTCCAGAAAGCCAGAGCCTTGGTCTTAATTTAGAAGCCTCCAACTAAGTATTATTTGCTGGAAATTGAATTCTTTGAGAATCACCTTCAGGAACCCAGTGGCATATCATAAACCAATAAATGGAGCAGTGAGGAAATTACCAATCAGATCTATTGATAGGCAAAGAGTTTATAGCCAAACAACAAAGAGGGATAATCAAAGAAGATAAATTGGTTAGTGTTTATTGTATAAAATTTAAAAGATTTTGCACAAACACAACCAATGCAGCTAAAATTAGAGGAGAAGATGAAAAGGCAACTTACCTTTGAATTTTAGTTATTATTGAAATTTAATTATATGTAATATGTTTTTCAGGCAGGTTGGAGACTGAACTACATATGGTAGATTACAGGTAGTGGGTTTTAAGTCTTCATAAATCATGTCTGTATTTACTTCAATTGCAGTAAACAGTAACTTGGTTGCTACATGCTCTGTGTGTGTGTGTGTGTTTGTGTGTGTGTGTGTGTGTGTGTGTGTGTGTGTATGAGAGAGAGAGAGAGAGAGAGAGAGAGAGAGAGAGAGAGAGAGAGAGAGAGAGAAAGTGTGGATTTTATGAACAAACTACAGAACAGGATAGTTTGCATCTGAAGTACTGTGAATAAAAAGTTGTCAAAAGCATTCCTAGCAGTAGATTCTAAATTGATTTGCAGAATACTTAACCTTCCTGCTTCCTCTTATTCTGGCTTGAGTTTTTGGTGAATCTGAGGCATCCAACCAAGTCTTTAAGTACTAATTCATATTGGGTATGGAAATGTTAAGTTTTAAAAACTACGTTGTAATTTGTTTTTTAAGTGCTGAAGTGAGAAATTATGATATGCTCAAGTGCACAAATATATCTATAAATGTATGTTTGACCTTTTCTACTTGAAGGCAATAATATGTAAACCATAATATTTTTTCCTTTTTAAATTTATTTTTATTAAAGCCTTTTATTTTCAAAACATATGCATGATAATTTGACAACACTGACCCTTGCATAGCCTCGTGTTTCTAATTTTCTCCTCTTTCTTCCCACCCTCTCCCCTAGATGGCAAGCAATCCAATATGTCATACATATTAAAATATATGTTAAATGTAATATGTGGAAACATTTATACAATTCTCTTGCTACACAAGAAAAATCAGATCAAAAAGGAAAGAAAATTAGTAAGAAAACAAAATGAAGCAAAAAACAATAAAAAATTGTGAGAATGTTATGTTGTGGTCCCCACTCAGTTCCCACAGTCCTTTCTCTGGGTGTAGATGGCTCTCTTGATCACAAAATCATTGGAGCTGGCCTCAATCATCTTATTGTTGGAAAGAGCCACATCAGTCAGAATTGATTATTGTATAATCTTGCTGTTACCACGTACAATAATCTCCTGGTTCTGCTCACTTCACTTAGTATCAGTTTATGCAAGTCTCTCCAGGGCTCTAAAATCATCCTGCTGATCATTTCTTATAGAACAATAATATTCCATAGCATTCATACACTGTAACTTACCCAGCCATTCTCCAATTGATGGATATTCACTCAGTTTCTACTTTCTTGCTACTATGAAAAGGGCTGGTACAGACATTTTTGCATATGTGGGTCCCTTTCCCTCCTCTAAGATCTCTTTGGGATATAGGCTCAGTAGAAACACTGCTGGGTTAAAGGGTATGCACAGTTTGATAACTTTTTGAGCATAGTTCTAAATTGCTCTCCAGAATGGTTGAATCAGTTCACAATTCCACCAACAATGTATTAGTGTTCCAGTTTTCCCACATCCCTTCCAACATTCTTCATTATCTTTTCCTGTCATCTTAGCCAATCTGAGAGGTATGTAGTGGTATCTCAGAGTTGTTTTGATTTTAATTTCTCTGATCAATAGTGATTTAAGTTTTTTTCATGTGATTAGAAATGGTTTAAATTTCTTTATCCGAAAATTGTCTGTCCATATCCTTTGACCATTTAATCAATTGGAGAATGGCACATCAAATGTATTTTTATAAAGGACTGTGAAAGATATTGTATGGAAATGGTCTTTCAATAAAATTTTGATTAAAAAAATAAAATTAGAGGGGAAGCAGGTAACTAGGGAAGGGAGCATGGAAAATTTTTGCAGTAAATTTTCTGATAAAAGTCTCATTTTCATTTTATATATAGATCTACATCATACATTATATATATATATGTATATATGACTATATATGTACATATATAATGTATATATATTATCTGCATTATATATACTACACATTCAAATGTATAAGAATGAGTCATTTTCCAAGTGATAGCAGTTTTCAAAGGAAGAAATCTAAATTATTAATAGTCATGTTTTTAAAATGCTCTAAATCTTTAATAATTAGAGAAATTAAAATTAAGATAACTCTGAGGTTTCATCTTTTACTCATCAGATTGACATGGAAGACAAAAAAGGAAAATAGGAAATGATGTAGGGACTGTGAAAAAACCAGATATATTGATATACTCTTGGTGGAGCTGTGACTTGTCTGGATATTCAAAAAAATAATTTGGAACTACATTCCCAAAGTTACTAAGCTATGCAACCCTTTTGACTCACTGATACTACTTCTGATCCTATATTCCCAAAGAGTTCAGAGAAAGAGTAAAAGGGCCAATATATACACAAATATTTGTAGCCTACATTTTTTTTTCTGTAAAGTGTTGGAAACCGAAGCTATGCCCACCAGTCAGGGAATGGTTGAACAAATTGTGATACGTGTATAAAGGAATACTATTGCAACATAAGAAATGATAAAGTGGATGAGTTCTGTGAAACATGGGAAAACTTGTATGAACCGCTACAGAGAGAAGTAAGCAGAACCAGGGGAATAACTTACTAAGAACTCAAATCAATGAACTAACCAACTATAATTCCAAGGAACTCATACTGAAACATGCTACTCATCTCCTAACAAAGAAGTGATGAGCACAAGGTGCTGAAGGAGACATATATGCTCTTTGGACATGGTCAATGAATGAATGTGCTTTCTTTGACTATCTGGTTAAATCTCACAGACCTCAGAGATCTTCTATCCCCTGTATTATCCCCTTTTCCTATAGATAAGAAAATTGAGGACCAGAGAGGTCAAGGATCACATCACATGAACAGTAGGTTCAAAGCTTAGTTTTGATTCCTAATCCTCTCACAACAGATTCAAGCATCATCCCATTGTACTCCTGGTTCCAGGAAGGCAGTCAGAACTGAGAGAAAGCATGGAATTTCTCCAGCTGCCACAACCCTAGTCCTGGGTCCCTGGTGGATGGCAAAGCAGGCTCACCTTTAGACTTCACATATTGTCCAGGGCTGCAAACTTGATGAGGCACACACTGCTTACAGTCATCATCTTTCATATCAGTGCAAAAATAACCTGGAGAACAGCCACACACCGTGTTGGAGGTAGATGAACATTCCCTTCTGGTCACCAAACCAAGCTCTGAATGAAAGAACAAAAGGAAGAAGGAAACATTAGGTCAGTCACTCAATTACCATTTATTCAGGACCTACTATGTTCCAAGCACACATTAAAAAAGAAAGGTAAAAGATAATCTCTGCGTTCAAGAAGATCACAGTCCAATGCATGCAAAGCAGTATGTAGAAACAAGATCCACATAGGATAAATTGGAGATGATCAAGAGAGGAAAGGCCCTAGACTTAAGAAGAAAGAAGACTGACCTCTTGCAAAGGTGGGTTTTTAGTTAGGATTTTAAGGAAGATAAGAAAGACAGAAGATGGAGGTGAGCCTAAAGCCATGAGGGAAAATTTCTAGCTGGGAAGACTAGAGTCCATTGTCCCTGGATTGCAGAATGTGTGCGAAATAGGGCAGGGTATAAAGTGCAATAGGATTGTAAAGGCAGTAAGGGGCTAGGTTATGAAGGACTTTAAAAATTTCAGTTTTGCTCCTAGAGGTGAGAGGGAGACATTGAAGGTTATTGAGTTAGATGGTAACATATTTGGACCTGTGCTTTAGGAAAATCATTTTGGTAGTTGAATGGAGGATAGAGTGGAATGGGGAGGGACTGGAGACAGGCAGACACCCTCACAGCATTTATTGCAACGTTCTAGGTGTGAGGTGAGGAGGATTTGCTGTGCCAGAGGAGAGAAAGGAGCATAGTCAGGAAATACCACAAAAGGTGAAATCCACAAGCCTTCTGGGTCCTTGTAAGTCCATCACAGAACTGAAGAAGGAAGGAACTACTGTGGTTAGCTACAGGGTGACACAGGCTGAAGAAATTTGGGACCAGTCATTTACCCTTCTGTGAGCAAGAGGCTGGCTCCATTTCTACACATTTGCATGTCTCTGAGTTGGATGCTCAACTACACCAAACCACCTGGATTCATCATAATCTCAGGCAACTCTAACAGACCCTCCAGGAAAATATCCATTGTTTAGATGCAGCCATTGAGGTCCAATTGGGAAAAGGACTTTCTCAAGTTGCACAGAGTCATTGAGAAGTATCAAGAAATAAAGGCAATGGGGAAGGGAAGAAGCATTCACTTAGTGCCTATCCCTCAATAAACCAGGCACTGTGTTATATAATAACCTTGAGAGGTAGATGCTGCTCCTGTCCTCCCATTTAACAGTTGAGGTAGACTAAGGGCAAGTGGTGCCCAAGGTTACAAAATTAGAAGTGTCTGAGGTCACAGTTGAACTCAAGTCTTGCTGACTCCAGATCCAGCATTCTATGCACTGTGCCAGCAGTTACTAGAGCCTAAACCTCCCAGCCAAATGCAGAGAAGACATTTAGAGCCTGATGGAATCTGACTTGTCATTACATTGAAACTTCCCATTTTAAAGATGAGCAAATGGAAGCCCAGAGAGGTAAATTACTTTTTCCTGATTTCCCTCAATGCTAGTGCCTTCCTTTAAGATAAATTCTAATTCATCATCCTGCCTATTCCATGTTGGTACAGAGTGCTGTCATGGTGTGTACCCCATTATGTTCTAAGGTCTTTCTTGGTATTGCCAGCACTTAGCCCAAGGCTTAACACATGTATGTGTTCATTGGATGTTTATTAACCTTGTCCAACATCATACAGATAATAAATGGAAGAGCTAAGTTTTGAACCCAGCATCTCTAACTTCTAATCTAGGACTCTTCCCTACACACCACCTGGTGGCAATGTTGGGGGTGAAAACCTTTTCAAACTCTAAAAAGGGATGTTCCTGAGAAAGGAGAAGGGAAAGATGAAAAGCTCTGAGTAAGGAGTTAATTTGCCATCATAGGACCTGAGGTCAAATCCTGGCTCTGCTATTTACTACTTTATGACTTTGGTCAGGTCCCAACTTCTCTGGGATCAGTTTCTTCAGTAAAATAAGGGTCCTAGATGAGATGACCTCTCTGGTCTTTCTTTTTCAGCTCTGGGTCTGTTACCTATTAATCTCTTCCATATGGACTAAGAAGAGGAGATACTCTGAGGGAGTATCTCTGAGGGAAGTAGGTGAACAATCCTGGATCATGGGAGAAGCAAAAAAGGAGAAATAGGGGAGCAAAAAGAACCAGGAGAGTCCCCAGTACTTTATATTGTCAAGATTATTGACATGTTTAAAATGATTTCCCCGTTATGTAGAACAGTCTGTTCAAATAGAGAAGTTCAAGTTTCAGAATACTCAGAGCTAAAGTGGGTGAGAGAGCAGAAAGACCTGCTCCACCACTTAGCATTCCCCTGCCCTCTTTTTGTACATCACCCCCACCCACAAGGATACATATGCCCTTCTCCACTGACCCACCTGGGATTCAGGGGTAAATGGGGTAGGACCAAGGGGAGGAGATGTTCTTTGTTCTTGAAAATCATCTTCCTATTATTAGAGATGGAAATCCATCTTTAAAAATTCATTCAAAACCCTAAGACAGGGCAATATTAGCTGTGATTCACAATCAAACATGAATCAATTCCTTAACATAATATCTCCCTGGAAGACAACAAGGGAATAATCAGAAGAGAGTAGAAAGATGGAGAAGTAATTTGAAATTCTAGAATACTGGTAGGGAAGATGAGCCCAGCTGTGAATTACAGGGAAAGGTTTTGGGTCATCAGGAGGAAACACAGGTCTTGAGATAATCCTCCTACTCCTATGGATAGGGGTCAGGAAAGTGTAGACATGCATATTTAAGGATTGGGGGCGGCAGGTGGGGGATAGGAGGGGAAGGAGGGGCTCTAGGGCCTAGCTCAGCCTCTTTCATAAGTTCTTGAGGACCAGTTCTGCTCATAAGCATCTTCAGAATCCTAAACATTTTAAGCATGCTTTTCTGAGGTTCCTTCCAATTTGGACATTCCGCGATTGTGTGAGAGAGTGTGAATAAACTACCTCATGTTTCCTAAGTGTGATATATCATGCTCTAAGAACCAGGAGATCATTGTACATGGCAACATCAATAATATATGACAATCAGTTTTGATGAACCAACAATGAGATGACTGATTCCAGTTCCAATGATCTTGTGATGAAGAGAGCCAACTGTGGGAACTGAGGAGGTTCCCAACATAGCATTCTCACTTTTTTTGTTGTTGTTCACTTGCATTTTATTTTTTACTCATTTCCTTTCCTTTTTGATCTGATTTTTCTTATGTAGCAACATAATTGCATAACTATGTTTATATGTATTGGAGTTACCATACATTTTAACATGTATAACATATATTGAATTGTTTGCCATGTAGGGAAAGGGGTGGGAGGAAGGAGGGAAAAAGATGGAACACAAGACTATTCAAGGGTCAATGCTGAAAAAGTATCAGTGCATATGTTTTGAAAATAAAAAACTTTATTGAAAAAAAAAAGAAATACAATGCTCTAGGACCTTAGGAAGTAGTCCAAGCCCCTCTTGTTAGAGATGGGCAAACTGATGTTTAAAGAGTGGACATGACCTCTCCACAGGATGAAACCCAGCTCTCCCAAGTGCTAGCAAAGCACTCTCACTGCCTCTTTTCCTGCTCTAGCTCCTGCTCACTGGACTGTAGACATCCCTCCTATCCTATCTTGCTTGGGAAATCCAAGATTTTTGAGTTTCCCTGAACCTAGCTCTCCCTTTCCCAAGGAAGCTACAGGACCCACCATAGGACAAACTTTGCATAAGATCCAGGGTCCTACTTGACCCTAAGGCCCCTGAAGGATTTCTTACCAGAGTCACAGACTTTACATAGGAGACAATTCTTCAGGATATGCTTGTTTGTGGTGTAGGTTCCAGGATCACAAGGTATACAGAAGGTGCCTTCCTTTATGTTACATGTCCCATTTCGTTTGTAACCTAAAGATAACAAAGAATTAGCATTAAAAACAAGGTATAGGACACTTCCTTGCAGAAACCACTGCTCTCCAGTCTCATTTCCCCTTGATAACACTATATGAACAAGTTAGACAAGGTTTAGGAAGCTCCCAAGATTACCCATGAAACTTGCGATGGTTTATTATGAAAATTAGGAGGATGCACATCCATCCCTCAATTTCAACTCAGACTGTCAAAACTTGAAGGGATCTCAAAGACAGAGAGAGAGAGAGAGACAGAGAAACCCAGATACTTACTTATTCACAGAGAGACACACAGAGAAAAATAGAGAGAGATAGGGTGAAGGAGGAGGAAAGAGAAAGACAGATACATGCCCAGAGAAAGAGAGGAAATCAGATGAATTCTGAGTGCAAAATAAAAAAAAAATAGTATTTTTCACTCTATTCTTTTTGAAACATGAGTAATATGGAGATGTTTTACATGATTTCATATGTATAATTAAGTCCATATTGCCTACCATCTCATGGGATGGGGGCAGGGCTGAGAGAGAAAAAAGAATTTGGAACTCAGAATTTAATAAATAATGTTAAAGATAAATAATTTTTTTGAAGGAGAGAGAGAATCAGAAAAAGACCTTATGGAGAAGATGGTGTTTGAGTTGCATATTAAAGGGATTAAGGAATAATATAAGAGTTATGGGGAATATTCCAAACAAAAAGAACATCTGATAATGCAAAAAACCCAGAGATATGGGAATGCCATCAGTGTCCAAGGCATCCAGATGAACAATTTGAAAGGACTAAGAAAGTCTGAGAAGTCAGATGAAATAACACAGCTAGGTGATTTCAGTAGATAGAACACCAGGTTTGGATTCATGAAGACCTGAGTTCAAATCCAGTTCAAGATATTTGTTGTGTAACCACAGGGAAGTTACATAATTTCTGTCTGACTCATAATTAAATAATGGAGAGGATAAGGACTACATTTGTATGGCTGCTGAGAGAATGAAATAAGTAAATATCATCTGTCAAAAAATTATCAGGGGAAACATTGCTGATATTCTAGAACTGGGGATAAAATAAAAATGGACAGAAACCATCAATCACCTCCTTAAACAGATCCCAAAATGATAATTCTCAGAATATTATGATAGAAATGACTCAACCATCTGGAGAGCAATTTAGAATTATGCCAAAGGGTATCAAACTGTGCATATCCTTTGACCAAACAGTCCTATTACTATATCTATATCTCAAGGAAATCACAAAAGAGGGAAAAGGACCTACATGTGAATAAATATTTGTAGCTATTCTTTTTGTGGTAGCAAAAAATTGAAAAATGAGGAGATGCCCAACAATTGGGAAATGGCTGAATAAGTTGTAGTATATGAACATAATGGAATATTACTGTACTATAAAAAGTGATGGACAAGCTGATTTTAGAAAGGCCTGAAAAGATTTACATGAACTGATATTGAGTGAAACAAACAGAATCATCTGTATCCAGAACTATGGAGACTGAATGTAAATCAACACATGCTATGTTCACTTCTTTTTTCTTCCTTTTTATTTCCTCTCTCATGATTTTTCTCTTCCAACGAGATTCTTAAATAAATAAATACTTTAAAAAGCTAACATACATGGATAACCAGAAAAAAAAACCCAATAATACAGAATATATAGTAACATTCCAGATCTCCAAGGTCAAGGAGAAAATATTGGTTTTTTAAAATATTTTATTTTATTTTTAAATAACTTTTTATTGACAGAACTCATGCCAGGGTAATTTTTTACAGCATTATCCCTTGCACTCACTTCTGTTCTGATTTTTCCCTTCCTTCCCTCCACCCCCTCCCCCAGATGGCAAGCAGTCCTTTACATGTTGAATAGGTTACAGTATATACTAGATACAATATATGTGTGCAGAACCGAACAGTTTTCTTGTTGCACAGGGAGAATTGGATTCAGAAGGTATAAATAACTCGGGAAGAAAAACAAAAATGCAAGCAGTTTATATTCATTTCCCAGTGTTCTTTCTTTGGGTGTAGCTGCTTCTTCCATCCTTGATCAATTGAAACTGAATTAACTCTCTTTATCGAAGAGATCCACTTCCATCAGAATACATCCTCAAACAGTATTGTTGTTGAGGTATGTAATGATCTCCTGGTTCTGCTCATTTCACTTAGCATCAATTCATGTAAGTCTCACCAGTCCTCTCTGTATTCATCCTGCTGGTCATTCCTTATAGAACAATAATATTCCATAACGTTCACATACCACAATTTTCTCAACCATTCTCCAATTGATGGGCATCCATTCATTTTCCAGTTTCTAGCCACTACAAACAGGGCTGTCACAAACATTTTGGCACATGTGGGTCCCTTTCCCTTCTTTAGTATCTCTTTGGGGTATAAGCCCAGTAGAAACACTGCTGGATCAAAGGGTATGCACAGTTTGATAACTTTTTGAACATAGTTCCAAATTGTTCTCCAGAATGGCTGGATGTGTTCACAATTCCATCAACAATGTATCAGTGTTCTTGTTTTCCCACGAGGGAGAAAATATTGTAAGCAGCCAGAGCTACAATTAGGATAACACAAAATTTAGCAGCTCCTATATTAAATAAGATATTCTGGTGAACAAAAGTGCTAGGATTACAACCAAGAATCATTTACCCAGAAAAACTGAGCATAATTATTTAGATGGAAAAATGTATATTTAATGAAATAGGAGATTTTTTAGTATTCCTGGTGAAAAGACCAGAGCTGAATAGAAAAAAAAGAATGATTTTCATTTAAGACTCAAGAAAGACATTTAAAAAAATTAGGAAAGGGTCATCTTAAAGGACCAACTAAGGTTAAACTGCTTACATTCCTTCATGATATGATGATATTTGTAACTCAGAAGTTTCTCAGTATTTGTGCTTTTAGAAGGAATATAGATAGACAGAAGGCAGAGATCTGATTAGAATACAATGAGTGGATAGCTTAAAAAATTAGTGGAGGTACTTGTTTTGCCAGCACATATACTAAAAAAAAAAAAAGAATTCTTTAGAATCTGTTTTGTTATTTCTTGTGTTCTATAAATTCTCTCTTGGTAGTGAGCCATTTCAAGTTGCTTTTTGGGGCAGAAGAAGCTCTTTTTTCCTTCAGTGTCCTGAAAGTGAATGTCAGTCTTCTCTGTTCCCATAGTAAATTTCTATGGTGGGGTTCTTTCTATTTTGGCAGTTCATTTAAAAAAAAATAAGATACATTAATGTAAGCACCTCTAATCCTAGGGTGAGGTGAATGGTGTCTCACCTCTCTACCCTCTGACCAGGAACCCCAAACCAAAAGATTTATATGATCAAAAATATTTATAGCTGCTCTTTTCTAGTGGCAAAGAAATGGAAACTGAAGAGATGCCCATCAATCGAGTAATGGCTGAAGAAGTTTTGGTACATAATTGTGATGGAGTATTATTGTGCTTTAAGAAATCATGAGCAACTTCTTCTATCCCAAAAAGGAATATGAAATGACTCCCTACCCAGAGAGAATTTATAGAAGAACTTAAAAAAGAATATAAAAATCAAATGAGAGACACTGAGAAAAAACTAAAAAAAAAAATTATAAAAAAGGTTATCAACTAGAAAAGGAGATACAGAGTCTCAAAGATGAAAATAACTCTTTGAAAATTGGAATTGGGCAAGGAGAAGCCAGTGAAGCTATGAGAGACCAAGAAACAACAAAACTGCTTCTAAAGAATAAAAAAAAAAAATAGAATAGAATATGAAACATCTTATAAAAATAATGACAGATCTAGAGAATGGATGGAGAGAAATTGTATATAATTAGACTGCCAGAAAGTTGTAACCAAAAAAAACCAAAACCAAAACCAAAAAAAAAAAAAAAAAAAAACCTTGACACAACAATGCAAGAAATAACGGAAGAACATTGTTCTGGAGTGAGAGAATATGAGGGGAAAATAGAAATAAAAAAATTAAAAAATGTAGAAAACACATAGGAATATTATTGCCAATTTTGAAACCCCAAGATCAAAGAGAAACTCTTGCAAGAAACAAACAAACAAACAAATAAAAACAATTCAAATACTCTGGAGCCACAATTAGACTTATAGAAGACTTAGCAGCAGCCACAATGAAAGACTCCAGGTTCTGGAATCATACCTATCAACAATCAAAAGAACTAGAACTACTGCCAAAAATATATCCAGCAAATTTATCTATACTATTGGGCAAGAAAAAATAAATATTCCATGAACTTGCAATTTTCAGGACTTTCTATCAGCCAAGCCTGAACTCAATAGAAAATTTAATATTTAAGAGGCAATATTAAAGATCAGTCTCAAGGAATTCAACATGCACAATTATTCATGTTTTTGTTTTGTTTTGTTTTGTTTTAATATGGGAAATGTATACCATATGTTTAAGATCAACATCAACAATTGGGCAACTCAAAACAAAGACTGGGGCATAGTTAAGATAAAAATAGTAATTATATTATACAAATGAGGTGCAGAGGAAGAATAGAGGCATTAGAGGGGGGAGGAGGGCTAGTAGTTCTGAAAATCTACACTTATCAAGAATGAGTTAAATAGGCAATACTACATATATATCATTGATGCAAATTGTGTTCTCCTTGACTTTTGGGGGGAAGCAATGGGAGTGAATACTGAGAAACACTCTTCTGGGAGAAGCCCTCTTCAGGGAATCAAGATAGTAATTTCATTCAGTTGGAAATCTTGGCCAGGAATAGTTGCACCTTCTATTGGGTTGAAAATTAGTCCAAGACCATTTTTAACAGCTTATTCAATTGGAGATCTTGGTCTGATAGTCAACTCAAACTGCTCCCCAGATCCCAGGCCAAGACTTACCCATAAAACAGGGTCTGTTAATACACCTTTGCTAAATTCCTAATTAGGAATTTTGCCTGTTGAGAAAGCCTCCTTCTTAATGAACAATAAAACTTCCTTTTTTCCACAGATTCAGGTTTGCTAATTCTTTAGCATTGGACCTGCCTCTCCAAGCAGAGGGAATCTCTCCCCCTATTCCCATACCTCAACACCATGAAGGCATAGCGCCCTCAAAAATCTATGAAGAAATAAGGGGGAAGGGATGGGTTTATCAGAAAGGAAAGGGTGTGGAAAGAAGACAAGAGAGGAATTCATGGGGGAGGGGAGAGGTTAAGCAATAGCAAGAGCAGAATTAAAACAATAAGTCAATATGGATAGGAAAGATATGTGTGGTGTATGTGGGAAGGGGAGATGAGGGGTGCGTGTGTGTGTGTGTGTGTGCGTGTGTGTGTAAACATAGGATATCATTTCTTAACTATAGACTGCTTGGGAAGGTGGGAGGGATGAAAAGGGAAAAAAAGAATAAAGTAAAAAGAAAACAAAAGAAAAATTCACAAGGATGTAAAAAAAAAAATGAATATAAACAGAAGATAACATTGTTGGGTGCCAGAAGAACATGAGAGAATTCAAAATATATAACAACAAATTATTAAATCAAGAAAGTACATACATATATATTTTCAAATCAAGAAAGTATATATATTTATATATACATACATATACATATTAAATCAAGAAAGTATATCTTTTCTTTTGTATTCTTTCTCTATTTTTTTTCTTATTCTGCTTTTTTAGTGAAATAAATTAAAAAAAAAAAAAAGAAATGATGAGCAGGATTACCCCCCAAAAAAGGTGGAAAGACTTATATTAACTTTGTGTGGCATGGGTGCTAGACCCCTTCCCCAAATTAACTAACTAGAGACATCTTCAGGTACAAAGAGAATGCATTTATTTAGTCCCAATAGTAAGAGTGAGAGGCCCAGACACACACCTGGGAGCCATTCCAGCTTCTGCTTATCCACTTATCGAACCTGACCAGCTTCCAGCTTGTTGGGGTTTAAAAAACAAAAGACTTGAGCCTTTTCATTGGATAGACTAAAAGACCTAATTATCCTTTTTTTTTTAATTTTTGTTTAATAATTACTTTATATTGACAGAATCCATGCCAGGGTAATTTTTTTTTTTTACAACATTATCCTTTGCACTCATTTCTGTTCCAATTTTTTTCCCCTCCCTCCCTCCACCCCCTCCTCTAGATGGCAAGCAATCCTTTATATGTTGGATATGTTGCAGTATATCCTAGATACAATATATGTTTGCAGAACCGAACAGTTCTCTTGTTGCATAGGGAGAATTGGATTCAGAAGGTATAAATAACCCGGGAAGAAAAACAAAAATGCAGATAGTTCACATTCGTTTCCCAGTGTTCTTTCTTTGGGTGTAGCTGCTTTTGTCTGTCATTTATCAATTGAAACTCAGTTAGGTCTCTTTGTCAAAGAAATCCACTTCCATCAAAATATGTCCTCATACAATATCGTTGTCGAAGTGTATGATGATCTCCTGGTTCTGCTCATTTCACTTAGCATCATTTCATGTAAGTCTCGCCAGTCCTCTCTGTATTCATCCTGCTAGACCTAATTATCCTTGATCAATGCTGTCTGCTTCCTGTGGAGCATGTTGATACTGTTCTAGTGGCAGTGCAGAGAGTTGTGGGAATCCCCTTTTTGGTTGGAGGCACAGTACTAATGTGAAAGAATTCATGAACCTGAAATGTTAGTGGCACAAAAGGAAGTTTTATTGGCACTGAGAAGTCAGCTTTGCTAGGAAGGCAGCCTTCTGAGTGACAAGAGGTCCTAGCAGAGAAATCCTGGCAGAGAAATTAAAAGGATTATCAATGAAAAGAGAATGTCTTTACAGTGGGCAAGTGTCCTGATGGACAACTATGCCAAAGGGAGAGGTCCCTTGACAAAAGCATAATTCCTACTCTGGACTTCAGCAAAAAATATGGAGTTTAATTATCCTTTCTAGAAGGACTTGGCTGTAACCAAGTCTTCCTTCTGGAGAATAGAGTGAGAGGTTGGAAAGGGAAGCTGCTCATTCTTGGCTGGCCATATAGGAAACAAGGAAGAGCCAAAGGAAAGAAGGATTTCTTAGAAGTGCTCATGCTTCAGCCCATCTTCTACATTGCTCTTCTAGGCAAGAAGTAGGTCAAGAAGTCTGAGGCTCAGGTTCCCAGTTGAAAAGAAAGCCAACGCCCTCAGGATTAGTTACTTGGAGTTTCAAACCATTCAATATCAGACCCAGATCTGCCAATTGAATGAAAATCACTTTGAAGGCTTCCTGAATGGGGATCCAGCTTCCCAAAAGATCAAAAAGGCAAAAAAAGATTTGCCTTAGAAAGGCCTAGTCCAGAAAATATGCCTTCTCCTAGCCTCTCTGGAGTCTGGGAGACCCTGAATCAAAGGAGACACAATTTCAGAGTGATTATTTTACAGATTAAAGGGGACACAGTTTCACCCCCATAAAGGTCAACGTAACTTCCCTGAGGGTCTGATTTGGCTCTGGGAATAGAGATCCTGTGACTTAGTCTCAAACTGAACAATTTTCACCCATTCAGTCCCATTCAAACTGATACAAAATTAAGACATTGTACACAGTAACAAGGATAATGTAACATGATTAACTGAGAATTGATGTGGGAAAGATTCCTCTCTTTGTGATTCCCCCCCCCCCCACCCCTTCAGTTAATGTAATTGCCCTTTAATTCACAAATCCTGGTCCCTTTGTATTCCAATAGAAGATCTGGACCTGTCCCAACCCCCATCCGGGTCTGAGCCAACTTTTGGGCTACACCCAAAATCCCCTTGAGCTAAATCTTCCATTATAAAAGGGACATGCTGGGACCCCCTCTTGGCATGTTGTGCCACAGTTCTCTTTAACTGTCCTGACTCAGTTTCCTTGTACAAGTTTCCCTTGTCTCAGTTTTCCTAATTACTCCCCTAAGCTTTAAATCTCCCTCTAGTCCATGAAGGCTGAGGACCAATTAGTCTAAGGTTATAAATTGTTAGCCCAAGCAAGATAAACAAGAGAGTAGACCTCCTGATTATCTTCTGTCCTTGAGAATTTACAACATCCCTCTAAAATATTCCAAGATATTTCACTAACATTTTTATCTCTGGGTATTCAGATATCCTGTCTCTGGGTTCCTTTTTGATTCATAGCCTTTTCCAGCTGGCTCTTTCCCTCTTCTTTGTCTCTAAAAGGTATATAAAGATTAGAGATTCTCCATTCATTGCTGGAGAATGGCGGCTGGCTGTGGATGCTGGACGCTGGATTCTTTGAGATGATAGTCTCCTCCAGACCTGGGACCAACATGAATTCCTTGGTCTCAATATATCTTTATCTCTGTCTGACTGGATAATTTGAGACGAGAGTCCTGTCCAGTCAATCTTACTCTCCCATTAATAAAATATTAAAAACTCTCTAATCTCTCTCCTGCCTCAGTTTCTCTGGCATTACATTTTGGAGGTCCCCCCAAGATAATAGAAACTGAGAACTGGATTAGAGATTAGAGACCTCTCCGTCTTCACCTAGGCCTGGGCTCAGGACCTGGGTCTGTTCCTTGGGAAAAGATCAGCACTCTGGATAGAAAAGGAAGCAGTTCTTCAGCCTCAGTCCGGCCTACAGTGGACAACGGAATCGATTCGGCATTTGGGAGAGTAAGTCTGTCTGGGTACCTTTTGGGGTACCATCTGGTTCTGGTTCTGGTTCTGGTCTGGTCTGTTGCTAGCAACCTGTAGTCTCAGAATAAATACCGACGGGTTTAAAAATTCTGAGATGGGTATTTTCTGGGACGCTGGAAAATATCCTCTGGGTATGTTATATGTTTGCTTAATGTTGTAACTGTGTAGTCTGTGTGATATATGTTCTATGTTCTGTGTGGTTTGTCTGTTATGTTGTTGGTTGGAAAACAACGTTGCAACTGTGCATAGTCAATTGGAGCTCCATGTTTGGCTGACTGCAGCAGCCTGTGAGACAAAGGGAGAAAGAGGAGAGAAAGGAAGAAAGAAAAAAAAAAAGGAAATGGAAAAAATAGATTGAAAGGGATTTGGAATTTCAGAAAGTTAAAATATGTATATAGAAGACCAGTGTGCTAACATTAAAGGAAAGAAGTTTGAATGGAATATCTAGACATTCTCTGTGAAGGCAGAGAAAAGCACTAAATGGGCTTGGAAGTTCACAGAAACCCCTTTGGATTCTGAAATGGGAAAAGGTGAAACAAACTTCTCTCTGGGAGTGGAGGTCCTGGAAACAGCCCCTAGTCTGTTTTTGCTGATTTAAAAAGCTTTGTCAAGTTTAAGAACAATGATTAAGAAATTTGGGAATTGGTTGTTTGAAAATTTGCTTGTGATTTTAAAACTTTTAACCTGTTGTACTAACTTTGTAAGTACACGGAATTTAGCTATTTTAAACGGACAGAAAAGGTTTTTTTTCCCCTTGAAACAAAGCCTACTAGAGTAAAGAGCAATAAAATTCAAGCTTAGCCTGGCCTGGGCAATAAAAAGCTCTGGAGATAAGATGCTAATAGCTGTTAGAAGAAATGTGGTAGGAAAAAAAAAAGAAAAAAAACTTTTAAAAACAGCTGTATTAGTTTGATTCAGTTTGTTACCTTCTGAAATATATTGAGTTATTTGTTAACATAAGTTATACTTTAAAACCAGCTCTGCTGGACATGTGTGGGTTTTTGGAGGTTTGGGCTATTCACTATAGTGTGAATCTTACAGGTTTTTGAAGGGAAAATGTAAGAGGAATGCAGGTGATTTAGGAAGGACTGATTTGTAGGGAAATTAGAGGTTTGCATGGTTTTAGGAAGGTGAAAGAAAGATTTTTGGGAGTAAGTGAAGAGGTGGGGGAGGGAGCCATCCACCTCCACTGTCTTCTGCTACTTTACAGTAGCATCAGGAGCATCTGATAGGAAAGTTCTTTAAGGAGATTGTTCAAATATGTAGCCAGGGAGAAAGAGTAAGTTGAAAATGGGTAGATTTGGGAAGAAACCTGATGTTGGGAAACTGATGGGCTAAATCTTGAAAAGGATCCCCATGTAGAAAATCGAGTGGGGAACCTGAGGGAAGTTTTTTCTAGGGGGCAGGAGTGGGGGAAGGGTGGCCATGTGGAATCCTCTCTTCCCCTCACCCCTCTAGAGTGTGTTACTGCCGTTTTTTTTTCTTATCTGATTACGGCCAGTGCAGCAAACTTTGATTTTTTTAAGGGCATGCTTACTTTTAGGTTAATTGATTGAATATTTGGGTTTTTTTTTTTTTTTTGATACATAAAGGTTTTCTTGGTTAAGAGATATGGTCATAAATGTGATCCATACGTTGGTACAAATATTTCTAAGAGTTTAATTGCTATGTTAAAAAAAACCAAAAAAACCTTCTTGAATTATTTTATGTGGAATTGGGTCTTTTGTATAAGTTTAAATTGATTGTATTGGGTCATCCTGAGGTTATTTAAAGGGCCTCTGAACATAATAGTTTTTTCTTTGTCCTTTTGAAGATGTTTCTGTTATGGGCAATATGCAGTTTGGGATGGTTTTCTATGTATTGGGTATTTTAAAAGCAAAATGATTTGTATGTATAATGTTCACTTATGTAACATCTACCCAGATATGATAATTATTCTAAGTTGTGAACTTATTGAGACGAAATTTCTTTCTGTTATTACTACAAGGTTATGATAAATAATTGTTTAAGAGTTATCAGAAATTTGATTAATGACATCTGTTATTGGGGGTAAAATTTTTTGGGCTTAGAGTTAATTAGTTAATGCTATTTGGGAGTTCTAAAGCTCCACCCTCTGACAGTTACTGGGACAATTGATTGATAAGCTGTTAAAACTCAACTGTTTATATTATGTTATAGTTATGTTCTTGCATTTTTCCTTTTGTAACTGATCTCTCTGATCAGAGCAATGGTCAATAGAAACTGTTAATGCAATTCAGTTATGTTATGCCTTGCTATTTTCAGTCTGGTCATATGTAATCATTGTATCCTAAATGCTTGGCAAATGAGTATTTCACCTGGTCATCTGTCTGTTACTGGATATTGGTGTTTTGTTTCTTTAAGGTTTCTACATGATAAGAGGACAATTAACAGGGGTCTGTGAGACCTCACTGATGTTGCAACTTGGGACTGCACCCGTTTGCCTGTCCTGTAAAGCAAACTCGTCTCTTCACATAGGAAACTGCTGGTCAATTTATTTTGGCCTCCTCATATTTGCAGCAGTCTGGTGAACTGGGTCTTTCTATCTGAGACTGATCTAATCTTTATATGTTAGATTTGTGTTTTTGTTCTAGATTTTGGTCAAATTACAGATATTGGCTTGCTTCTGGAACCTGGATCAGCTTTGATCAGCTTTGATTGTCAGCATGATGCACCCACTCTGCAAGGAATGAGAACCTCCTATCACTTCACAGCCTGGAGCAGCAATTTTAAATGAGACCATGGACTGGACCCTGCATCTACTGTAGTTTGGACTAATATAAGGGGCTTTGGGAATGGTTGATGAATGACTGTTAAACCTTGCCTGGATCATCTATTACTGTGTGTTTAAGATTTGGGATGGGATTTGTTAAAAACTCTGTGATTATTGCTGTTATGTTTGAGAGATTTTTAGGAAATGCTACTGTATTAGTCTGTTATGTATAGGGATTTTGATTCACTCTTGGGATTTATATGGGCAATGGTCATTTGATAATTCCTTTCCGTGGGAAAAAGGGGAGGTAGAGATAGAACATTGGGGAAACTGGTATATTTTTTTTCAATACCAAAAAGAATGGGAACCCCTAGCTCCTATTTTGTCTTAGGCATTTCTGCCCCACCCCCTGTCTCACTAGTTCAGATTGAATTTGGATGCTTTAGTTTTAGAATCCCTTGTTTTGTTAAAAGTGCCCTGGCAGACTCAGTTTTGGGGATTATTTTTTTAGAAAAGTTTTAGAAATCAGACACCTGTCCTGGGACTGGCAATCTCTCTGATCTATTTTTCCATTCCTGTAACCCCAGTTCATTAAGTATTTCAGCATTTCAAAGGACCTTGAAGTTTGGCATGAGGCACCTAAAAAGTTTGGAGTTTGCCTGCCTTGATGGTCTAACTGTGCATAATCTGCTTACAAATCTATATTCTAATAGCAGCCCTGCCTGTTTCTCTGGGCAGGTACGGGTGGAGCTACTACAGCCTCACCCTTCTCCCCTGGAGAGATCTGCCCCTCTGAATGGGCTTGAGCCCTTGGTCCTGCTGATCTGTAAGCAGAGACAGTTAAGTGCACAAATGACCACAGATCTAACTGTCCATCTCAAACTGGATTCTCTGGCTGAGATGGTGCTCCAGAACTGTAGAGGACCTGACATGCTTGCAACAAGGGAGCCTTTGTACAGCTGTTAACTCTGGGGTTATCAGGGAGACTTGCTCTTGCCATATGAGTCCTTACATTTTTCTAGTTTTATTTTTGGCTCATTTGCTTTACATAAGGTGGGTCAAAGACCTCTTGGGTATCTAGAGGAAGATGCTAAGATTCAAAGGTTTGAATATTTAGGAAAGAGAGTGTGGAATGTTATGCCACAGTTCTCTTTAACTGTCCTGACTCAGTTTCCTTGTACAAGTTTCCCTTGTCTCAGTCTTCCTAATTACTCCCCTAAGCTGTAAATCTCCCTCTAGTCCATGAAGGCTGAGGACCAATTAGTCTAAGGTTATAAATTGTTAGCCCAAGCAAGATAAACAAGAGAGTAGACCTCCTGATTATCTTCTGTCCTTGAGAATTTACAACATCCCTCTAAAATATTCCAAGATATTTCACTAACATCTTTATCTCTGGGTATTCAGATATCCTGTCTCTGGGTTCCTTTTTGATTCATAGCCTTTTCCAGCTGGCTCTTTCCCTCTTCTTTGTCTCTAAAAGGTATATAAAGGTTAGAGATTCTCCATTCATTGCTGGAGAATGGCGGCTGGCTGTGGATGCTGGACGCTGGATTCTTTGAGATGATAGTCTCCTCCAGACCTGGGACCAACATGAATTCCTTGGTCCCAGTATATCTTTATCTCTGTCTGACTGGATAATTTGAGACGAGAGTCCTGTCCAGTCAATCTTACTCTCCCATTAATAAAATATTAAAAACTCTCTAATCTCTCTCCTGCCTCAGTTTCTCTGGCATTACAGGCAGAGGTCCCAAACATGCTAGCCATGTCAGGACTCTCTGTCCACTGGATCCTCTGTCCGGTGCCCTCCTTATCTCTATGTTTGCCTGTTTCCTTAACTATGCTTTAACCTTGCTTCCAAACCCAATAATAAACTTCTTTTATCAATCTAGCTTTCGGGCCAATAAATGCCTTTATTGGGGACTCGTGCCATATCCTTATGTCGAATCCAGGGGGGTTGCAGGAGAGTTCTATTTGACTCCCTGTACCCCAAACCTGCCACTAGACCTCAACTAAACCCTAATTTCATTTAGGTACCCCAAATCTAAATCTCAACAGAATAACTTAGCTATTTTTAGCAATACAATGATCCACTACAACTATGAAGGACTGATGATGAAAAATGTTCTCTCTCCCCAGAGAAGCACTGAATTCACTGAATTCACAATGAAGCACATTTTTTTTTTTAAACTTTATCTTTCTGGTTTGGTTTTTGGTCCATTTTCCTTTGCATCATGACTAATGTGGAAATGTTTTACATTACTACACACACACACACACACACACACACACACACACACACACACACACACTTTTATGCCTAAATCAAATTGTTTGCCTTCTTATTGCACCTCCATCATTCCTCTTAACTCTTGAACACTCCCCCCTCCCCCATGGTCCCTTTAAGCTGAAATTCTATGATTCTGGAATTTGAATGGACACATGAAGAAAGGAAGAGAGCTTGGAAGAGGCAGCCATTTACCAGAGTAAGAGAATGATTTGTCCCAGAGGAAGAAATTTTCTCACCTATCTGGATCACAAGCATAACAGCACTCTCTGTCCATTTCATAAAGTCCTTTATACACTCCAGTGCATGAGCCACAAACATGATGAGTGCCTTGGGCAAGGAAGAGGAAGGTAATGAGGGCAAGGAAGAGAGAATAATCCAGGATGTCAGGAAAAGTGGGCTATGATCTTGATTTTGTCTTTCACTGGCTAGATGACTGGAGACAACTTGAAAAACCCCAGGATTTCTTCCTGTTCCAGATTTGGGATCCTAGGATTTAATCTCTAAGCACTCTCTCTCTCTAACTAGCTGTAACTCCCAACAGCAGGAATCTTATAAAGGCTAGAAGGAGAGAGAAGGGAGAAAAAAAAAAGCCTCCTCCCACTGTTTCCAGTGACTCCACTCTACCCCACCCACCGATAGATTCCTTGTGCACCCTATCCTTCTGTTAAATTTCTCAGGCACTTTATATCTCGTGGTACAGTTTACCCCAGATCCTGCTCAGGTCACAGATAGTCAGAACTTTCTCCTCCTGACTTCTACAAGACAAGTTTGGAATTTGGGGAATGTCTATTCCTAGATACCTGAGTTTTTAGTTCTGTCTCTCCACCCCACCACGTTTGTATGAATCCTTGAGCTGCCAAATCCTGACCCCTCTCTGTGTCTCTGATGAGAAGTGTGGAGTCATTCAGCTTGGGAGACAACTTAGTTTATCTTTCTTAGATGGAACTTGGGGAAAAGTTGAACACACACGCACACACACACACATACACACACACAGCAGTGTCCCATCATGCAGCTCCCCAAGATTCACATTGGAGTCTTTCTAACTTTGAGCCTGATTCTCTACCTGCTTCTTTGGAGGACATAGATACATATCTATGTATGTGTGTGTGTGTGTGTGTGTGTGTATGTGTGTGTGTGTATTATTTATATATACATATATATATATACATACACACATGTATATCTCAAGCAATAAATTAAAAGTGAAGGGTAATTAACTAAGTAAAACTAGCCAGCTTCAATAAAATGAATAGGTCTCTATAGAAAACACAACTGAATTATAAGTACCAATATCTACCGCAATTAACAAGTCTTGTCATAGCATAAATATAACATAAAACATAATCAGATGAACATAATAGAAAATAAAAACCATTTTCAACATGGAGTTATTTACACGCACATCAATAGATGTGTAGGTTGGCTATCCATACATACATTTAAGCTCTGTGGGTTGAAGATATAATCTCTATTTCTAGCAGGTTTGGGCATGAAAAGAGGTGGCTCCTAGTTTAATTCTCCTGCCCTATAATAACCCATGTGGGTTCCTTTACATTTTCAGTGCCTACATCTGAATCAGAAAATCTGTACAACTGATGGTCTCTTTTTCTCACTTTTCTCACCACAGACACTCCCCTCTCAGCTCTCTCCACCTGCTCATTGGAAACTCCAACTAACTCTCATGGGCAATAGGTGGTTGTGATAAATAGTCCTTATAGAGTCCTGTCCCCCACCACCCCAGTTTCGTGGGGATAATTTATAAACTGGCAAATTGTCTAGTCTCTCACTAACCTTGTATGAGTTAGCTTTCCTAACATCTCAGTCCCTGGACTGTGAAAGCAGTCTTTGTCTCCTTTGGATAGAGGAATCTGATTGTACTTGGTACACAGAAGGTGTTTAATAAAAGTTGATTGAGTGAGTGACTGGCAGTATTCACTAGGCAAGTACAAGACTGAAAGTTACTAGTTGCTTAGCAGACAATCCAGGGTATCTTGTGTCATGGTGTCCTGGTCCATATAAGTCTTTTGTTCAAAATTCAGGAACTAACCCATCTCTATACCTTTCTATTTTTTCTTAGGCACTACTGCTATGAATCATGGGAAAGTGCTGTTGGATTCTGCAATGGTGTCATTCCCGTTCTTTCTTGGAGACAGCCTCTGAGAACTTCCTTTCAAGACAAAACATGGCAGCCTTTGCCATATGTGGGGCTTTGCATCATGTAGGGGCTTTGTCCTTCAGAATATAATTTCTCATCACTTGCAAGGAATTGTGGGATATTGGGAACTAGTTTTCCAGAGCTGGGACAAGTTAGTTTCTCTATCTTATGCTTCTTCCATGTGTTATTTTCTCAGCACATTGGGTTGTGAGTGGTGTTACTTGACTATACTTTTCACCCCTGCAGGGGTTTACTGAAGAGCCCATAAAAGCCCCACCCTCCATTTCTTTGAGGCTTTACTGTATGAGTTCCATAGGTCAAAAGTTCTTCCTTTTCTCCTCTGTGAGACATTTCTTCTTTCTATATGTCTATATTCTCTTCCATCTCTTCAGATCTACCAATCAATGGACATTTTACATTAAGTGCCCACAGGAGGCAGTAGATAGTGAGCTAGGTGCTGGGGCACAGAGACAATGAAATGGTCTCTGCTCTACGGGAGCTATTTGATATCTTAATTTTTTTTCTTGTTATTTTTTGCAGTTTTGTCACTTAAAATTCTTCTGACCCATTTGAGGTTTTCTTGATAAAGTTATTGGTGTGGTTTGCCCATTCTTTCTCTGGCGCCTTTCACACATAAGGAAACTGAGTCAAAGAAATTCACACAGCTAGGAAGTGCCTGAGGTCAGATTAGAACTCAGAGCTTCCTGACTCTAGGTCCAGCACTCTTTCTATTGCCCCACTTTGTTACCCATATCCCCTCCAACATTTTCCTGTCATCTTAGCCAATCTGAGAGGTGAGTAGTAGTATCTCAGAGTTGTCTTAATTTGCATTTTCCTGATCAATAGTGATTTGGAACACCTTTTCATATGACTACAAATAGTTTTAATTTCTTCATCTGAAAACTATTCATAGCCTTTGACCATTTATCAATAGGAGAATCTGCCCCACAATTTGAATATGTGGGCAGAGGTACATTACATCCAGGAGATAGATTGTTGTGGTAGTTCTTAGCTCAGCTTAGGTCCTGCCCATCCTTTCCTGGCATCCCCAGGATCAGTGTGAATGAGACTGGGCTGATGAGCCAACTCCCACACCTTTCCAGAGATACTCTCAGTGTTAGTCTCTCTACTCAAGTGAGCTTATGTATACTTTTCTAATTAGAAGCTGTATCCCCTATTAGGATGTAAGTTCTGTGAGGTCAAGAATTGCTTTTTCATTTTCTTTTTATATTTTAGCCCCGAGCACAATATTAAGTAGACACTTAATAAATGCTTATTGGATGTAATTAGAGCTAATAAGTAAATGAGTAATGAGTGAATTTTAAAATGGCCCAGAGGAAGAGGAAGGGAAAAGGAATGATAAGGATCACCATGAGGGACAGTCCCTGTCTTCAAGGCTCCTGTCATTTCTAATTATAAGCAAGTCTTACTTCTGAAATGTCAAAATTGAGAGAATGGGAAAAAGTGCCTCCCAAAAACACAATTATCCTTACTACCTGGTGTCCATCCTCAAGGAACCTACGTTCCACAGGAGAGATGCAACCTGATCCTAGATTAAGTCCATGGATAATAATACAAGGTCATTTGAAGAGGAAGAGATGACTAATGACTGGGAGGATCAGAGAAGGATCTAATGCAGCCATAAAGGGAGGGCTTTGTATGCCCTCGTGTCACAGCAGGGAGTAGGAAGATGGAATACCATGAATGGGGAACAGAAAGTTGGCCAGTTGGCTGAAATGGAGGAGTAATGGTTGGGAGTAATGACTTTCAAGTGCTAGAGTACTGAGTTTTCAATATTATTTTATTTTATTTTGGCTGGGACAATTGGGGATAAGTGACTTGCCCAGGGTCACACAACTAGGAAGTGTTAAGTGTCTAAGGCCAGATTTGCACTCAGGTCCTCCTGACTTCAGGGCTGGTGCGCTATCTACTACACCACTTAGCTGTCCCTCAATATTATATTAGAGGCAATAGGAGCTACCAGTATATATTTTTTTTGTGTGTGTAGGGATGTGATGCAATCAGAGCAGTTTTTTTAGGAATGCCAGTCTGTCAGCTGGATAGGTAAGGGAACTGAGGCAGATACGGTCAAATGATTTGCCCAGGTTCACCTTTCTTGTTTTTCTTTTTTGTGACCCCTAGTAACCAGCACAGTCCTGTTCACATAGTATAGGCCTATATTTGAATTGATGGAATCAATCAAAAAACAAAGCAAACAAACAGTAAGAGGTGCTTGGTAAGAGATCTGAAGGAGCTGCTGGCCAGGAGAACCCCTAGAAAGACCAATTGGAAAATCTCAGCCTGAGAGTCAGGAGACCAAGATTCAAAAGGAGACATATGTGTACGTGTTTGTGTGTGTGTGTGTGTGTGTGTGTGTATGTATGTATTTTAAACAAGACTTTTGTTTTTCTTTTTTATCGTAGAGGGGGCAAGATGGAAGGGAAAGGAAATTCTTTTATTAATTGAAAAAATATTTTTAATACATAAAAATTGGATGGAGCAGCTGAGATGAATGAGGACAAATAAGAATTGGCATTAGTTTAAGAGTAAGATGACAATGGGACTAGTGCTTCAGCCCTTTTCTACTTCTTCCATTTCTACATCCCAATCTTATCCCACCCTTGCATCTAGTCTGCAGTCCTACCTTAGCACTGTCATACATGGAAGTTAAAAAGAGAAGTTACATGAGAAAAGAGAAGGCAAGGGAAGAGAAACTTAGATTCAGAATTGATTGGATGGTTAGCCTCAAAGAATAGCCATTCATGGTTCTGGTTCAGCTTGGGAGGAATTGGATCATGGATTTTCATCTTCCTCTATTATTCTGGGGACCCTGATCAGATTCTTCTCTACTTTCCTTTCTTTGTCATGAGTTAGGCTGCCTCAAACTCTAATGAAAAGAACAAAAATAGAAATGAATCCTCCCTAGACAGGGATCTAATTCAGACTGAGTCTTGTCCATTAAGAAGAGAAACACAGGTTTCTAGCTAAATTTCTTAGCTAGAATTGACTACAGATGATGCAAGAGAAGGCCTTTGAGAAGGGAACATTGCAAAGTAATATTAAAAGTCAATATGTTTTGCATAAACATTATTTTTCCTCACCTGATAACCTAGCCAGGCAATATCTTTTCGGATTGTGTCATCAGTAATGTAGCTTTTTATCCAATTTCTGTGTAGTCTGCAAAATTGAAAAGCAGCCTCAACTATCAAGAAGCATACAGTCAAATCAGGGAAACACCATGAGAATAACTACATATAAACAAAATGCAAGGACAAATTATTATCCCTATTTCCTAGATACAGAAACTGAGGCTTATAGGAAAATGTTTGAAGACATGAAACCAAGTGTTCTTGATTCCTGGCTCAATGTCTTGGCACTAGAGAAGTGGGGTTAAACTGAATTGATGTCAATTCCTCCCAAGGTTGCAGGGCTGAGAATCTGGCCACTAACTCTCCCATGGAGGACTGCAGAATCCCCCTAATGGGGGCTCTGTGGTCATGTAGCAGAGTATCAAGGCCACTTCCTTTGAGCAGGTTTTCCTTTCCCCTTCTAAGCCTAGCAGATTTTCCATAATTTTTTTGCCATCTGTGGGGGAAGACCCTAATTTCTATTTTCATATTCATGTCTTTTCATTATTTTAGAAATCAGTTTCTCCTCTTCATTTGGGGTTGCCCCTTTTGGGATTAAAGCTACATAGAAAAGCAAGTTGAAAGAATGCTGGATTTGGAGTGAAAAATTATGGGGTTCAAATCCTGCCTGCCCCTGTCTCCCTGTATGATCTTAGGCAGATTAATTTCCTTTTCTGGCCTCAATTTCCCCTTCTAGTTTTTCTTAGGTTTCATATCATTCAAATCTTCCCTGACCCTCAGAGCTGCCAGTCTGCCTTGGGATGAATGAGAGATCCCTTCTCAGTGATCTTCACTCAGAGACTGGACAAAGACTTGTTGGAAATATTAAAGTTGGTGTTGTATTTGAATGGAGGGTGACTGGATTGTTGCTGGGGTTTGTTTTAACTTTCTGTGCTAGATTCTGTGTGGGTTATAAAAGGGGAGGAAAGGGGACTAGATTAGGGAGATTTCTCCTAGGTCCCTTCCAGTTCATGGTTCTTCTCCTCATCTATAAAATAAATATTGGATCAAATGCAATTGATGACGTTGCTGGCCTTCCATCTAGGAGTTTATGACCCTCCTCCCTCTCAGAGAAGGAAGAAAATCTTTGACCATCAAATGAAGAGGGAGGGAAAGGGGAGATGCAGATTTCAGCAGTGGGCAAGGGAGGAACCTTATCACTTACCAATCTGGTTTGGATTTGAAGAGCAAAAGGCATTGACTACAGCTGCTCCAGTAATCCAGCTGAAAAAGAAGCCAGTGACTGACAATTGAGTTTGATACCTCTCGCCAAGCTTCGGAAGGCTCTGAGCTGTCCCCTATAGAGGCAATCTGGCCAAGCATCAGAGAAGAACTCTGGGCACTTTGGCAAATCTCTTAAACTCTACCCTCAGTTTTCTTTTCTGTATTTTTCTCCAAATCAAGAAGCGAAGATTTTAGCTGACAGCAGGCTAAATACATATGGAGTTTTTAACAAAGAAAAAGGGTTTTTAGCAATTAATAAGGGAGAAGATAAAAGCTAAGTTCCCTAGCAGAACTCAGAATTAGCTGGAGGGAAGACACCATTCAGGGGGGCGAGTTCCTAGAGAAAAAAGGATTTAATGAGTTAGTGAGGTATAATTAGCTTTTTTAATAGAGGAAGTATAACCTTAGGTAATCCATAAGTAGTACAGCAGCTGGGTGGTGCAGTGGATAGAATGTTGGACCTTGAGTCAGGAAGACTCATCTTGAATTCAAATCTGGCTTTATGTACTTTTTAGCTTTGTAAATCTGGGTTACATGCTGTTTGCCTCAGTTTCCTCATGTGTAAAATGAACTGCAGAAGAAAATGGCAAACCACTGTACTGGCTTTGGCAAGAAAACTCCAAACAGGGTTATGAAAAGTTAGACATGAGGCCAGGGATTGACCTTAAGCTGAGATTTGAAGGAAGTTAGAGAAGTTAGTGGGGGAGGGGATAAGGAGGGAGAGAATTCCAGGCTTAGGGACTGTGGTGTTTTCTTTAAAATATAATGTTTCTCTCTGGGAGCAGCTTTCTTGGAGAGGTTTTCTGGAGGCACCCTTAGTTTCAGTTAAAAGTAATAATCACTTCAAATGCAGCCAGATGATAAAAGTTTAAACACTTATTTTCTCCTTCCTTGGGCCTGGGTAGCTTTCTTAGAGGTCTCAGCTTTCCTTGATTTCGAGAGCTCTCATTGCTAGTCTTTTGCCTCTAGCTCAACTCCGAATGTCTCCAGCCAGCACCAAGGTGAAAGTTGGAATGAATCTGACTCCACCTCCGAGAGTGGGCTTGTGGGCTTCCTCCCAGAATGCTCTGTGTCTGTCCCAGAGTGCCTCTGTGTCTGTCCCAGAGTGCTCTTTGGCCCTAAGAGCTTCTTGCTTATATGAGCTCTCTAAATATGTGAACACAAGCATTGCTTCTATCAGTTCCACTTAGTACCTAGTTTCAAGTTCTGGCCTATAACATCTCGTTGTAAGATCAGATCAATCATACTGAACCATGCTAAATTAGATAATTATTGTCTCTGTCAATTCTAATGACAACAGCTTATAAGGATTCTAACAGGGGCAGCCTCAAAAAAGACATGGTATTGGGAGATGATGTCAGAGGAGACAAAAGGTGGGAAGTGCCATGAAAGCAATGAAAGACTTTAAAGGTCAGATGGAGGATTTTATAATGATCCAGTGGACAATGGGGAGTTCCTGGGATTTATTGAGTAAACATGAACTGGAGAGAGACTTGAGTCAGACAGATCTGCCAGCAGCTATTGTGCTAATCCAGTTGTAAAGTGATGAAGGTCTGCACCAAGATGGTGGCAGTGTCTGAGGAAAGAAGGGGACAAATTGGAGAGATGTTGCAGAGCTAGAATCAAGGGATTTGACTGATGAGATGAGACTGGGGTGAGAATGAGGAGTCTGGGTGAGTGGGAAAATGGTGGAACTCTCCACAGGAAGAGAGAAGATAGTGAGTTCAATTTTGGACATGTTGAGATAAGGATTTCTATAGGACAGGCCTTATAACTGGTCTTTCTGATCCTGGCCCAATCTTTGTTCCTCCATCCATGATCAGAGACAGACAGACATCCAGATTGAGATGTTCAATAAGATGTTATAAGCCTTTGGAGAAGTGACATAAAGTTAGGAATGAGGTTAGGACTAGACAAATAAATCAGAATCAATTTCACAGAGATGGTGATTGAATTCATGGGAGCTCATGAGATCACCAAGGAGAAGAGAAGAGGACCTAAGACAGAGCATTAGGGGATGCCTACAATTAATGGGCAAAGACCTCAGTGGAAAAATTCTGAAAATTCATTGGTCAATGGTACTGATGGGGTGCAGCTTCTAGAGAAGTATTGCAATTAACCTGAGGTCCCCTGGTCTTAGGAACACTATGGTTCTATAGTTTTTTCCCCTAGCTTTTAGGGAAGATACAGTGATAATCCTGAAGTACCCTGGCTTTAAGAGTACTATAGTCTCACAACACTGCTGTCAGATAAACAATCAGTTGGTCAGGGATAACCAAGTTCTTGAGCAATAGCGAATAGAACGAGCCTCAAACCTTCCTGTGAGTCATAAAATTAGTAAATAAGCAACATGAAGCTTTGGTCTCTCTAACTTTGTCCTATAAATTTATCTTCTTTCTCCTGCTTCTTTGTTAAATCCTTTTGGAACTTAGCCTGCTTCAACTGGAGTTACAATTACAATAAACTTTGCCCCTTGACTTGCAGATGGATTCAAACCTGTAAATTCTTTTGACACATCTCACAACACCAATCTGTGACCCCAACTTTTTGGGGTCTCTTTAATCATCAACAGTTTAAGCATCAACATCAATGATATCAGAGTTGATGCCATGACATGCAAGTGAATGAAATTGATGGGAGGGAAGGTTATGCAAGAACACCTTCCTCACTTTCTCCCCGTCCCACCCCCCCAGCCATCTGGGTTCAGTGCCAAGACGTAGATCAGTATGACTGGGAGTGGCCCTGGATGCAGAGAGACCTGGACCTTTTTAAGTGATATAGGTCTTAGTTCAAGTGAGGCAACATCCATTTTGTGATTAAGGCTAAGTAGCAATAGAGGCAAAGAACATCCTCTTCCACCTAGTCCACTCCTCCTCCAAAAAAAAAAAAATCTAATAAACAAAAAAAACTGGTAGCGGAAGATCCTTAGGGTTTCTGGTCAAAGCAGAAGTGATTGCTATTTACATTCAATCTGAGTTACTTGGGACTGAAATAAAAGCCAAAACATTTGGAAGAAACCTAGGTGAGGCTCTGTAGGTGGCTGAATTCTCCTCTGAGTTCTCTTCCCACACATCCTGAGTCAAGCTTTGGCAGCTCCTCCTTCCTCCACCCTTTTGAGATTAGATGTCAGATCTGGCCCCAGCACCTCTGCCCTGCCCATTACCCCCTGTTTTATGTTCCTAAATAACTAGTGTTCAGTGTACAGGACAAAACTTTGGAGACTTGTACTTGAAAGAAGTATCTTTGAAACAAGTGCTAACTCAATGGAATTGATGAGACAATGGTTATCTAGTTTACATGTACTTAGTACTTAGCATGGTGATATAATAGTTCTACAGTTGATTTAATTGTAATAAGGTATTTTAACTGAGGACAAAGTCAGTCACAAGCATTCTATCTTTGCTCGTTGTCCTGGTGGCTCTCCAGTCAGCAGAATCATCACCACAAGAAGAGTCAGGAATAAAGTCCAAAGTCTTTATTATCTCCTTCACAGTCTGTCTGGGGCCAGGCCAGCTTTCTCAGGGACCTTCAGATGGGCCTTGTCTTAGTGGAAAAGTGAAGGAGATAGCACAGACAGAACAGTATTCAGCACTGCTCCTAGTCCTGTCTATGTGGTGTGTAACATTTCAATAAAAATTATCTGAGGGCAGAGACTGGATCTTGCTCTAGTTTTTATTTCCCAAGAATTACTGCTTGTTGAATTGTAGGTGCCAAATAAATACTTGCTCCCATTTCATCCACTCACTCACTCATTCATTCATGTTTCCTTCCAGAAGTGAAACAAATCTCCACCTTAATTTGAATGCTGAGGATACAAAGAACAGCTCTTTAGAAGGCTAAGTAGGATCCAGAGAGATTTATTTTGTTTGAGTCTGAAACACTCCAACATGGAACAGCCATGAGATGCTTGGGGAAGGAGACATAGGATCACAGATTTCTACACCAGAAGCAAATCCGAGGAATCACCAGGAAGAGGTAGCACAAGAGCAGCTCAGAGATATGGTTGAATTGCATTTAATGAAACACCTCAACTGGGTCATCCATTCAGGCTCTGGACCTTTGTATTGAGGGTGTTGGCTGGTAAATATACATGCATGCATGCATACATACATACATACATACATATATACATATGTATCTTAAAACTAGGTGGTTGGGGCAACTAGTGGCTGTAGTGGATAGAGCACCAGACCTGAAGTCAGGAGGACCTGAGTTCAAATGTGGCTCAGACACTTACTACTTCCTGGCTGTGTGACCCTGGGCAAGTCACTTAACCTTAATTGCCTCAGCAAATTAAACAAACAAACAAACTAGATGGTTAAATAACAGTCTCAATGTCATTTGAAAGCATATTTAAAAGTCACCCCCCCCCCCCCAAAGAACTCCCCAGTCAGGCTGGTAATTGGTGGAAAACCAATCTATTGGCATCTATTCCTGTATCTGCTCCAGGCAGAGACAACAGTTGGGTCAGAAGGAGAGAAAGCAATGGGCACATGGGCAATCTGAAGAAAGGGACCAGCCCTCAAAACCTACCTTGAAGACTGCTTGGAATTGACTGTGGGGTTGAAATGCTTGTATTTAGGCTTGGTTTGGAGTACCCCATCCTACATTTCTCCTCAGAGTGCATTATTGTCCCATTGTGGCAATGGAAAGAAATGGAAGCTTCTGAAAAAGCTTCAAAATTTTGCAAGGACCCCATCACCCTGAAAGACCCAAGTGGGAGGAGGGATGAACACACAGTATTAGGCATCTGCTAAATTAATGGGTAGCTAGGAGGTACTGGTCTTAGAGACTAGAAGACCCAAGTTGCATTCCTGCCTAAAATACTCCTAGGTATTTGAGCCTGGGAAAGTCACTTACCCTGTTTGCCTCAGTTTCTTCACCTGTAAAATGAACTGAATTAGAAAATGGCAAATTGCACCTCTGTCTCTATTGGGAATACTCCAAGAAAGGTCACAAAGAATCAGACACAATTGAATAAGAATGACAACAAACCAGAAGCTCAGTAAATAGTTATGAAGGAGAAACATACAACTAGAGTCTTAGGAAGGTGACTTAGGAGTGAAGTCTAGATTGGGAGATAGGAGGTATCTTGGGTTGTGGCAAAATCAGGACCCAAGTAACAGAGGGGGCTGAGCCCTGGGCTGGTAGTTAGCAAGATCTGAATTTAAAAACTGCCTTAGACACTGGTTCTGTGTGTGACCCTGGGCAAGTTACTTTTCAGTCTCAGTTTTCCTACCTGTAAAATAGCACCTTCTTCACCTGCTACTGTGAGGACCAAATAATATCCAGAGCTTTCGTTTTGCAGATATTTCACTTCAGTCTCACAATGACTTTGCGAGATTGGTACTATTATCTTCATATTGGAAGTTATCTTCATGAGGAACCAGCAAAATATATGTGTAGATATTATACATTCACAATACATAATTTACAAGATACATATATAATGTACACACAGGACCACAATGTATACATATAACATACATGTATGCAATAGATGTGCTGATTACATATCAATTATTATTTGTTGTTGCTCAGTCATTTCAGTAATACTTGACTCATTCCAATCATTGGAAGGTTACAGGAGTGGCCTCCCAAATATATCCATCCAAAGGTATCCCATTTAAAGGCAGCCAGGCTCAGGAAAGAGGAAAGGACACTTTATAAGGGGGATTTCTTTGAAATGAATTACCTTGTAAAAGTCCCAGCATCTGGGCCCATTCAGGGATTTGGCTTCCTTGCCCTCAGCAGATGGGGTCAGAATGCTTTGCCTGCCTGTTCTTCAAAAGACTGAAGTTTTAATGGACTGGCTGCACACTCTGGTCTGAAAGATCCAGAGCAAACCTGGGAGAAAGAATGTGTGTTCTCACCGCCCCTGGGGAGCAGCTCACACATTCCGGTGGCAGAATACACTGAGCACATGTAGAGAGAGTTCTTCTGTCCCTGGCTGCAGTTCCGTGGCTTTTGTTTCCCAGAATAAATCTGTCCCCAATCTAGCCCCTTGCAACCCGCCAGAGCTCTTGCATTCAGACTTCTTTGCCATGGATTTCCTCCTTCCTGGGGGCCATAAAACATAAAACTGAGAGACCACTCATGGGACATGACATATCATGGGCATCCTTTTCAGTCATGGCTGGGACCAGATTGCTGCTGGGATCTGTTCTAACCCTTAAATTATGGGACAGCTGTGACTTCCTAGCCAAGAGACCTTTGGCAATGTCATTGTCCTTCTTTCAGCCTTATCAGTTGAATGAACATAAATTAATATCACTTTGCCTTTGAGGCAGGATGGGTGTGAAGATTATAGGAGCTAATAAGCAGTAAATTTAAAATATCTATTATAAATGTTCCTGGCCAAATGCTGCAATGCAGTTAGAGGACCTGAGCCAAATCTCCCTTTCTTTCTGTTGGCCTCAGTCTACACATCTATAAAATGGTATACCTCTAGATCTCTTCCATCCCTTGATATGTTTTTATATAAAGCATAGTTTTCACTTCAGCAAGGCCTGGACCACAATACTGTCTAGTGAATCCCCCTTCTGATTGAAGAGAAGCGGAATATATCTTTCTTTGGGAATATTTTAAAGGATATTCTGAACAGGTCCATGAAGAGAGTTGTAACCAGCAATCTTGCTAGTTGGGAAAATTCAGCTGAGGGGAGGATAGAGACCTCAGGGCATATGAGTAGGCACCTGTCCCAGAGCAAGTCAGGGAAGAAGGGCTGTGGGCTGTTGGGAAAGAAGTGTGCCATCTTCTGGTTTCTTGTTTTAACATGTTTCTATTGCTAATTAGGTGCTAAGTTTTTGTGGTGCAACACATGGAGGAAGGTGGTATGTCAGACACCTCTACATTTCACTCCCTTGGGGAGAAGCCCCCGTCACCCCGCTGTAGGTGTAGCTCAGCCAATGTGGAGACTGTCTGAAATCGGGAAAACTTTAGGTCCTTTGACATAAGGAGGTGAGGATGCAGAAAGCAAGAGAGGCTCATCCCATTCAGGCATCAGGCCTGAAGGTCCCAGCTGGGCTCTTCATGGATAAGATTGCATCCTGGCAGTCTGGGTTCTCTCCCTTCTTGTTCTGTATAAGCCTGTGTACAGGACAAACAGGTAAGCCTGGTGTTACCCAGAGGGTGTGAGAGCCCTTCCTGGCAAAAGGTCTTTCTGTAATGAAGCCAGCCCACCCTGATGTAAGCACAATAATAAATTCTGGCAGTTATAAAGTACCTTATAAATATTCATATAAGCCACCTACCCTACAGAAACACTTATTGTCTCTCATGATCCTCACAACAGCTCTGAAAGGCAGGTGTGTTCTGATTCCCATTTTACAGATAATAACAATTATGATAATGATAATAACAATACTTAACATTTATATATGTGTCAGAAATGTGATAAAAGCCTTACAGTTGTTATTGCATTTGAGCATCAGAACAACCCTAGGAAATGGGAGCTATTAAATCCCCATTTTACAGATGAGGAAACTGAGGTAGATAGAGGTTAAGTGTCTCACTTGGGGTCATACAGCCAATCAGTGTTTGAGCCAAATCCAGATTTGAACTCATGGCCTTCTGCTTTATCCACTATTCCAAGAGACAGCCTTGAGTATCCCTGTTTGAGACATCACAGACAAAACCTTATAAATGGAAGTTCTCCCCAACCAAGGGGCATGCCCACATAAACAGAGGAAGCAGCATGAATTAGTAATGGATTAGGAGTGAGAGGATTTGGGTTCAAATCCCGATGACTACTTCTGTGACCTTGAGCAAGTAACTGAACTCCTATGGGCTTCAGTTTACTTACCTGCTAAACAAGGTGAGATCCTTTCTGATTCTATATCTTAAATTTGACAGGGATGAGCACTGGGCTTAGAGTCACAGATCCTTTGTTGGAGTTATGACTGTTATCCTTACTAGTTGAGATAAATCATTTCTTCTCTCTGCCTCAGTTTCCCTATCTGTAAAATGAGGGGATTACACTAGATAATTTCTGTTCCATTTCCCAACTGCATTTCTGTTCCAAATCCCAAGATCTTTCTATTAGGCTTCAAATACCCAGGACATAATTTCATAATACAGCTTGACACAGCATGCTCTGTTTTTTTTTTTTTTTTTTTTTTTTTTTTGTGTGCTTCCTTCAAATTTACAGTTAATGGAGAAAGGCCTGGTCCACTGGAGGAAGAGCTAGGGAGCTGAGAACTGGAGCACACAGGGCATCTACAAGGTGGAAGGTGGTATAGATTGAAGTAGACCATGGGAGGTGGGGAATCAAAATCACAACCACATGGGAGGGAGAGGGGATACACCAGACTTGTATAGCCTACTCCCAGTCCAGGCTGGAGGCCTGTGGGGCCACGTGAAGGTCTCATTTTTTGGCTTGGATGATGTCCAGAAATTCAGGTTTAAGAGAAGCTCCACCCACCAGAAAGCCATCCACATCAGCCTGGCCGGCCAGTTCCTTACAGTTGGCCCCAGTCACAGAGCCTCCATAAATAATCCTGATTGCTTGTGATACAGGTTCTGAGACATGGGTCTTAAGCCAAGACTGAAGCTTCTCATGTACCTCTTGGGCCTGCTGGGGCGTAGCTGTCTTGCCAGTACCGATAGCCCAGACGGGCTCATAGGCTAAGACGACTTTGGACCAGTCCTTCACGTTATCTGCAATGGCCTTGGTTTGGTCAAAAGCAACCTTCTCAGTGATTCCAGCTTCCCTTTCATCCAGTTTCTCCCCAATACAAGCAATCACTCCCAGGCCTTCTGCCAGAGCATGGGCTACTTTCTGCCCAATGAGCTCATCTGACTCCCCAAAGACATGCCTCCTTTCCGAGTGTCCCAAGATCACCCAAGTGGCCCCACAATCCTTAATCATGGCAGGACTGATCTCCCCAGTAAATGCACCCTTGGCCACTTTGTAGCAGTTCTGAGCAGCCACACAGATTTTTTTGATCCAATTTCTGACGAACAAAGTCAAGATAGATGGAAGGAGGTGCACATACCACTTCGGTGTTGGGGGGCACCTTGGCCCCGTTGAGTGAAGTGATGAGCTCCCCCACAGACTTCTTGTCCCCATTCATCTTCCAATTGCCCCCAACGAAGAACTTCCGGGATGACATGGTTTGTCGGCAATGGGCAGCGACTCGAAGGAGATTGAAGGTCAGCAGTAGTGAACCCACAGCATGCTCTGTTGTATGTATACAGTAGGTACTCAATAGGTGCTGAATGAAGAAATGAAATCCAGCTTACTTTATAAGCTTTCTGTATGCCTCCATTATCTGTACCATTTTCTCTTAGTGTGCCAATCCCACTGACCTGTGGGCACGAGAAAGAAAAAGCAAGATCATGGGAAGAGACATTTCAAACTACTCTACTCCAGCATTGTCCTATAGTGAGCCTTGAAACCTGCCTGCTTTGCCCTAGAAATGCCTTGCCACTGCACTGCTTTCCCTCCTCATTTTCCCCAGCTTCCTTCTAGAGCTACTTTGTTTCTCTTGATTTATCTTGTATAGACTTGTATCCATACACACTGTCTCCCTCTCTTAAAATGTAACTTCTCAAGGGCAGGGACCTAATATAACTAGAACATAATAGATACTTAAAAACTCTTGTTGTTTGGGGCAGTTGCTTAGTCCTCTCCCAGCCTTGGATATCAGGTCCTGCTTGTAAAATGAGAAACAATCGAAACTTGTTCATTTTTCTTCCAGAGCTACTTTGTATCTCTTGATTTATCTTGTATAGACTTGTATCCATACACAGTCTCATCCATCAGAATGTAGCTTCTCAAGGGCAGGGACCTAATATAATAGTTAGCACATAGTAGATGCTTTAAAAACTCCTGGTAGGTGCGGCTGCTCAATCCCATCCCAGCTTTGTACTCAGTTTTGAGAAACAATGGAAATTTGTTAATGTTCCTTCCAGAGCCACTTTGTAACTCTTGATTCATATTTTCCTCACTTATAGATGTATACATACCATTTCCTATCTCCCCCATTAGAATATAACTTCAAGGGCAGGGACCTGACATAGGGCCTGACATCTAGTAGGTACTTTAAAAATTCTTGCTGGTTAGTTGATTAATAGCATGGTGCAGCTGAGCAGTCCCAGTCCAGCCCATTGACCCCCGGGGTTTTATTTGCCTAGGCTCCTTTGGGAGTGGGTGCTCTGCCTGACAAGGTGAGGATGTCACTATCACTCACAAGCTGGCTCCCTGGCAGGTCCCAGGTATAATTGCCATATTGATACACTATGCAGGTTCCTTGACCTGCTGGGATGGGAAGTTACTCCACTAGTCCAACATATTTATCAAAAGTTCCTAGTTGGGGGAGAAGTGGGAAGGGAACGACACAGGTGAGGGCAGAGCTGATTCTAGGAATACCAGGGATGTCAACACAATCCCAAAATACTGAACAGAAAGGAAATGAGCTACTTCCACTGATGGGTGGGTGACTAAGGATCATTTGAGAGTTTATATAACCAGCTAGTTAGCTCAATAGATAGAGCATTGGGCTTGGAACCAGATAGACTCATTGTCCTGAGTTCAAATCTGGACTCAGATACTGACTAGTTCTCCTATCACTCTACCAAGAGAACCTTAAATGGAAGTGGAGCCAAGATGGCAGAGTGAAGGTAGGCACTCACCCAAGTTCTTCCCAAAACTTCTCCAAATATCTTTAAATAATGACTCTAAGCATATGTTAGAGGGCCAGAATCTATAGAAAGACAGAGTGGAACAATTTGTCATCTGAAGGTTGGCCGAAGGGCTGTACAGCATAGGGATGGGTCAGGAACTAATTATGCTGCAAACTGTACCAGTCCAAACCAGGCCTCAGGAAACTAGGAACAGGCAGCAGTGGCAGTAATCTCCAGACTCCTCAGCCCACAAATGCCAAGGACAATTCAGCAAGACTAAGGCATGAGGGGAGTCCCAGCACAGGATCAGGCTTTGAGGGGCACTGAATCAACAGGGACACAAACAGTGCTGCAGTAGCAGCAGTGATTTCATCAATAGCACTGGCTCCTTCCTGAGATTGAAGCTCAGGTAGTGGGCTGGGAAAATGGTCAGAGGGAGATTGCAGAGGAGTTGTTTTTCTTCTTTAATATAATATAAAATATAAGATGATGGTTCTCTCTGGGGGAGAGCAGGTCTCTTGAGGGAGTTTTTCTGGAGGCAGTCTTAATTGCAGTTGAAAGTAATAATCACCCAAATGCAGCCAGCTGGTAAAAATACAAACGTTTATTTTCTCCTTCCAAAATAGCCTGGTTAGTTGAGGCCTATCTCTCTGCTTGGTTCCAAGAGCTCTTGCAGATTGTCCTTTGCTTCTGCCTCTGCTTTCTTCAGCCTCCAATCCAGCTCGACTCTTCATGTAATTCCGCTGAAATCTGACCGAGAACCTCTGTCTGTCTCTTTTATATGAGAAAGAGGAATTGTGGGATACAAGAGAGAGGGATTATGGGTTTCTCCCATAGTGCTCTCTGGCCCTAAGAGCTTCAAGGGAGGTGTGAATTCACAAAGTTACAAAGTTTACTTTGTGACTCTCTCACTTTGTGAACTCCAATGAGTAAAGGTGTGAACACAAGCATTGTATCAATTAGTTCTACTTAGTACCTTGTTTCAGGTTCTGGTCCAAAACATCTTCTTGTAAGATCAGATCAATAATTTATCAACTCTAATGAGTAAACAATTTGTAAAGATTCCAACAGAGGGAGATTTCAGGGACCTCTTTCATGACACTGTGGCTGGACTTTATGGCTTTGTCCATACTCAGCTCTGGGTAGCAGTGCTGGCTCACAATACAGGTCCTGAGAAAAAGTTCCAAAACTCCCTGAAGCTTGGGACATTATACATTCCATCTGGAAACAGAACCCTACTTTATTTATTTATTTTTTTATTAAAGCTTTTTATTTACAAAACATATGTATGGGTAATTTTTCAACTTTGACCCTTGCAAAGCCTTCTGTTCCAAATTATCCCTCCCTTCCCCCCACCCTCTTCCCTATTTGGCAGGTAGTCTAATACATGTTAAATATGTTAAAAATTATGTATACGTATTTATACAGTTATCTTGCTGCACAAGAAAACTTGGATCAAAAAGGGGGGAAAAACTGGGAAAGAAAACAAAATACAAGCAAATAACAACAGAAAGAGTGAGAATATTGTGTTGTGACCCACACTCAGTTCCCACAATCCTTTCTTTGGGTAAAGATGGTTCTCTTCATCACAAGATCATGGAACTGGCCTGAATCATCTCATTGTTGAAGAGAGCCACATCCATCAGAATTGATCATTGTATAGTCTTCTTGTTGCCAGGCATGATGATCTCCTTCTTCTGTCCATTTCACTTAGCATGAGTTCATATAAGTCTCTCCAGGCCTCTCTGAAATCATCCTGTAGTCATATGAAATAATATTCCATGACATTCATATACTATAACTTTTTCAGCAATTCTCCAATTGATTGACATCCACTCAGTTTCCAGTGTCTGTCCACTATGAAGAGGGCTGCCACAAACATTTGTGCACATACAGGTCCCTTTCCTTCCTTTAAGATCTCTTTGGGATATAAGCCTAGTAGTAACACTGCTGCATCAAAGGATATGCACAGTTTGATAACTTTTTGAGCATAGTCCAAAAGAATGAAAAAAATGGGGGAGAGGGAAGGAAGGGAGATTTTTTCCTCAATATCTTATTGGAAAAACAACTGATCTAGAAAATAGATCCATGAGAGAGATTTTTTTTTTTTTAATGATGGTGTCTTTCTCCACCTTTCCAGGGCATAGAACCAGAGTCCTATGATGGGAATAGCTTTTTGTAATTTTCACTTTGCTTCACTTATTATATATATAGAGTGTACAGCACAAGAATGTAGCCATTATAAGAGTGATTGATAATGTTAAGCTGCATTGTGAATTTCTGAGTTCCAAGCCAGAAAAGACAACTCTGAATAATTTCAACTATTAGCACATTCATTACACATATAATATAGATATAAAAATATTAATAATTTAAAAATTCCCTCTTTTCAACCAAAAGTCAGGATGACCCTGAAGATTGATGGAAAACATTCACTTGAGAGATGATTTTGATTTTATATAAGAGTAAGTGAGTTACAACACGAATGCTAAGGTTGATAGCAAGGCAAATTAAGAAGAGAAATATCATACTAGGAAGGGAAGAATGGAAAATATTGCTAAAATTTCTAGGCAATCTACTTGTTTAGAGAACTATGGTCTTTCTCTATGTGAGAGGATTGGTTCATATAGAAACATTCTCCCCCAGTGATGGTTCAATCCCCCCTTTCTAGATAATTAGTGTATCCAGCATCCTATGGTTTTGTAATACCATAAAGGCAAGTGAATCAGTATACATTTGGAGGCTGGTTTCCCTCTATGTTCCAGTTCTATGACTAGTTCTGCTGAGAGGTCCCAGACAGATGGGCACAATGTGCCAAAGGTGGCTGTGGTACTAGGCAATCTATCTATTGGATAGGTGCAATTGGATAGGATAGAACTATAATCGGCAAGAAAGCAAGTCTCTGATGGCAATGGAGTGACAATTTTAATCAGAGAGGAACTTTGGCAAAGTGATTCCCTGGAAATGGAGACAATTTGGGTAGACTGTAGACAAAAGCACAGAGGCCTTCCCAGAGAGGAGGAAAGCTACAATATAGAATAGAGCCACATAAGAACAGTGCTGCAGAAGGAGGCAATTCAGTGTCAAAGGTACTAGAAGGTGAATCCTAAGCAGAGTGAGTGAAACTCACACAGTACAATGCTCCCAGGAATGAGTATTTATCATTGCTGGGATTCTTAACATCAATTGAACAGATGTCTTTACAATTGTCTTTATTGTAGAAAAAGCTCAGAGGTCTGCTGCCTGATCTGTTAGGGCAGACACCTTTATTTCCCATATTATGGGGACTTATAAGATGCCCCAATTTTAATCAGGGAAAGCTGGCCACAGGAGCTGGCCAGAGGAATCAAATGAAACATTTAGAAATGAAGCCATTAGGAAAGAATTCAAAATAAAGATAAAATTACATTGCATGAAATTTAACCATCCAATGTGAGGGCCCATATGCCCTCTCCTAGATGGAGAATAGAACTTGAGTTTCTGAGAGATCAACTTTTTCTGGGTCATCTGTTGGCCTTGGCTTATAGTCTGTGGCTTCCACAAAACTTTCCCCAAATTCCTGCTTAATTTTTTTTTTTTTGCCAACCTGCAATATATTGAAATCATAATGGAAAAAAAAAAAAGACTTGTGATATAGAAGGGATGACTCTAGTTAAACACACACACACATACACACACACACACACACACACACACACACAGAGACAGACAGAGAGAGAAAGTGAGACAGAGAAAGAGGGACATCACCAGACAGACAGACAGACACAAAGACAGAGACAGACTGACAGAGAGAGAGAGAGAGAGAGAGAGAGAGAGAGAGAGAGAGAGAAACCTGAAAATTTTGAGACAACCTTAAGCTGCCTTCTCCATATATACACTTATGTTTCAGGCTGAAGTGTTCCACCATGGAAAGATTTATGACCCTCTTGAACCCGATGGGTCAGTCACCAATGTTCCTGTGCAAGAAACGAGACAATAAGGAGCATCAGATTGTCTAAGGAAAAAGATGTCCAAGAGTCAGGACAATTGGAAACCTTGATTGTGCTGTTGGGAGTACAGTGAAATTTCAAGGCCAAATCATAGTCTCTGTTTATCAGTGGGACAAAGTTCATCCCCAGCAATGGTGGCCATCTCTCACTTGCATCTCCTCCTAGCTTTACAGACAAAGGCAGTTCCTATGACATGTGATATCTAAGAGAGGCTAAATGTTTCATCTCCGACATTCAGTTTGATTGGTTGCTATTACAGAGCAGAACTTTGTAGGGGAGGCCACAGAATTTGGGTTCTGAGAGGTCAGATTAACTATGAGTATGTGCCTGGACAGAACAGAGTCAGCTTTCCAAGGACTAATATGAAGAGGTAACTGTATACCTGGTCATTTGCATAAGGTTTATTTTGCATTTTTCATGGATATATATATGTATGTATATATGTGTATTAATTTATTCTTTCTCCTTTTCTCCTCCCATTTTCTCCAAGAAGGCTGCAATTAAGCATAAATGTGTGTCTCTGTGTCTGTGTAGACAAGAGCAGCCAATGTTTATGTATGTAGATATGTGTGTTACATATGATACACAAATATGTATACACATACATATACATAGACATTTATAATCATAGTAATACACATATTAACATTCAATATTAATATTCAAATACATTTATATATGGCTCTACCACACTGATTTATCCTCTGTTTCTCTGAAGGTGGATAACATCATCCTATAGAAGTCCAAGTCTTTCCATGCTTTTCTAAATCCATCAAATCATTGTTTCCTACAGCATAGAAATATTCCAACTTTATACTATCTAGTTATTTTAAATAACCTAAAACAATATGGATCAATGTACCTGACATATAATGTAATTTTATGAATTCTTTTTGGGCAAGTGACCATTTTATATTACTCTTTGGGGTAGGAGAGGCTTTTTAAATTTCAGTTTCTTTCTCTGATGATGAACCAGATCTTGCTTATTCCCATAGTAACTTTCTATGGTTGGGTTCTTTCTCTTTTGCCTACTAATTTTTTTTTTAATTTGTAGCAAGTTATTGGTATAATTGCCTGTAATCCTGGAATTTAAGGCTTGATGTCTCTGGTCTCAAGTCTTCATTCAATTTTTCCCTCTGCCCTAGATCTGAAACCCAAAACTCCACCCTTTTGTAAGAGCCCACAGCCAGCAGCATCCTTGCCCCACTGCTTCTGCACTCACTGAGTGTATTCTCTTTCATTCTTACCCCCGCCCAAGTCTTAGTAACACAAATGGGCCTGGCCTTCCTTTTCAGCAGAATTATCAGTCTTCATCGTTTTTTGTTGATTGCCTATATAGTCTGGGGGAGGGACAATTACTGTGGCTGCATTCCTTCTGACCCAGATAGTTACTCTTCCTCCCTTGTTTTCAAAGGGAAATAGCCTGAAAGTATTTACATTTCATAGGTAGATCTTTGGATTTTCTCCAGTTGTCACAGGCGACCACTAGTGCTGTCCCCACTATTATTTGTTATTAAGGTTCTACATTTTGCCCTGAAGTATTTTCTGGATTTTCTGATCTAATCTCCCATCTTCCCAGAATTATATCCTTCGATATTCTTGACCCTTTGTCCTTCTAAATGAATTTTACTATCATTTTTTCTAACTTAGTAAAATAAACTTTAGAAATTTAATTGGGATGTCATTGACTATATAGTTTAGGTAAATTTGTCATTTTTATAATACTGGCTTTGACTATTCCTGGACATATTTCTTCAATTATTTAAATGATTTGTTTTTGTACAAAAAGTTTTTTTCCCTAAATAATTTTGTTCATGTAATTCCTGGATTTGTTTTGGCAGATGTATTTCTAGGTACTTTTTTACTGTCTAGAGTTATTTTAAGAAGGTTGTCTTTTACAATCTTTTCTTGCAGGGTTTTGTGTGTGATATATATATAAAGTGAATTTACTTTAATATTCTGCCACTTTACTGAATTTATTGTTTAAAAAAACTTTTAATTAAGTCTTCAGGATTTTCCAAATATGTCATCAG
>MU176901.1:338315-367826 GCA_016696395.1 Antechinus stuartii
TCCTCTTTCTTTGGTCTCTTTGGTGGAAATAGTATTGGAAGTGGTATCTGAGAGTCAAAAGGGATGCACAGTTTAATGACATTTGGGGTATAATTCCAAAATATTTTACTGGTTTTCTGGACCAAGTCATATATCCACCAATAGTACATCAATGGACTTATTGTCCCATAAGTCCTATCATTTGCCAATTTCCTTTTTGTAAGCCTTGTCAATTTGATAGGCATGAGATGAAACCTCTGAGTTGCTTTAATTTGTGTATCTACTTATTAGAGATTTAGAGCATGTTTTAAAATATGGCTATTGATAAGCTTGGATTTCTTTCTTTGAAAAAAGCTATTTTTTGTCATTTGATCATTTATCTTTTTAAAAAGTCTCTTATTCATACATGTATATTTGAATTAGGTCTGCAGATATCTTGAAAATAAGACTTTATCAGAGAAACATGCTGCAAAGATTTCCCAAACCTCCTTCCCCAGTTATTTAGTTTCCTTATAACTTTAGTTGCATTATTTTTGTTTGTGCAAAATCTATTAAAGTTTATACAGTCAAAACAAAACTTTTTATCTTCTGTGATCATCTCCCTCTATTGATTCATCACAAATTCCTTCCCTATTGATAGATCTGATTGCTAATTTTGTCACTGTTCCTCTTATTGGTTTATGGTGTGACCATGGCTTCTTGAAAGTAATCCCCCAAAAATTCAATTTCAGGCAAATGCTGCTGAATTGGAAATCTCTAAAATAGGATCAGAGCTCTGATTTTCTGGAGGTCTGTTTTCTGAAGATTTACCTCATTTCATACACAGGGACTCAACTTTATACAGGCCTCAACGTAATGAATGTTTCAAATATAATTCTGAAAGACCATCTGCAGAAGGGAGCATAATCTGCATTTGTGGGAACAGGAAACATGTTGCCCAAATTGAAGATTTTTCAAATATGAAAGGAGTAACCTGTGTGGCCAAGTAAATCACTTACTTGACCTTTCTGGGCCTCAATTTTGTCTCCTATAAAATGAGACAGTAGGCCTCAATAATCTCTAAGGTCCCTTATATCTCTAATACTATGGTTCTTTAAATGGGCAAAGTCATTTCTATTGTTGAAGATAGTTAGATACAATCAGCAAAAAAGTAATTTGTGTAGTACTATGTGCCAGACACTGTGATAAGGTTTTTTTTTTGTTTTTTTTTTTTTTTTTTACAAATATTACCTAGGAAGTAGATACTCTTTATCCTCCTTTTATAGTAGTGATAACATTTAAATAGAGGATAAGTGACTTTCTATAGCTAATAATTATCTGAAACTGTATTTGAACTAAAACCTTTTTGACTCCAAGCCCAATGGTCTATCCCTTGAGATGCCTAGAGGTTATATACACCTCATCCTCAATTTCCTGCTTCTTTGTGCAAGTGGGGGGCTGTAATGTTCTCAGGTTCAGTTTTCTTGGGGTCTCTGGAAGCAGCCTTTGTTTCAATTCAGTAATCACCACAAGAGTAACCAGGGGTTAAAGTCCAAATCCTTTATTATCTCTTTGCTGGATGCTGGGCAGTTTCTGGAGAGTCTTTCAGTCTGTCCTTGGTCTTAGTCGGGGAAGTACAGGAGGCCAGACCAACCACCAGGAAAATCGAAAATCAAATTGAATTTCTCTCCTTGATTCTGAGAAGTTAAGCTCCTGCTGCCAGTCCTTTGTCTTCTCTGCCTCTGCCTCTCTCTGAATGAATCCTGGCTGAGGTTCCTAGCTTATATTCTCTATACTGAATATAAACCAAACATTATATCACTAGGAAACCATTATTTGTTGTAAGACTAAATCAATCATACCGAACCATGCTAAACTAGACAACCATTGTCTCTATCAATTCCACTAACTTGGCACCTTGTAAGAATCCTATATTTCAGTTCAGATGGCCCATAAAATCTCCCGCTTTCTTTTGTTTTAGAACATAGGTGGTCACTCTCCCTGATTTTTCAAGGAGGAGAGAACTCCAAAAAAGGATCATGCCTTCCCTGACTCCTCAAAAATGGGTGAAAACATCATAAAAGGAGGTGATTATGCCCTTCCTGATTTCTCAGGAAGGGCGATGAAAACACCAAAGGAAATGGGAAATCAAAGCAGATTATTGAGTTTCTGAAGGGTCTCACTTGAAACAGGTATACACAATTTTAAATTACACATAATTTACGTATTACACATAATTACATAAATTATATAAACACATAATAATACAGGTTAGTAGTGATGTAACAAATAATATGAATCAACATGAGGAATGATACATATCCATAAGTCCTAGAAATAGTCCAAAAGAAATCTATTGTCTATTACTTCATGTATGTAGGGAATCCAATGATTCCTAAGTTTTGAAGTCTTGCAATAGTCTCATCATGTGTTAGAGAATCCAATGATTACTGCAGATTTTGAAGTCCTGAATCAGTCTTATCATGTTTCAGAGAATCCAATGATTCCTGAATCATTGAAGGTTCTGAAGTTCTGCAACAGTCTCATCAACAATATTTCATCTCAAGAAATCTAATGATTCCTGCTGGTTTTAAAGTTCTTTAACAGTCTCATTATCAGCCATGCTCTTTCAGTGTCAGATGTTTCTTAGGTCTTCTCCTTTGTTTTGAGGTTTTTCTCTTATTTTTGTCTCTCTCTGATGGACAAGGCGAATATGGCTCATTGGCACCCATCAGAATCCTTCTCCATCTGTAGAGATACAAGCAAACTCTCTCCCCCAAGCAGCTAACCTATCTGGTCCCTTCCATTCAGTATTTTCTAGATCTCGCCACATTACCTGGAGATTATATTGAAGCTGCTTGCACTGCTGGACACTGCCCTTCTGTTGGGTTAAAAAGCCTATATTCTCTCCAATTGTGATCCTTTCTCCCTACTGATTGCTTTTTGGCTGATAGATCATATTATAGTCCTGAACTTCTAAAGTCTCTCTGAGTGTAAACTCGGCTGCCATCATGCCCTATCTGTTTTTTGTTTGAGGTCTTGGTGTTGGGTCCTGTCTCTCATTTCCCTGGGTCAATCTACATTCTGTGGCCCAGTAGAAACCTCAGTTGCATTTTGGACATAGGGTTTTAGGTCTTCTCTCACCCTGTCTTCTCACTCTTATCTCTATGCCTATATTAGTCTCTCAGATGTCTTATTTTTCCACACTGAAAGCATAGACAAATCTCTCTAGAAGTCCCTTGCCAAGAGAGACCCCATCTTTCCATGTTCATTATCATAGCCTGGGTATAATAAGCATTTGTGCCCACTGTGGCACAGCATCTTATGATCTCTAAAGGAGCATCCTTGTGTAGTCTCATATAATTCTTTTACAAACCTTATTAGCATTTTCCTCAGCCTGTTGTCTTATCATAATGCTTGTAGCTGCATTTTCTCCAATGGTTTTTGTGATAGCTGTCTACAGACATCCCACAGAATTAACAAAAGGTTCATTAGGACCTTACTCAATTTTTTGAAGGCTTCCCCTTCATCTTTTCATGGGAGGGAGCCACATGCTTTAATTGCAGCAGTAGCAATTTGCTCATATGCTTCTATGGGATAATTAATCGGTGGTAAATTGTCTGCATACTGACCTTTACCTTCTAGTTGGTCAAAGGTGATTTGTATATTAACTCATTTGCCAATTTCCTTGGGCTTGAATCCTACATAATTAACTATGCTCTGAAAGCCACAACAAGTTTTGTCCAGATTCTAAACATGTCCTTACTATAGATTTCCAATCACTAGGGGTTAAGATTTCATAAGCCAAATTTTCTAGTAACATCTTAACATAAGACAATGTAGCCCCATAAAGAGTGCAACCCTTTTTCAAATCCTTATTTTTTTCCTGATCAGAAGGAGTGTATCTTCTCTTGTTGACTTGAAAAGTCAAGCTCTTCAATCACAGGGTGTGCATTTATTTTTAAATCAGATATATTCTGTCCTTTTTTTGCTTTAACTAATGCCTTTTGTAATCTTATCATAGGCTGCTTCATAGGTGGTGCTGATTGTGTCACTGTCCATTCCTCTCCTTCTCCCTCCACCCATGAAAGATTAATTGAAGGAGGTAGGTCGGGGATAGGGAATGCCCTAATTTCTCCTGCTGTGAAGCACTACACTCTGAATTGTACTTAAATCCATTCTTATCTGATTCGTCATCCTTTTCACATAGTTTATCTGGATCCTCCCCCTCCTGCTCTTTCTTCTTTTTTCTTATTCTAATACTTATATAATTTATTAAAGCCAGTTGCGTTGTCATATGTATAAAGTGTTTCTTTGGAAATTTAGTCAGATCCATTATCATTGTAGAATTGATATAGATGCTCTCCTACTAACTTTTACTCAGCTAGATCTAATTCTTTTTCCTTAGAGAACCAAGGAGATGTGTATTGTACAGTTTCTAAAAGTTCAATGATCTACTCCCAAGTTACAATTAAACCTTGATTTTTTATCAGTCTAACTAAACTCTCGACACATTTTCCTTTCGGTGGAGAAATCTCCTCTCTAAACATTTGTCCCATTTTAGCTGGAATACTACTTTAGCCCAAAGTTTTCTTGTCTATTTTTGTACTGATCCTAATTTCTGCATCACAAATGAAGGTTCTTGGCCCCACATTGGGTGCCAAAATGTAATGTTCTCAAGTTTGGTTTTCTTGGGTTCTCTGGAAGTAGCCTTCATTTCACTTCAGTAATCACCATAAGAGTAACCAGGAGTTAAAGTCCAAATCTTTTATTATCTCTTTGCCGGATGCTGGGCAGCTTTCTGAAGAACCTTTCAATCTGGCCTTGGGCTTAGTGGGGGAAGTGCAGGAGGTTAGGCTAGCCATCAGGAAGATCGAAGATTAAGTTGAATTTCTCACTTTGGTTCTTAGAGCTTATGCTCCTACTGCCAGTCCTTTGTCTTCTCTGCCTCTACCTCTCTCCAAATGAATCCTGGCTGAGGTTCCTAGCTTATATGCTCTATACTAAGTATAAACCAATCATTCTATCTCTAGGAAACCATTGTTGTAAGATTAAATCAATCATTCTGAACCATGCTAAACTAGACAACCATTATCTCTATCAATTCCACTGTCTTGGCATCTTGTAAGAATCCTTTGTTTCAAATTCAGACTTCTGGCCCATAACAGGGGGGCTATGGAAATGGAAGACTACACATAATTTTAATCTTACACTTTTTTGACACATTGATCAATTTTCTAAACTATGTTTTTTTCTTTCTTTTTAAAGATCTTTCTCCCCTTTTAATTTCCTCACTATCCTCAGGCAAACTACAGTTAAGAAAAGATATTTATGTATACATATGTAGATATATACACACATACATATATTCATACACCCCCTCCCACATAGATATGTCTTTCCTATTCTGTTGATTCTTTCACTAAATTCTGCTCTATAACTTGCCTTGCTATCACTTGATCTTCCCCCACCCAATGATCCCTCCCTTATCTTTTTCTCTCACCCTTTGCTTCCTTATCCACCCATCCTTCATTCCTTATTTCTTTATAGATTGTGGAGTGTGCTATACCCTTCAAGCTGTATGTATAGTGTTGCCTATTTAACCCATTTCCAATGTGAGTAGCTTTTCAGAACTAATGCCTCTGTGTCTATTCTTTCTTGGCACTTCGTTTGTATGATTACTATTTTTGCCTTACCCCTGCCCAAATCTATCTTTTGAGCTGCTTTATTGTTGATATCAATCTTAAACATGATATTCATTTCCTGTTTATAAAAGAACATAAACCATTTATGTGTTGAGTTCCTTAAAATTGATTTTTGATATTGGCTCTTATATGTTAAATTTTCTGTCAAGTTCAGGTTTGGTTGATAGAAAGGCCTGAAAATCTGTAAATTTTTCTCATTTAAAATTATAGATATTTTTGCTAGTTATGGCAATTTTTATCACAGACCTAGTTCTTTTGATTGTTGGTAGATATAATTCCAGGACTTGTGTTTTTTTATTGTGGCTGCTGATAAGTTTTATAGAATTCTAATTGTATCTCCAGCATATTTGAATTGTTTTTTTCTTGTTTCTTGCAAAATTTTCTTTATGATCTGGGGGTTTCAAAATTTGGCAATAATATTTCTGTGTGTTTTCCACAAAGGATTTCTTTGAGGTGGTGATCAGTGGATTTTTATTTCTATTTCTACTTTTCCCTCATGTTCTATACATCCAGGACAATTTTCTTGAATCATTCCTGCATTATTATGTCCAGATTCTCTTTTTGGTCACAACTTTCTGGCAGTCCAATTATACTTATGTTTTCTCTTCTTGATCTATTCTCCAGATCTGTTGTTTTTCTTACTCAATGGTTCATATTCTGTTTTATTTTCTCATTTCTTTTTTTTTTTTTTTTTTTTTGGTAATCCATTTTGTTATTTCTTGGTCTCTCATAGCTTTACTGGCTTCCCCTTGCGCAATTCTAATTTTCAAAATATTTATTTTCATTTTTGAGGCTCTATCTCCTTTTCTAGTTAGTTCTAGTTAATTAACTTTTTTTCTATAAGCTTCTTGTTGTTCTTAGATGGTTTTTATTTTTTATTTTGCTCTTTAGATGTCTTTCATTTGATTTTAAAATTCTTTTTTGAGTTCTATAGATTCTCTCTGGGCTGGGAGCCATTTTATTTTATTCTTTGGGTAGAAGTTTTTTTTTTTTTTTTTTTTTTATTAAAGTTTTCTCCTCTGAAGATGAACCCTGGTCTTCTCTGGTTTCATAATATGTTTTAATGACGGGGTTCTTCTTTAAAATAAGAGATATTAATGTAAGCACCTCTACTCATGGGATTGGGGGATCGTGCCTCAACCTTATTTTCAGCTCTCCATTCTGACCAGTAACTGCAACCAAGAACTCCACCCTCTTGTAAGTATCCACAGCCAGGAGTGCCCCCCCCCCCCATTCCCCTGCCTCTGCACTCACCAAGTGCTGGTTACTTCCCAGCCAGGGTCTCATCTCAGCAGAACAGCTGAGCCTGGCATTCCCAATCAGCCAAGGTTCACTCTGCCTTCCTGAACTGAAAATCTGAATCAAAAAACAGTTTGGAAAGCAATTGCTCCAACTACAGCAGCTAGCCTGAGGGGTCCTCTACTTGATGTTTCTGTGGCACTAGCCTGGAGGTGTCTGCACTTCAAACAGGTTAATCGCCAGGCCTGATTCTTTCTTCAGAACTTCTAGTGTTGTATTAGGAAGACTCTCATTTCCCCCCAAAGTCTTCTTGATTTTTCATCAATCTATCTTTGCCCAGAGGTGCAAATTTGTTCCACTTGGGGAAATCTGGAGAGCTTGAAATTTGCCAACCTACTTCACTATCTTCCCCAAATCTTCCCCTCATTGTTACATTTTCAATGCTTGTATTGACATTTCAGAAATGGGGGAAATAGAATAAATCAGAGCTTAATTGATTACTTTACTAATTACTTAGTTTTAAGAAAGTGATGGAGAAAATTTTTGGTAATTTTGGTTAAACAAAAAAAAAATACATTCTTATATTCCTTTCTTTTATCCCAAAGAATTGGTTGTTAAAAATTTACTTGTAAGGTGAAAGAAAGGTTATGTAATTTGCATGATGCAAAAACAAAACATATTTTAAAAATAATAATAAATTTCTTGCCACTGGCCTGGGAAGTGTTTCAAGAGTTATTCTCAATATTCTTTGTTCTGACACAAATCTTCCAGAGAAAGAGCCTATAGATATAGGATATTCTAGCATCCATGTTTTGTTCTAATTGTATTTCTATACTGAGCATCCCATGTGTCCTTCTCTTTTAGCCACAGAGAGAAACAGTATCATATGTGAAAAGTGCCAGGTAGGGACATTTTCCCCCAGTGGGATCCTTGATCAGTGTTTGCCATGGATCATGTAGGTATAACATGTTCTCTTGGAATTGGTGGCTAATTCTTTTTATTTATTCATTTATAGTGATTAAACAAAAACTTTGATTTTAATGAATACCAAATAAAAGAAATGTTTCCATACATAATGTAAAACAGGGAAAAAAAAGGAAAAGAATGTCCATGGGAGCAGGTAAACATTTAACTAGATCTATGAGAAATAATATATATTTTAGACGCTATGATTAGGTTCAGACTACCTTTTGACCAATTTTTCATTCTTCAGGAGGAAGGAGAACTCTAATAGCAATGTTTTTAATGTAGTCTTAGAAACCCCAATGGAGGGACAGACAGATAGAGACAAAGACAGAATCGAAGAGAAACAAGAGACAAACAGACAGAAAGACAGAAAAAGACAGTTGGAGACAGAAAAACAGAGACAGAAAAATAGAGAGATGAAAGGAGACAAGGTTGGAGGCAGAGAAACAGAGACAGAGACTTCTCCATATAGCTAAGGTACTGGCCTATTGTGTAGCTCAAAAGGAAGAAGACTAGCTATCTCCAGCCTTTTCTCCTACCTGCACTTTTCCAAGGCAGATTTCAATTTTTGCCAGAACAGGAACAGGAAGTTGGAGCTGGGGGTCATTTTGTTCTTCGTAGAGAGACTGGATATCCTTCACATGTTATTAGCCTAGGGTATATGACCAAATTCAATTTAATTTCTGATTATTTTGTCTATTTTTGGAGGAGGCAGGCAAACCCCAGGCTCTCCATCCAAAACTTGATCTCCTTGTCCATTTGATACCATTTCTAAAATGAACATACATCACAAAAACAGAGAAACCCATTTTATCTAAATTGTAGCCAAAAAAAAAAAATAGATCAAAGAAGATATATATGGGAGAATATATATCAAATAATAAAGAGATAGAAGCTTTCTTCCCTGAAAGTGAAATAACTTAGCTCAACCAAGAGAGAGTTCTAAGCCTCAGCCAATGGGAAACTCCCCCAAATCTCAGTGTACTAAGCTGGAGGGAAGATATGATAAAGGCTGTTGGTTTCTCTCATGTCTTCCCATATTTGAAGAGTCTCCCACAAATATTTGAAGGTTGATGAGTACTGAAAAGGATTGATAAAGGTGGACTTTCCCCACCAACTCTGCCCCATCAATTTCAGCAGCACAGGACGTTCAGCTCCAACAATCAGGAGTGCATCTCATATCAGTGGTCACTGGAACAGTAATAGGTAGCATTTCCATAGCACTTGCTCAGTATTGTCTTAAAAGAGCCTTATAATACTAGGAAGAGGGTGCCATTATTATCCTTATTTTAAAGATGAGGAAACTGAGGCAAACAGATGTTAAATGAGTTAATCAAGATCACATAGCTATGAAATGACTAAATTAAGATTTGAACTCCCATGTTCCAGATTGTAGGAACAGCACTCTGTCTACTGGTTTACTGGTCCCAAGTGAAAAGACAGATAGACAGCAATCTCTGGCTGTCAAATCTTTTTTGAAAAGTTGATTATTTTAGCCCATTGACATTGGTTCCATTCAGTCTTATTAATTTCCTTTTTCTGTTAGATTGGGCAGTGGGGGATACAGAGCTTGTCTTGGAGGCTAGAAGCTTCAAGTTTTGTCTCTTAGACATAGAAACATTGTCTCACAGGCAGGCCATGCTCCCTCAAAGACCTAGCTAACAATCCAAGGCCCTCAGTCCCTGACAATTCCTACATCTGGAGAAGGTATTTCTGCACAGGGAATCTCCCATGTTAATGAAAATACAGTTCCCTCCCTCTCCCTGCAAAAAGCAACATTATTACATGGTTTTAATTTGTCTAAATCTTTTTGGATCCTAACTCTGGACACAATGGCTTTCTAAACAAACATGGAGGCCCCTCTCCTAGAGTTTTATTATAAATGAATATGGGAGGTGTGCATGTCTGTTGGGGGCTAGGATAGGGATTAGAACTTAGTAACCGCCAAAAGAGCACAGATTTGCTAAACTCAGGATCACCTTTTAAGGATGACGCTATATCAGACATCCTGATTGGTGCTGTAAAAACCAAAAAGGCTATAAATACAATGTACTTCCTGGAGCACGCTCTCTTTGACCTGATGTAGCTGTGTAAGAATAAACACCGTTTGACCTCTGGCAACTCGGCTCAGTGTTTAGTTCTTCCTCGGAAGCCGGTGACGACCGAAGACCCAGAAAATGGGTAAGTAGAGGGCAGATACTCTGCTCGTGAAAGGAGTCATGTTACACATGTCTGTTTTCATCGACTTTTCTCCCTCTATTTGGGACACTCTGCCCCTCTCTCTGGAAGCTACTTTGGCAACTGAGTCTCATGGCTGTCTGCAACTGGGAGAGGAAGTGGATTGCTCAGTTTTGCTGGGCTGATGGGAACGTATCCATATTCAGTGACACATGTCCTCATCTGTCTTCCTAGTTGTACTGCCCAGGGTCTATCTGAAGAAAGGCCAGAGATAGAGATCACTGATGCATTGTGCTCACCAAGCAGTTATCTTCAAATCAGATATATTTTGCTCACTCCTTTCATCACCATCACATGGTCTTCATTTTGGTGCTGAAGCTATTTTGTAGAAGGAAAAAAGAACCAGGAGGTAAGCAGAGACATAAGGAGGTGAGGACTTTGCCCCAGGATAATGGCTCTAATCAAAATTGAAGTCCTTTAGGATTATGGCATTAACAATACTCAGTGCCTGAATCATACATTCATCCAGTGTATCTGGGATATGACAGCTGGAAGGCAGGGATGGGCTTCTCATTCTCCACATCTTTGCTTATTTTTCTTCCTCCTTCCCTACTTAACTGAGTGTGTGATTGGCCCAGATTGAGTTCCTGTCACTTGTCTCCAGGCACAGAGATTCCTAGTTATATTTTAGAAAAAGAGGCAAGAAATATCTTCTACAATAGAGGGGGAAAAGAGCATGGGAGTGAAAAAATGAACTTTACTCTTACAGAACTTACTCAAAAAAGGAAATAACATAATACCCAATAAAGGTATCAAAATTCATCTTACCCTGAAAAAAAATAGGAAGGGGTTGAGATATGGGAAGGGGAAAAGGTGATAAAAGAGAGGGAATATTGGGGGAGGGAGTAGTCAGTACCAAAACATTTTTGAGGAGGGATAGGGTGAAAGGAGATGTAGATTGTCAGGAGGTAAGACTCCATTCCAGGATTTGAGTCTTACAGTAACTTGGCTCACTAAAACTTCCTTTAAATAGCTTTAAAGCTTTTGCTTTAAATAGCAGAGACTGCTTGTCAATATAATAAATTAATAATCTTGTGACTGAAGCAAAATGCAAACACTACTCTTTGGATTAAAGGAAAACCTTTGAACTTAGGACAGGAAAAAGAGCCCACAATAGAGACTAAAGGTATTTAGGAGAAAGATATTTGAGACAATGGTATGATAAACTTTACCCTGATGTGTTTCATCTATTTATATCTCTAACTAACCAAGATCTGGGGCTTAAGGGGTTTAATCATTTATAGTATATTAGATATTGTTAGGCTATAGAAAATTTAAAGGAGTATACTTTGTATCAAACCTATGAACATTAGAGGTATATATATTTATCTCTCTGATCAAAAATCTTTGAAGAATCCATAATCAAGACTCTCTCCACTTGGGTCAGTAAAGTCACACCCTTCATCTCACAGCAGGAGCTGGACTCCAACAAGGAGAGAATAAATGGGGGAAAATATAGTTATCAATAATAATTATAAAAATAATTTTTGAAGCAAGTTTCTCTGATAAGGCCCTATTTCTCTAACATAGAGGGAATTTAGTCAAATTTATAAAAAATAAGAGCTATGCCTCAATTGGTAAATAATCAAAAGACATGATCTATGCCTAAAGGGCTATACATTCATGCATATCTTTTGGCTTAACACTACCATTACTTGGCATGAATGTTGAAAGAGATTCCAAAATAAAAAAAAAGGAATGTGACCTATATGTACAAAATATATTCACAATAGCTCTCTTCTCAGGGCAAAAAACCCATTTGAAATTGAGGGGGTGCCCATCAAGTGTGGAGTGACTCAATAAACTGTTGTGTGTGTTTATGTTGGGATATTATTGTTTTATGAGAGGTGATGAGCAGGATACTCAGGAAGGAAAAAAAAAAAACCTGGAAAGTCCTCCATGAACTCAATCAAAGTGAAATGTAATGTATACAAAGTAATAGCCATGTTCTGTGATGACCAGCTATGAATGACTTTGCTATTTTCAGTAATGCAACTGATGCCATTTTAGTGGCAGTGCAGAGAGTTGGGGTGTGAGGATTCCCTTCTCATCTGTTCAGGTCCTTCATGAAAGAATTCATGAACCCAAAAAGTTTAAGTGGCAAAAAGAGAAATTTATTGTTGGATAAGAAACCAGCTTTGCTAGAAATCCTGACTTCCTAGTAGCAAAGTCCTATTAAGGACTTGGAGTTAACACTGAGAAGAGAATGTCATCACAGTGGGTAGGAGTCCTGGAAGGCTTTGGACATTCTGCAAAGAAGTGAGTTTAAAATTGCCCTTTAAAAGAAAGCCAAATTCCCCAGGCCTAGATGTTTATCGAAACCAGGCCAATTGAATGAAAAATCACTTTGTAGGTTTGAAAGAATTTGGAATTTCCTGAACAGGATCTGGCATCCCCAAAAGACCAATTTTGATCAAGATTTCCAATTGAGTAATGACACTTAACTTGTCTGGGGAGATATGCTTTCCCAGGAGGGCCTGAAACGCCAATCTTTCTTCTTTTACAGATCAAAGGGTACACAATTTCAGAGTGTTAATTTTACAGATCAAAAGGGGACAGTTTTTTTTTTTTAGAAGTTTTACCCCACATCACAACTATCCACAACTACTCTTAAGAACTGAAACGATGAAATAAATTATGAAAAATCCTATCCATACACAAAGAAAGAACTGATTATGTTTGAAGCTTTTCTCTCTCTCTGTTTTTCTCTCTTTCTCATTAGTCTTTTTTGAGGGTTTTTTATTTACATTAGAGCAAAAGTTTTTTTTTTTTTAAACAACTTGATTTTTATGGAAATGTTTTACATAACTTCATAAGTGGTTTCCCAATTGAGGATGGGGATAAGGGAAAGAAGCTAGAACTCAAAAATTCTAGAAACATGTAATTCTTTTTTTTTTTTTTTGCTTTGAATGTAATTGGGAAACTATTGAATAAATAAAACAAAACAAAATGTTCTAGTCTGTATTCCATAAATTTCCCACTTATTTGTTTAAAGCACTGTCTTCCATTTGAGAGAATTGATTGACAAGGATATAAATTTTGAAAAATGAGAGTCTAGAGACTACTATAGTCGTAAGAAAGAAAAACCTTATTTTCCAATTTGATAAATGAACAATTTTCAGATGAAGAAATTAAAACCATTTCTAGTCAAATGAAAAAGTGCTCTAAATCACTATTGATCAGAGAAATGAAAATTAAGACAACTCTTAGGTACCACTACAAATTTCTCAAATTCCATTTCAATCAGGGGTCCTCAAACTTTTAAAGTAGGGGGCCAGTTCACTGTCCCTCAGACTGTTGGAGGGCCAGACTATACTAAAAACAAAAACTTTGCTTTGTGGGCCATAAAATAAAGAAACTTCATAGCCCTGGATGAGGAGGATACTTGTCCTCAGCTGCTGCATCTGGCCCGTGGGCCATGGTTTGAGGACCCCTGGTCTAGCCTGAGGAAGTGAGGAATTAGGAAGCTCAGATGTTTGCAGAGGGTGAGAACTAGGTATGCTTAAGGTACTGACAGTAGGGTACTTACAGTTAAGTACCTACTCAGTGTGATTGATGAGATAATCTAGATAATGATTCTCTAGTTAATCACATACTTAGTGTAATGATATAATCACTCTAGTTAAGTACATATTTAGTGTGATATGGTGATGTAATTGTGACAGTTGGCTCATACTCCATGTGCTGTAGTGATTTAATCCCACTGAGGTATTTAAGGGCAGAGGGAACTGAGAGTTGGAAACACAGAGGAGACAGGAGAGTCTGTGACACAGGGAGGCTCAAACACAGATACAAGAGAAGACTCCAGGCTCCAAACTTCATCCTTGACCCCCTGCCTTTATCATTTCTCCACCTAAAGACCAAGGTCTGTCCAGAAATCCTTCAGAAAACTAGCCTAGACACCACAAATGTTTCCATCACATCCCAAAGTCATGCATCACCCCAAATATATAGCTGCTAACAGTGCAGCTATTAATCCTTCATTCTTTTTCTAATCCACAAACCCTAGCTACTTCTTCCAGTTTGGCTACTTGTATTGAAGGAGCATTAGGTAATGATGACAGTTTAACCATGGTGGTGATGATACTATTATCAGCAAGCAAGTCTCCTTCCTCATTTCTGGAGCATGCTACAAAAGAATGCCACTTCAGGTTTTTTTGCTTCAACAGAGCTTACTTTAGGTTTTCCTGGGGAGAAAGCAAGACATCCAGATAAATTACAGTTATGATGTTACCCTAATTTTCTACCTCAGGTTGATAGGACACAGGATTGAGCATGTCTGCCCACTTGAGGTTCAGATTAGACTAGGATAATGAAGTCACTTCCAGGTTGGCTAACTTGCTAGAGGACAATGCTGAGTATAGTGTGAATTCAGGAGTGTTTCAACACATATATTTGCTGTTAAGGGAGAATCAGTGGCCAAAACAAGGACAGCTATCGCCACTACTGCCAGAAGGCATCCTGAGAGCCCCTAACAACACAGCCAAGTGCATTGCATCCCAAGAATGGAAGTTTTCATCATGTTTCTGTGTCAGTACACCAACTACATTCTCGGGGCCAAATAAGTCAAACGGGAGAGAAGAGTTGAGGAGGCCTGAAACCGGTGAATGTTGGAGGGCAGACCACAAAGAATCAAGGGAATTTTGAATTTTGGGTTTCTCAGGCACAGAATCCTTAAGGAGTTCATAGGGAGGTGGGCAGATCATGTCCTAGCATTAGGGAGTCTGAAAATTCAGGGATCCAAAGAGGATAATAGCTATCCAGACCAAGGAAGATATGGGAGTATAAGGGAACTGAGTGATAGCTTTAAAATTAGAGGAGTCTAGGCAAAGGCTAAAGGCAGAGGGGTGATGTGCTAGGCACTTTATTGAGGGGAAAGAAAGCTGGATTTTGTCCCTAGATAACAAACGACCTCTCGCTGCTAAACTATTAAGGAGGTATATGGAGTCCTGGACAGAGATGTCTTGGGAGGGACAATAAAGGAGGAGATCTTCAACCTACTGAAAGAAGACAGAGTCCTTAAATCTAATGAAGACACATTCTATTTTAATATCTGTGGGAAATAGGAAGGTGACTTCAATGAGTCCCTGTGTGGATGGAGGGTCCAGGTGTTTTGGCAACCTTTCCAGGTAAAAGCAAATGTGAATTAGCTTTCAGGGGTAAGGATTGAAAAAAAGGCACTACAGAGGGCAACCACCATGAAGGGACTGTCCCAGAGTGGTGCAAGGTTTAACAGAGTGTGGGAGTTTGGGATGACGGGGCTCTGGATGTCACAATTGCATGAAGTGCTCAGAGATCATGCACAAGTCACCAGCCTCGAACACCAGGCTCAAGCACTGGAAAAATGGGTGTGTTCACAAGAGAAATATAAAGATAAAGATAGCTGGGCATTGATAAGGGGCTGAAATCCCTCAGTGGCTTCAGTGCTGAGTAGGGCCTGACATGAATGGTAAGCGTTTAGATAAATCCAATTGAACAATAAGTAAGGCACTAATAATGGACCAAATGTCAGTAAAAGCCCCATCATTTCATAGATGGTCCAGGGGCAGCTAGATGGCACAGTAGATAGAGCACCAGCCCTGAGATGAGGAGGACCTGAGTTCAGATCTAGCTCAGACACTTAACACTTCCTGACTGTGATCCTGGGAAAGTCACTTAACCCCAATTGCCTCAGGGGAAAAAAAATGAACTGGAAGGACCTAAAGGAATGGGGACATTTACATGTGGAGGGAGTGGATAAAAGACATCAAGAAGGTCCATCCTGGGTCAAATGAAATAGTGGCTTGTAATTTATGGAGCAAATCATGTCCTAGTAAGGAGTCTCAGGGATCAGGACAAAAAGATGAAAGACACTAATTCCCCCAATAAAGAGGGAGAGCTTCTGAGAGGTGGACTGTAATTGTCTTATTAGCAATCCCCCCAACTGAGACACCCTTTTGACTCTAGAGAAAGGCAGAGGTCTTTAAAACTGAGAATGTGGCATGGTATCAACCAAAACAGATGACTCTTGCCATTGTAGGAGCAAGGAAACATCTTTAGCAGAAGTCAAGGGGGTAAAGGGCATGGCCAGAATATCCCCCTCTTTGTGCCATCCTCCTGCCAACCCTTCCAGAGCTGCATCATGCTGAGTGATTGGAATTATAGGGAGGGTTCCTTAATATTTTCTGGAGCGCTTTCTCTTTCAGCATCTACTCCAGATCCCCTTTTACAAAATCCTGGTCACACTGATTTTGATGTACCTGATAGGGACTGATAAGGGATGGGCTGCAGCAGCTCTAGAGAGGTTGTAAGGAAATTTTTCCTCTTTGCTTCCCTAAGTTCCTTTTTATTTTCATTCTCCTCTGCCAGAATAACTGTCCTCTATGCTGTGGTCTCAAAGAGAAGCCAAATGTCAGTGTTGCCTATCAAAAATAGCTTAATTTGTTTAGAGATGGATGAGTGAACATTACTAACAAAGTAGGAAAGAAACTGAACTTGCCCCACTAGCATCAAGTTTGAGACCAAAGAGACATAAAAAATTTGTGTGAATCTGTCATGAAACTGATAGATTCTCCAGAGTCCTATTTAGGATCTTTGATCTTTGTTAAATCAATGATTTGAGGCACATCTTCCATTTGGGAGAGAGTGGATGAGAACTGCCTTAACCTTCCTTTTGCCTTTACAGCACATCCATCCCATTTTAAAGATGAAGACTCAAAGATAACAGCATCATTTAAATAGTAAAGTACACACAATACACAAATACAAATACACTGGAAAGGAATATGACCACACAAATATAAATAATCCACTCTATCCTAGCAACCCTCTTGAATATGAATAAACATTTCACATAACCAAGCATGCAAACTGTTAATTTCCACTTGTTTTAGCAGCTAATAAAACCAAACATATAAGTAATTCTTTTTTTTCTCTTTTTTTTTTATTAAAGCTTTTTATTTAAAAGCATATACATGGGCAATTTTTCCAACATTGACCCTTGCAAAACTTTTTGTTCCAAATTTTCCCCTCCTCCCCACCCTCTCCCCTAGTTGGCAGATAGTCCAATACATGTTAAATATGTTGAAATACATGTTAGAGCTAATATATGTATACATATTTATATAGTTATCTTGTTGCATAAGAAAAATCAGATCAGAAGAAAAAGAAAAACTGAGAAAGAACAAAATGCAAGCAAACAATAACAGAGTGAGAATGCTATGTTGTATTCCATACTCTGTTCCCATGGTTCTCTCCCTGGGTGTAGATACTCTCTTCAACACTGAATAAGGGGAACTAGTTTTAATCATCTCAATGTTGAAGAGAGCCATGTCCATCAGAATTGATTGTAGTATAGTCTTGTTGTTGCCATGTATAATAATCTCCAGGTTCTGTTCATTTCACTTAGCATCAGATTATGTAAGTCTCTTCAGGCCTCTCTGAAACCATCCTGCTAGTCGTTTCTTGCAGAACAATAGTATTTCATAGCATTCATATGTCATAATTTATTCAGCCATTGTCCAACTGATAGGCATCCATTCAGTTTCCAGTTTCTTGCCACTACAAAAAGAGCTGCCACAAACATTTTTGCACATGTGGCCCCTTTCCCTTCTTTAAGATCTCTTTGGAATATAATCCCAGTAGAAACATTGCTAGATCAAAGGATATGCACAGTTTGATAACTTTTTGAGCATAGTTCCAAACTGTTCTCCTGAATTGTTGGATCCATTCACAGTTCCACCAATAATGTATCAGCATTCCAGTTTTTCCACATCCCCATCCAACATTCCTCATTATCTTTTCCTGTCATCTTAGCCAATCTGAGAAGTATGTAGTGGTATCTCAGCGTTGTCTTAATTTTGCATTTTTCTGATCAATAATAATTTGGAGCACCTTTTCATATGGCTACAAATAGTTTCAATTTTTTCATCTGAAAATTGCGTGTTCATATTCTTTGACCATTTATCAATTGGAATGGCTTGAACTATTATAAATTTGAGTTAATTCTCTACATATTTTAGAAATGAGACCTTTATCAGATCCTTCGGATGTAAAAATGTTTTCCCAGTTTATTGCTTTACTTCTAATCTTGTCTGCATTAGTTATGTTTGTACAAAAACTTTTTTTGTGTGTGTTTGCCTTTTTTTTTTTTAATTATAGCTTTTTATTTACAAGTTATATGCATGGGTAATTTTACAGCATTGACAATTGCAAAACCTTTTGTTCCAATTTTTCCCCTCCTCCCCATCTCCTCCCCCAGATGGCAGGTTGACCAATACATGTTAAGTATGTTAAAGTATAAATTAAATACCATATAAATATACATGTTCTAATAGTTATTTTACTGTACAAAAAGACTCGGACTTTGAAATAGTATACTATTAGCCTGTGAAGGAAATAAAAAATGCAGGCAGACAAAAATATAGGGATTGGGAATTCTATGTAACAGTTCATAGTCATCTCCCAGAATTCTTTCGCTGGGTGTAACTGGTTCAATTCATTACTGCTCTATTGGAACTGATTTGGTTCATCTCATTGCTGGAGATGGCCACGTCCATCAGAATTGATCATCATATAGTATTGTTTGTACAAAAACTTTTTAACTTAATATAATCAAAATTATCTTTTTGATGATCAATAATGATCTCTAATTCTTCTTTGGTCACAAATTCCTTCCTCTTCCATAGAGCTGAGAGGTAATATATCCTATGTTCTTCTCATTTGTTTATAATATCATTCTTTATGTCTAGATCATGAACCCATTTTGACCTTATCTTGGTATACAGTGTTAGGTGTGGATCTATGCCTACTTTCTGTCATAGTGGTTTCCAATTTTCCTAACAGTTTTTGTTAAATAGTGAATTCTTATCCTAAAAGCTGGGGCTTTTGGGTTTGTCAAATACTAGATTGTTATAGTCATTGGCTATTTTGTTTTGTAGACCTAAATTATTCCACTGATCAACTTCTCTATTTCTTAACCAGCATCAAATGGTTTTGAAGGCCACTGCTTTATAACATAGTTTTAGATCTGGTACAGCTAGGCCACCTTCATTTGATTTTCTCTTCATTTAATTCCAATTGCCTCAGCAAAATAGTAATAATGATAATGATAATGACCCTGCTCTCAAAAAGCTCATGCTCCAACTTGGGGCTAGGAGAGACAAGGTGAACTATCCAAGGCTCTGAAGAGAAGAGGGAGTCCAGACAGATTTTTTCAGTCAGGAGCCTCTGCCTACCAAACTGCTTCTCTTTCTGCTTAAAGAGCAGACTCCATTTTGAGAAGCTCAGCACTACCTAACAAGGGCCAGACACCATCACCTGGCTACCTCTTGGTCCCACCTGGCTGACAAGTATAAGGCAGTATGGAGCAGAAGTCAAGCAGGTACAAACCCAGTAGAGGGCAGGTCAGACAAGCTGGGTCCTGAAATCAGAGGCATCTTTTCTTCTTTCCATGGATCCACCATAATACAAAGGGAGCAGACTCCAAAGGGGGCTTTCCTTGTGGGAGGGTGGCCTGTAGGGATGGTAGCATCATAGTTCTAGAATTACAAGAAACCTCTGGGATCATCTAATGAAACACTCAGATTTTACAGGTGGACCCATTGAGACCCACAGAAATAAGTGACTAGTTTATAGTCCCAGAACTAGTAAAGAATAAGAGGGGAATCAGAACTTAGGTGCTTCTTATCTGCAAAGCCAGGACTCTCATCATTGTGTCCTCTCATCAGACCAGAGCTCAGCAAAGTCTGGAGTTGGCTTTTTGCTGCCACTATAAGAAGGAAAAAGTGCTCACCTCCAAATTAACCTCTAAACATGCATTATAGCAACAAGGGGTGATGGGGGGTGGGAAGAAAGCTGCCTTTCTTAGTTGCCTTTTTTTAAAGAAAACAATTGTTTCCAGTATCCATGTGAATATCTGGCTTTATTACTGTTATTTTCAATGATCTTTCTCTTGGAAAAATACATTTTTCTGATATGACTCAGGGGTCTCCAAAATTTGACACGACTCAGGACAACAGCATGGACTAATCAAAATGAGTGAGATGAAGAATAGAAGCTGAACTGAGGGTCAGTGCCAGGCTAATTTCTGAAACAGAGAAAGCAGACAGGAATTGCTCTCCTTTTGGTCCAAGTATCTGTTTAAACCAATATCTTATTTTCATATTTTCAAATATAGAATCTATATTATTGACCTTGTTTATTTTAGCTCACCTTCATTTCCCATTATATTCCTTTCCACTCTCTCTGCCTCCCTTCCTCCATTCCTCCACCCACCAGCTACCAGAAAGATAATAATTCTCTCTGGCTTTGACACTTCCTCTCTTTCTGGCCCCAGGAAGACCCTTCCCTCTCTGACTTTCAGCTTCATTATCTAGAAGTGAGGAGACGGGTCTTCTGGCCTTTGAGGTCTCTTCTGCTTTAGCCTCTCCTAGTCACCTTCTTTACCTATGAAATGGGGATGATGACACTTGGTACACTTCCTTGCCAAAGGTTATGCTGGGGCCCAGCTGAATTAGGTAAAAGGCTTTTCACAGAGGTGTCATGAATTTCAGTGTACTGTGTTGTTAACCTAGAACTGTGTAGGGATTTCCCAGTGGCCAAATTTCCTCCACCAATCCACCAACTCAAAACCTCCCTCTCTCTTAGGTACTGACTAAAAGATAAAGGTACTGACTCATTTAGGGTTACATAACCAGAATCCTGTTCTCCTGATTCCAAGGATGAGACTGTGTTCAATTATCTCTCATTTTTGTTATTTATGGGTGATTCAAGTCCAGGCTTATCTTCCAGGCAATACAAATCATATACACAGAATAAAGCATCCCAGAATTGTTCCCCAAAGAATCCTATGAAGGAAAGTTCCTGGTAAGATTTCTGGGTAAAGGAAATGTAGAAAGTGGGAGGAATCAGATGTGAAAGAAGCTGAAGTGGTTTCACAATCAGCAGATTATGACTCTCCTTACACTTACTATGAAATGGATCTCAATGGACATCTTCTGTAGGATGTGAGGCAAAGGCTTTTCAAAGAGGCATCATGAATTCCATTGTACAATGTTGTTGATCTAGAACTGTGCAGGGAACTCCCAGTGCCCAAATTTCCTTCGCCAACTCAAACTTGCTTCTCTCTTAGATCTGCTGAAGGTACTGACTCATTTAGGGTCACATAACCAGACTCCTGGTCTCCTGATTCCAAGGCTGAGACTGTGTCCAGTTGTCTCTCCTTTTTGTTATTTATGGGTGATTCAGGCCCAGGCTCATCTTCCAGGCACCTATAAATCATATCCACAGAATAAAGCATCCCAGAACTGTTCCCCAAAACACCCTATGAAGGAAAGTCCCTGGGGAGATTTCTGAGTAAAGGGGATGTAGTAAGTGGGAGGAATCTGATGTGAAAGAAGCTGAAGTGGTTTCACTATCAGCAGATTACGGCTCTCCTTACACTTATTATGAAATGGATCTCAGTGACCATCTTCTGTGGAATGTGCAGAAAATATTTCTTATTATTCAGGAATAAAATAATTTTGTTTTCTGTGAACCCAGCACAGTCCCAATGGGGACTGGGAAGGATGGGAAGGATCTAGCTACCAAGCAGAAAAAGCTGGAATTGTCAGACAGGGAAGACTATGGATGAAAAATATAGCTGTGTCTGGGAGCTGTCTGTGAGAGCTTCCAATGTGATGTGGAGCCAAAGCAGAGTTCTTATTGGGAGGGGAAACTGATTCCTTGTCAGGATGGCCTGAGGAGACCAGCCCAGGCTATCATCAATTTCTCTGCCTTCATCTGGCAAGATACAAGAGTTGATTTTTGTAAGTTCCCACTACCACAGATGAGACAGTTTGTCTCTCTGGGACTAGGAGAAGAACCTGAAAGTGCCAAGAACTCTGGGAAAGGGAGAGTTATCACCAAGTAGGACACTAGTTCTTTAACCCAATTAAGGGGTCCTTTGTCAATGCAGAAGGTGTAGATTTTAAAATGAATCATCAAGATTAAAATAGAAAGCTATTAGATGGGGAACCAGATTGGACTCCCTCCTTCTCCTGCTAGGTTTTTTACTCTTGTCCAGGCATGAAAATTCCTCATTGCCCATCTGTTTAAATGAAGATTGGGTACCAGTATCCACATGCAAGTTTTCCACAGTAGGAATCTGGGCATCAGACCATCTGCCCTATCTCTGAATCTCCTTCCTGCCCTAGGACAGTCACTGCCTGAAACTGGACCTTAGAGGCAGTGCCAAACCTCCCTAAGAACGTTAATTCCTTTCTCTTTGGAGCCCTTCCTGGGTCTCAGTTATCTTAATGGGTGAAAGTGTTCCAGTCACTTAATCCTGCTCTCTCTCTTTAGCTGACCCCAAACCCTGTGTTATCTTTTGTCTAGTCACAGAAAACCAGGGTCTCCCCAGGCCTCTTGCCTTCTGGTCCCGCTTTAGCATATATTGTGCCTGTGTACCACACATACATTCCCTTTTTTGGCCCAGAACAGTATTCAGTACTGCCCCTAATCCTGAAAATGATATATCAGTCAGCTGCCCCATGGTTCTGCTCAGCATCGCTGGGACACCCACACCAGAACTCTCTTCTATGTAGTGTGTAACATTTCAATAAAAGTTATCTGAGGTAGAGACTGTATCTTGCTCTAGTTTTTATTTCCCAAGAATTATTGCTTTTTGAATAGTAGGTGCCTAATAAATACTTGCCCCCATTTCACTCACTCACTGACTCACTCACTCATTCATTCATGTTTCTTTGCAGAAGTGAAATAAATCTCCACCTTAACTTGAATGTTGAGGATACAAAGAGCAGTTTTTTAGAAGGCCAAGGGATCCAGATAAATTTATTTTTCTTGAGTCTGAAACACTCTGACATGAGTCTGCTTGGGGAAGGAGACACAGGATCACAGATTTTTACACCAGAAGCAAATCTGAGGAATTGCCAGGAAGAGGGAGCACAGGAGCAGCTCAGAGATATCATCAAATTGCATTTAAAGAAACACCTCAACTGGGTCATCCATTCAGGTTCTGGACCTTTTGTATTGAGGATGTTGGCGGGCAAATATACATACATACATACATACATACATACATATCTTAAAACTAGGTGGTTGGGGCAACTAGTTGGTGTAGTGGATAAAGCACCAGCCCTGAAGTTAGAAGGACCTGAGTTCAAATCTGGCCTCAGACCCTTAACACTTCTTGGCTGTGTGACCTTGGACAAGGCACTGAACCCCAATTGCCTCAGCAAATTAAAACAAACCAACAAACAAAGTAGGTGGTTAAATAACAGTCTAAACGTAATTTGAAAGTATTTTTCAAAGTCACCCCCCCCCCCCCCATGGAAAGCCAATCTATTGGCATCTATTCCTGCATCTGCACCCAGGCAGAGACAACAGTTGGGACAGAAAGGACCAGCCCTCAAAACCTGCCTTGAAGACTGCTTGGCATCACAAAGAGTCAGACATATCTAAACAAAAATGACAACAAACTGGAAGCTCAGTAAACAGTCATGAAGAAGAAACAGAACTAGAGTCTTAGGAAGATGACTTTGGAATGAAGTCGGGATTGGGAGGTAGGAGGTATCTTGGGTTGTGGCAAAACCAGGACCCATGCAGCAGAGTGATTTTGCTGTGGATCATTCAGACCAGAGTATCAAACCTGTGGAGAAAGAATATGTGTTCTCATAGAGCCCCAGGTAGCAGCTCACACATCCCTGTAGAAGAATACACTGGGCATATGTAGAATCCTTCTGTCACTGGCTGCAGTTCTGTGGATTTTGTTTCCCAAAATAAACATGTTCTCCAATCTAGCCCCTTGCAAACCTCCAACCTTCTGCATTCAGACTTCTTTCCTTCAGTCCTTTGTGCATATGGGGACCAGAGGAATGGGGGTGGAAACAGTTTCAGAAACTGGAAATTGAAAAGTATCAGAAACCACCTAATTCCATGTGATGTAAGGACCGTTTGAAGGAAGTGGAGATTTTTCACTTGAAGAAAATCAGATTTGGGAAAAGAGCCTGGGGTCTGCTTTTGAGGTCAGAGACTCCCCAACAAAATGCAACCCGTAAATGCAAGGAGCTGCCTAGGAGGCTGTGGATTTCTTTCTTCCTGGGGGTCATAAAACAGGGGTTGAGGGACCACTTGCAGGACATGGCCTATCATGGGCATCCTTTTCAGTCATGGCTGGGACCAGATTGTGCTGGGATCTGTTCTAACTCTTAAATTATGGGACAGCTGTGACTCCCTAGCCAAGCGACCTTGGCAAAGTCATTGTCCTTCTCTCAGCCTTTTTGGCAAATGAACATAAATTAATATCACTTTGCCTTTGAGGCAGGATGGGGGTGAAGATTATAGGAGCTAATAAGCAGAGAATTTAAAATATCCATGATAAACGTGCCTGGCCAAAAGCGCAGTGCAGTTAGAGGACTGAGCCAAATCTCCCTTTCCTTCTGTGGGCCTCAGTCTACACATCTATAAAAGGTATATCTCTAGATCCCTTCTACCCCTCGATCTCTTATGCTTTTATATAAAGAGTTGTTTTCACTTTAATAGGGCCTGGACCACAATACTGCCCAGTGAATCCCCCTTCTGAATGAAGAGATGAGGATTATATCTTTCTCTGGGGGAAGGATATTCTGAACAGGTCCATGAAGAGAGCTGTAACCAGCAATCTTGGTACTTGGGAAAATTCAGCTGAGGGGAGGATGAAGACCTCAGGGTATATGAGTAGGCACCTGTTCCAGAGAAAGTCAGGGAAGAAAGTCAGGCTGTGGGCTGTTGGGAAAGAAGTGTGCCATCTTCTGGTTTCTTGTTTTAACATGTTTATATTGCTAATTAGGTGCTAAGTTTTCATGGTGCAACACTATGGAGGAAGGTTATATTACAGACACTACATTTCACCCCCTTGGGGAGAAGCCCCAGTCACCCTGCTCTAGTTGTAGCTCAACCTATGTGGAGACTATCAGAAATCTGGAAAACTTTAAGCCCTTTGACATAAGGAGGTGAGGACGCAGAAGGCAAGAGAGGTCCCCCCGCACTCCCGTTCAGGTAACAGACCTGAAAGCCCCAGCTGGGCTCTTCATGGATAAGATTACATCCTGGCAGTCTGGGTTCTCTCCCTTCTTGTTCTATGTAAGCCTGTGTACAGGACAAAAGGTAAGCCTGATGTTACCCAGAGTGTGTGAGAGCCCATCCTGGCGAAAGGTCTTTCTGTAATGGGGCCAGCCCACCCTGATGTAAGCACAATAATAATTGCTGGCATTTATAAAGTACCCTATAAATATTTATACAAGCCACCTACCCTACAGAAACACTTATTGTCTCTCTTGACCTTCCCAATTCAGACCAGAGCTTCAAACCTGTGCAGAAAGAACATGTGTTCTCACAGCCCCCGGGAAAGCAGCTCACACATCCCTGTGGCAGAATACACTGGGCATCTGTAGAATCCCTCTGTCACTGGCTGCAGTTCCGTGGATTTTGTTTCCCAGAATAAACATGTTCTCCAATCTAGCCCCTTGCAACCTGCCAACCTTCTGCATTCAGACTTCTTTCCTTCAGTCCTTTGTGCATATAGGGACCAGCGGAATGGGGGTGGTTCCATTATTTCTGGTTTTACGTGCTAGAACTGAGTACAAAGCTGGGAGGGAACTGAGCAGCTGCATCACACAACAAGAATTTTTAAAGTACCTGTTATGTGCTAGTTATTATATTAGGTCCCAGCACTTGAGAAGTTACATTCTAATGGGGGAGACAGTGTTTATGAATACAAGTATATACAAGATAAATAGAGCTCTGAAAAGCAAGTGTGTTTTGATCCCCATTTTACAGATAATAAAAATTATGATAATGATAATAATAATAGTTAACATTTATATGTGTACCAGATATGTGATAAAAGCCTTATTGCATTTGAGCATCAGAACAACCCTAAGAGATAGGAGCTGTTAAAATCTCCATTTTACAGATGAGGAAGTTAAGGTAGATAGAGGTTAACTGTCTCACCTGGAGTCATACAGCCAATCAGTGTTTGAGTCTGGATTTGAATTCATGGCCTTGTGCTTTATCTACTGCTCTATGAGATAACCTTGAGTATCCCTGTTTGGGACATCACAGACAAAACCTTATAAATGGAAGTTCTCCCCAACCAAGGGGCAGGCCCACATAAACTGAGGAAGCAGAATGAATTAGTAATGGATTAGGAGTGAGAGGATTTGGGTTCAAATCCTGATGACTAGTTCTGTGACCTTGAGCAAGTAGCTCAACTCCTGTGGGCCTCAGTTCACTTACCTGATAAATGAGGTAAAGTCCTTTCTGGCTCGATATCTAAAATTTGACAGGGATGAACACTGGGCTTAGAGTCACAGGACTTTCATTGGAGTTATGACTCTGATTCTTGTTCGCTAAGACAAATCATTTCTTCTCTCTGCCTCAGTTTTCCTATCTGTAAAATGAGAGGATTACACTAGATAATTTCTGTGATCCATTTCTGTTCCAAATCCCAAGATCTTTCTGTAAGGCTTTAAGCACCCAGGACATAATTTCATAATATAGCTTGACACAGCATGCTCTGTTGTATGTATACAGTAGGCACTCAATAGGTGCTGAATGAAGCAATGAAATACAGCTTAATTTATAAGCTTGTTGTATGCCTCCATTATCTGTACCATTTTCTCCTAGTGTGCCAATCCCATTGACCTGTGGGTATGAGAAAGAAAAAGCAGGATCATGGGAAGAGACATTTTAAACTACTTTCCTCCAGCACTGTCCTATAATGTTCCTTGAAACCTGCCTGCTTTGCTCTGGCAATGCCTTGCAACTGCAGTGCTTTCCTTCCTTACTTTCACCAGCTTCCTCCAAGGCTCGGCTCCATTGCCATCTCTTCCAGGATGCCTTTCCTTATCTTTTACATCATTCCTGTTCTTTCCTTCTTCCCAGTATCTTCTGCTTTCTCTGGTTTTCCATGCCAGGCCTGAATCCTGGCTCTGGTTGATTGAATCCCTCAAAATTTTTTGTATTTCCTCCTAGAACTACTTTTTATCTCGATTTATCTTGTATATACTTGTATTCATACACACTGTCTCCCCCTATTAGAATGTAACTTCTCAAGTGCTGGGACCTAATATAATAACTAGCACATAACAGGTACTTTAAAAACTCTTGTTGTTTGATGCAGCTGCTCAGTCCCCTCCCAGCCTTGTACTCAGTTCTGGCACATAAAACCAGAAATAATGGAAACTTGTTAATTTTTTTTTCCAGAGCTACTTTTATCTCTTGGTTTATCTTGTATAGACTTGTATCCATACACAATGTCCCTCATTAGAATGTAACTTCCCAAGGGCAGTGACCTAATATAATAGCTAGCACATAGCAGATGCTTTAAAAACTCTTGTTGGAGACTATATGATGATCAGTTCTTATGCATGTGGTTCTATTCAATCTTGAGATGATTCAAACCAGTTCCACTTGTTCAGTGATGAAGAGAGCCATCTACACCCAGAGTGAGGATGTGGGAGCACTACACAGTATGCTCACTCTCTCTGTTATTATATGCTTGCATTTTTTTCTGTTTTTCTTCCTTCTTGATCTGATTTTTCTTGTGCAACAAGATAATTGTGTAAATATGTGTACACACATTTGATCTAACATGTATTTCAATATATTTAACATGTATTAGACTACCTGCCAGCTAGGGGAGAGGATGGGAGGAAGGAGGGGAAAATATGGAACAAAAGATTATACAAGCGTCAATGTTGGAAAAATTACCCAGGCATATGCTTTGTAAATAAAAAGCTTTAATAAAAAAAATTAAAATAAATAAAATAAAAAGACGGAAAATGGGAGAAGAGAAATAGAAAGATAGAGTTAATCAGCTGTGTTACTCAGCTAATTCACAGAAGGATATGAGTTTTATGTTTATGTTATTTACGAAGAATGAGATATATGAATAGTAACTTGGAATTACAGAGTAATAGAAATGGATACTATAGAGCTATATAAATGAGATGTAAATATATTGTTAATAAAAATAACATTATTATCATTGCTATCATCATAGATGGTTTGATAACCTAGTATTTTTTTTACTCTAATTTTTCAAGAATTTAGAGACATCATTTATTTAGCTCTCTGACTTTCTAAACCCTTTCTGTCAGGTGATTATTTCTTCCCTTACTGAATGTTTCTAAGCACAATGCATTTAAAGTATTATGTAATAGAAAAAATGGAACAAAGCAAAATATTGGGCATAGATTTATAAAACCTGGAGCTTGATTCTTAGTTCTTCCATTTTTTAGTTGTATGACTGGACAAATCACTGAAATTCTCCAGGTCTTGATTTCCTCATCTGTCACATAGGGATAATATTTTACTCAAAAACCTTTATTGAGTATTTATAAGGTATCAGTAGATTTTGGGAATAAAAATACACCTGGATTATTTAGTTCCCAGGTTTATTGGGAGGTTAGAAACTTGTTTTTTCTAAATAACATAAAATATGTTAGAAACATATTTTTATCTTTGAATTGTAGATCTGTGCAGATGAGTTATTATCATCATAATTATAATCATTATTTCCCCTGGAGAAAAACAAAACAAACAAAAAAACAAAACTCTTGTTAGTTGGTGCAACTGCTCAATCCCATCCCAGCCTTGAATGTCAGGTCCAGCATGTAAAACCAGAAACAATGGAAACTTGTTAATTTTCCTTCTAGAGCTACTTTGTAACTCTTGATTTATATATTGCTCACTTGTAGATGTATACATGCCATGCCTTACCTCTGCCATTAGAATATAACTTCTCCAGGGCAGGGACCTAACATAATGCCTGGCATCTAGTAGGTGCTTTAAAAATTCTTGTTGGTTGGTTGATTAATTGCATGATGCAGCTGACCAGTCCCTATCCAGCCCATTGACCCCCAGGCTTTTATTTGCCCAGGTTTCATTGGGAGCTGGGTGTTTTGCCTGGCAAGGTGGAGATGTCACTCTCACTCATGAGCTGGCTGCCTGGCAGGTCCCAGGTGTAGTTGCCATACTGATACACCACGCAAGTTCCTCGATCTGCTAGGATGGGAAGTTACTCCACCAGTCCAACATATTTTTATCTTTGTCAAAAGTCCCTACTTGGGGGAGAAGTGGGAAGGGAATGACACAGATGAGGGTGGCACTGATTCCAGGAATACCAGGGAATGTCAACAAAACTCTTGGACATCCTTCCCCTTAGCTGATCTGATGCTCCTTATTGTCTAGTTTCTTGAACAGGAACATTGGTGACTGACCCATCAGGCTCAAGGGAGTCATAAATCTTTCCATGATGGGACACTTCAGCCTGAAACATAAGTGTATATATGGAGAAGCCAGTTTAAGGTTGTCCCAAAATTTTCAGGTTTCTCTCTTCTCTCTCTCTCTCTCTCTCTCTCTCTCTCTCTCTCTCTCTCTCTCT
>MU176901.1:367836-381294 GCA_016696395.1 Antechinus stuartii
TCTCTCTCTCTCTCTCTCTCTCTCTCTCTCTCTCTCTCTCTCTCTCTCTCTCTCTCTCTCTCTCCCTCTTTACTCCCTCCCCCCTCTCTCTTTCTCCCCTCCACCATGTGTGTGTGTATGTGTGTGTGTGTTTTTAACTACAGTCATCCCTCCCGTATCACAAGTTTTTTTATTATGATTTCAATGTATTATTGCAGGTTGGTATAAAAAATTAAGCAGGAATTTGGAGAAAGTTTTGTCCAAGAGACAGGATAGTTGGAAACCTTGATTGTGCTGTTGGGAATACAGTAAAATTTCAAGGTCAATCATAGTCTCTGTTTATCAGTGGGACAAAGTTCATCCCCAGTAATGGTGGCCATCTCCCACTTGCATCTCCTCCTACTTTTGCAGCCAAAGGCATTTCATATGACATGTGATATCTAAGAGAGGCTAAAAGTTTCACCTCCAACATTCAGTTTTGATTGGCTGCTATTGAAGAGCAGAACTTTGTAGGGGAGGGGACAGCAACTGAGTTCTGAGAGGTCAGATTAACTATGAGTATGTGCCTGGACAGAACAGTCAGCTTTCTGAGTACTAATATGAAGAGATAACTATACCTGGTCATTTGCATAAAGTTTATTTTGCATATGCTCAAAAATTTATCAAACTGTGCATACGCTTTGATGCTTCAGTGTTACTCCTGGGCTTATATCCTAAAGAGATCTTAAAGAAGGGAAAGGGACCTGTAGGTGCACAAATATTCATGACAGCTCTTTTTGTAGTGGCAAGAAACTGGAAACTGACTGGATGCCCATCAATTGGAGAATGGCTGAAAACGTTATGGTATATGAATTTCATGGATTATTATTCCATATGACAACAGGATGATTTCAGAGAGGCCCATATGTTGCTTTCAGAAAACATTATAAAAATGTGAGAGACACACAAAAACAAGATAAAAGTCAGGAGTAGAATTTAGTATGTAAAAAAAAAACCCATATCCAATAATTGTGATCTCAGACAAATTTAAGTTAAAATAGATTTAATCAAAAATTTAAAAAAATAGAGAAACAACTTTATGTTAGTAATTTTATTCAATATTGCTTTAAACCATTCAAAATATCTAGACAGTATAAAGTACCTGAGTATATACTTTCCAAATCAGTTATAGAAACTAATTGGATATAAACATAAAAAAAACTTTTTACACAAATAAACATATCTCTAAATAACACTTTTTTATGAGCTTCAGTTTCTGCATCTAGGAAATAGGGATAATAATTTGTCCTGGTTTCTTGTTTATATATGGTGTCTCCCCAATTTTATTATGTGGTTCTTAATAGTGAAGGCTGTTTTTCAATTTTGCAGATCACACAGAAATGGGATAAGTAGCCACATTATTGGATGACAGAATCCAAAAAGATATTGCCTCACTAGGTTATCAGGTGAGAAAAATAATGTTTATGTGAAATCATTTGATTAATTAATATTAATTTGTAATGTTCCCTTCTCAGTCAAAGGCCTTTTCTTGTACCACCGTTAGGAAAGAACATAACATGTCAAGAAAGACACAAAAAAGTAAATAGGAAATGGTCATTTTAAAGGACCAAATAAGGTTAAACTACTTACAAAATTCCTTCATGGCATGATGATATTTGTACCTCAGAAGTTTCTCAGTATTTGTGCTGTTAGAAGGAGTATAAATAGACAGAAGGCACAGATCTGATTAGAATGAGATGGGTCAATATCTAAAAATAAATAAAGGAGGTGCTTGTTTTGGCAGCATATATACTAAAAAAAAAAAAAAAAAAAAGAATTCTTTAGAATCTGTTTTGTTATTTCTTGTGTTCTATAAATTCTCTCTGGGTAGTGAGACATTTCAAGTTATTCTTTGGGGCAGAAGAAGCTCTTTTTTTTTTTCAGTGTCCTGAAGATGAATGTCAGTGTTCTCTGTTTCCATAGTAAATTTCTATGGTGAGATTCTTTCTAATTTGGTGATTCTTTTTTTTTTTTTTTTTAAATAAGATGCATTAATGTAAGCACCTCTAATCCTAGGATGGGGTGAATGGTGTCTGGCCTCACCTCTCTACCCTCTCACTGAAATGGACAAATGGCCCTCCTATCTGCCTGTACTTCAAAGGCCACAGGCTAGCAGAAGAAAGTTTGCTCAGCTAGATTAAGGGGCTTCTTTTGCACTTCAAAGGGCCAGATCAACATATGCTCCTAAGGGTATCTGTTCCAGGAAGGTGGTCACCTAACCCTGATCCCTATCTATGTTAGAACATTTGCCCAGGTAGATTCTCCTTTCATCCTGTAAAACCCCCGATCTTCTGTTGTAAAACTCGAGTCACTGTTTAATGTCAAAGGTGCCACAAGGGTGAACAAGAATGCTTATAAGGCTGTCCCTACTTCAGTTGGGCACGGAACCATGCCAGAATCCTTCTGGAGGTCCGTCCTGGCCATGCACACCATCTAGGCCGGTTACAAATAAATTATTTCTAAATTATGAATTACTATGGCCACCTTGAATTCTATTGCGTGGGCTATTTCACTCACCAGAAACCCCAAAACAAGCACTCCACTTTCCAGCAAGTGCCCATATCCAGCAGCACCCTGCCTTACTGCCTCTGCACTCATTGAGTGCTAGTTGCTTCTTGCCGGGGGCCACATGTCTGCAGCACATCTGGGCCTAATGTTCCTGAGCAGCTGAGCTTCATTCAGTCTTTCCAGACTCAGACTCCACAAGCAGTTCAGGAAGTGAAAGTCTGTGATTACTGCAGAGGTTCCAGACACACTAAGCTACCTCTTAGTAGCTTTCCACTTGGTATTTCAATGGGGATAGCCTGGAGGTATTTGCACTTCACTGGGGTTAACCCCTAGTCCTGTGTCTTTTTTAGGTTGTATAGATCAAACTCCTGTTCTATCTTAATTCTTGATTTTTCACTAGTCTATGTTCTCCCTGAGGTGCAAATTAGTTCTATTTGTGGGGGAAATCTGGAGAGCTTGAAATTTACCAACTGATTCTGTCATCTTCCCAGAATCCTTCTCCCAAAATTTATTCTTTTATAGTAAATCTTTTCATATGATTTGCTATGTATATGGTAATTTTTTCTTATTATTTTGAATTTAAATTTAAAATAAAAAAAATTAAACCCCACAAAACACAAAGGATCTATATGTTCAAAAATATTTATAGCAGCCTTTTTCTAGTGGCAAAGAAATGGAAACTGAAGAGATGCCTATCAATTGACTAATGACTGAACAAGTTCTGGTACATAATTGTGATGGAGTATTATTGTGCTTTAAGAAATGATTAGCAGCTTTTTCTACCTCAAAGAGTAACATGAAATGGCTCTTACCTGAGAGAATTTAAAGAAGAACTCAAAAAAAAAAAAAAGAATTAAAAAATCAAATGAGAGATCCTGAGAAAAAAATCTAAGAAAAACAAGATTACAAAATAAGTTAATCAACTAGAAAAGGAGATACAGAAACTCAAAAATGAAAATAACTGTTTGAAAATTAGAATTGAACAAGGAGAAGCCAGTGAAGCTATAAGAGACTAAGAAATAAAACAGATTCTAAAGAATGAAAAAATAGAATATGAAACATCTTATAAAAATAATGACAGATCTGGAGAATGGATGAAGGAGAGAAATTATAAGACTAATTGGACTGCCAGAAACTTGTGCCCAAAAAGAAAACCTTGATGCAATAATGCAAAAAATAATCCAAGAAAATTGTCCTATAATGAGAGAACATTAGAGGAAAATAGAAATTAAAAAAAAAAACCCACTGATGACCAACTCAATGAGATTCTTTATGGAAAACATATAGGAACATTATTGACAATTTTGAAACCCCCAGATCAAAGAGAAAATCTTTCAAGAAACAAGAAAAAAAAAAAACAATTCAAATACCCTGGAGCTACAATTAGAATTGTAGAAAACTTTGCAGTAGCCACAATGAAAGGCCATATGTCCTGAAATTATATCTACTGGCAATCAGAAGAAGTAGAACTGCAGCTGAAAGTATCATATCCAGCAAATTTATCTATAAGATTGGACAAGAAAAAGTGAACATTCCATGAATTTGAAGATTTTCAGGATTTTCTATCAACTAAGCCTGAACTCAATAGAAAATTATATATATAAGAGGCAATATCAAAGATCAGTTTCAAGGCACTCAATGCACAATTGTTCATTTTTTTTTTTAAATATGGGAAACATATGATTAAGAATGACATCAACAATTGAGCAACTCAAAACAAAGATTGGGGCAGAGTTTAGATAAAAATAGTAATTATGTTATACCAATGGGGTGCAGAGGAAGAAGAGATACAGAGGTAGTAGAGGGGGGAGGTGTGCTCATACCTACTCACATCAGGAATGAGTTAAATAGACAACACTACATATATACCATAAAGGCTATAGTACCCTCAAAAATCTATGAAAAAATGAGGGGCGAGGGATGGGTTGACCAGAAAAAATGGGTATGGAAAGAAGACAAGAAAGAAATTCATGGGGAGGTTGGGGGGAGATTATTAAGCAATAGCAAAGCAAATTAGGAGCAACATAAAAGCAATGAGTCAGCAGGGATGTGTATGGTGTATGTGGGAGGAGGAGATGAGATGTGTGTGTGTGTGTGTGTGTGTGTGTGTGTGTGTGTGTATAGATGAGGATATGGTCCCTTTAAGATTCCTTTCTTCCCAACCCCGCCTAGTTAATAGAATTACATTTTGACTCACAAATCCTGGTCCCTTTGAATTCCAATAGAAGATCCTGACCTGTCCCAGCCCCCTGGATTTGAGCCAACTCGGGGCTACACCCAAAGGCCCCCTAGCTAAATCTCTCATTATAAAAGGGCCACACTGGGACCCCCTCTTTGCAGAGGTTTCAAACATGCTAGCCATGTCAGGATCCTCTGTCCATTGGACCCTCTGTCCAGTGCCCTTCTTATCTCTACCTTCGCCTATACTTTAACCTTCCTTCCAAACCTTATAATAAACCTCTTTTATCAATCTAGCTTTTCGGGCCAATAAATGGTTTATTGGGGACTCACGCGCTACCAGACCTCATTTACTGCCATATCCTTGCACCAAATCCAATGGAGTTGCAGGGGAGCTCCATTTGACTCCCTGTACCCCAAACCTGCCACTAGCCCTCAACTAAACCCTAATTTCATTTAGGTACCCCATATCTAGACCTCATCATTTGGTTTGCTGATGAACTAACCCCAAAACTAGGTAATTTGGCGACCAAACCCAACCCCAACCTTTTCAGGGCATTCAGAACCGATCTGGGTTTTGAGCTGTTTGGGCAGTATTCTTCTGGGAAGAATCCGCGTTCCTTCTTTCGTCTCACTCTATCTCTAAAGGTAGTGGGAAGAATATCTGCGTTCTGTCTCACCCTGCTTCCATTTCAGGGAAAAAGGCCTCTATTTTTACAGATAGCAGACACAGGCAATCTGGAACTTTGGACAAGGAAAAAAAAACTTTTTTTCTTTCCTTATCTTGCAGTGGACGCCCAAGCCACTTGGGTCATTGTTGGAGCTTTAAGCTCATGCACAATTCTTTACAAATTGCTGTGGATTGACAAAAGGCCTTCTTTTGTCTTGCTCTCTGTCTCTAGAGATAGGAGAAAGACTGCAAGAATTTGGGAAAACTAAAAGCTTTTACCTGTCCACAATCTAGACACTCCTCTGCCTCTAAAATCCTTCCTTCAGCAAATTCTTTGCTTGAGGAAATTCCCTCTGTCCAAATCCTTCCGAGATACAAAGGCTCTTCCTTTGCATCTTAATGCATTTCTAATCTTTTTTTCTCTTTCACCAGAAATCCCTGCTCTCAGGCAGGAACTCCGAGAAGGAGAGGAAGTGTCTCTTTAACACCCCTTCCCACCAGGGAGACACATGGTCCATCCTTCTTGGGGGTCCCAAGTCAATGCTCTCTTTGATCTGTTCTGGGGAGATAACTAGAGAAACTTAAGAGGAGCCATGTTTGAGCCCTTCTCCCACTCCACTGTTAAATGCAATGGCTCTAGCCACGAGGAGAAAGGTCACTGAATTGGGGTGAGCTTAGAGAATGTCTCTACCCACGGCTGCTACTCCCTGGACAGGAGTAAGCATCTCTCCTTCATCCTTCAGGTCTTGCTTTCCCGCCAAGATCGGGGGCTTAGATGAGCTGTCCTGCTCTCAAGTTCCAGCATGAAATTTGCGCCAGGTAAGATGGCATCTCTTCCTTTCCCAATCTCGCTCATGCCTTTTCTCCCCCTTCTTCCATGGAGGGGGAGTGTAGAACTCAAGGCCTGTTTCAGACCTCTCCCATGGGGCTTGGCAACCTGCCATTTAAATGTTCCTATCCTGTCCCCTCCTTGGGGTTACTGTACAGTGGGGAGATTGGGGACTTAATCTTAATCTTCTCAAATCTCCGGAAAGGTTTTCATCAACTTTTAAAATAGAAATTTGCTGGCAATTTGGATGAGTGGGCCGCGCCCCTTCCAGACCTTTACCTGGCTCTTAAAGCCCCAGCTTCCAGCCCTCAGGAGGTGTGCTAGTCCCATATGTTTTGAAATGGACAAATCCCTCCTTTCCGCCTCGGGCCAGCAGAAGAAAGTTTGCTTAGTTAGATTGGGGATTTCTTTTGTATTTCAAAAGACCGGGTCAACAATGCCCTTAAAGTTATCTGTTCCAGGTGGGTGGTGCTCTGGTAGTGCACAAGATTGATCTATTTATGCAGAATACCTACTCCCACCCTGTTGTAAAATGCTAATCACAGATTCCAATGTAACATAGCCGAACAAAGAAAAACGTTTATAAAAGCTGTCCTTAGTGCTGTGAAGGTTTCGGAATTTGACCATTCCGTCCCAAGCTCGGTACCAAATAAATTCTAAATCTTCCTCATTGCGGCTGTCTTGAATTTTATTGCCTGGGCTATTTCAGTTTTAAAACTGGGCTCCATTTCCCTGATTTGTCATCCTGCATTAGAGCAATGCCCCTCCCGTCACAGCCTTTTAACTGTAGAAGCCTCAGAATTATGCTTTTGCATGCTCAAGAGGCTGTCTACAAAGACAAGGGATTTTAAACTGCTCTGATTTTTTTTCCCCTAGCCCCAGGGCACTCTTTAAAACCTTTTCTCAGCTGCTCATGGAGAGATGAGCTCTCTTCTTCTCAGGGCAACTTCTGCCTCCTGAAAAAAATGCTCAAAGCAGAAGTGCCTCTTAATACAAATCTCTCCTAGACTTAGGCCTGTAGGTGCCCCAGAAACTGTCCGAGGAGATCCCAATCACTGTATTGAGTTCGAGCAGGAGGAATACTGGAAAAAACTATATCAGCGAACATCACAGGGACTGAACGCCAGCGTCCTGCTCCTCAGTAGGGAATTGGGGTTTGTCCCTGAATGAGATGAGGTGAGATCTTTCAAGACAGTTGTAAAAATCAAATAAGGCTTTATCTACTTCAGAGTTTGAGTAGGCCTGAAGGACTTTGAAGATTGAGTCAAGGGCATACCTAAGCCCCCTCCCTGCTATCCTCCCATGACATCAGTGTCTCCCAATTTCAAATATGGGCAACTATGTATTATTGGTCAAGTTCAATTTCTTGGGTAGTTCCTGCGTTTAGAATATAAGATCCTCAGCTGATAAGGATGAGGGTCAGTGGTGGGAGGGGGTATTTGTGTTAGGGATTAAAAGTGTAGACCCTGCCCCCGACAGGGCTTCATCCCTTCGATTGTCTGCTCAATGGGTGGGACACCCTTCTGGCAAGAATGTATAATAAACTTTGCTTTGCTTCTAGAGATCTCTCCAGTCTTTTTTATTAAATGGCTTCTGACCCACTCAGTCTTGGGGGCTCGTTCCGGGATTACACTACTTGTGGTGAGTAGGTGAACCCTTGGGTGCTGGCGGGGTGGCGCCCTGCCCTGATTTAGGCAGCCCACCACCGTTCAGTGCTTCTCCTTACTCCCCAAGGTAAAGTGGGCCTAAAGTGGAGAAAGTTGGAACAAAGCAAAGCGAGAGAAACTCCATGGTAAAAGGTAGAAATCCGACCAGTCGGTGGAAGACAGGTATCAGTCAAGCAATTTGTTGCGCAACAACTCAGAGGTAAGCCCCCTGTGAGACCCTTGTGTGGAAAGGTGAAGAACTTATAGATTAAGCACATATTGATCAAAGACTGTTAACTAAAGTAGATCAGGCCTATAGGCCCCAGTCATGTGATTTTAGATGAGACCTGGACTGTGTCCCATTGTCCAAAGACATTCCCAAAGAAGGAATTAAGAGGCCAAAGCTGTATATCACCTTTTTCATTGCATTCCACTGACCAAATAGGGAGATAAAAGTTTATGTAACCAATCACAGCCGATAGAAGGTGGGATTTTGGGGGTTCTTTGTCTGAAATGTATAAAAGTTGTAAACATCTTCAAGTGAACGACTCTCCTCCTGTGGGTATCTTTGCTGTCCTTTCAGGCCCACAGACCAGGACGGTCCACTTCTTGAGATTCTAATAAATTCTTTCTGTACATCATTTGGAGTGACTCCTGAGTAGTCAATTTGGGTAGGGGCAATTGCCCCAAACACCCTTGAGTCATAAACTCTGGAGGAGTCTCTGGACAGGAGCCTGTGAGGCCTGGAGTCTTAAACTCTGGGTCTCTGGACAGGATAGGCTTGGCTAGGCCTTCTAGGGTGACTGGAGTCTATTGGCGACAATTGGCGTGTTTGGGTATTTTGGAATTTAGATTCCATCCAAATTCAATGGGTGTGGCCCAGTCCCAGCCAGCCCTCGAGGAGAGAAATGAGACAAATGATGAGAAAATACCAGTAGATAGTCCCTTGGTATGTAAATTAAGTAATTGGAATGAACTGCCAAAATATATAAGGAAAAAGCAAGAAAAAGAGATAAGGTATTGTTGTTTTGTCTGGGGTGAAAAATATATTGGGGAAGGCACTATTGAAAACTGGGGTGCCAAAGACTGAATTTGTACCTGAAAGAGAAGGAAAGGATTCAATTTCTTTAGCCCCTCCGAGGGCCCTCAGGCCAGGAGGAGAACTTAGGTCTATTTGAATTCTCTCTTCTCACTAGAGGACAGGGGACTAATTAGAGGTGCAGCTATGAAGGAGTGGGACAGGAGAAACCCTCCAGCTGCAGGTGTAGTTTCAGCTGACCAGAAATACAGTTAGCAGATCCCAATTGGGAGCACAATCACCTTATACATTGGGGAAGTGTGTGGGATCAAGAGAGTGAAGCCGGTGGCTTCTTTCCTTTCTCTCCCACAGGTCCTGACTGCAGGACCATGTGGGACCAAGGGAAAGAAATTGCTATTTGGTGAAATTCATTATTTTAAATATGATGGTGAAAGTGGTTTTATATTATTGGGAATTTAAAGTGTGTTTGGGATTTTAAGTTAAAATATAGGTTATTAAAACAAAATGCTGGTAGTTTACCTTAGGGGAGGTTGGGGTTGCATGTCCCTACTTAGATGGTGTGTTTTCTAGAGGTAATGTGTAATTTGGTAACTGAGTTATGCCTTAAATTTTGTCATCTCTGTTGGGCATATAAGTCTTATGAAATTTAGTTCAGTTATTTGCGAACCTTGAAGTTTAAAGTTTAAAAATATATATTATATATATTTTCTTTGACTTAAAGACGAGGGACAAGAAAGCTTTATTTGCAAAAGCAATTAATAGTTTAAATGGAACATCTAGTATTCGTTTGAAAGTGTTTAACATATGTTGGAGAAGGTTTAAGCAAATAAGCTTTGGAAGGAGAAAGATGGGACAGGAAGAGATGGTGGGAGAGAAAAAGAGAGGAAAATAGCTCTCCAGAAATGGGGAAGAAAAAGGCAAATTTCCTAGTGAATCTGCCATTTGCCATGGGAAAAGGAGATATATCCCAAGAAGTTGGGGCCTGTCTTGAGCTAGCAGATTGGATCCTGGGGAAATGGTACCCTAAAAAAGTTAATTGTGATAAATTAGGGTTGGGAAGCATGGTGGGGTGGGGGAAGGGTGGCCACATGGAGAGGGACCTTGTCAGGTGATTTAATCCCCCTTCCCCATTAATTATAGTGGCTGCAACACCTTGATGGTTCGGCTATCAATTGCTTCTACTGTTTAAAGGAACAGCCTACATTTATATGGTGTTAATAACTGAAAGTTTTATTTTTATTTTTTAAGTCTGCTCTAAGAAGTTTGTTGGAACTGCAAGTTATCTGAAAGTGATTTATTTCTACTAAGATTCCATCTGTCTAAAGCAAATTATTTAATGCTTATTTATGTGCATGGTAGTCTCCTTGTTTAAGGAAGATGATTTTAAAAATCTAGATCAGGATTTTAATTTGATCTGATAATTTGATAGGATTATTTCCAAAAATTCTTTTTTTTTTTTTAGAATGAAGAGAGTATTAATGTTAAATCTGAAAGATTTAAAAGTTTCTTTTATGTGGAAATGGGATGCACAACATGTGATTTAGAATTTTTTTCTTTGTATTTGAGTATTTTAAAGGCAAATGATCTGTGTAATGTTAAATTTAGATCTACTTAGATAAGAAAGATGGCTATATAAGCTGTAAACCATTTACTGTGATGCTTGAGAACTAGATTCACCTGAAGCCCTTGATTAATGATAATTGCTGTAGAAGATAATCCTTTGGCACTGCAGCTAATATTTGCTGGGAGTTTTGAATTCAGGTGTGACTGCATAGGTCATAAGGTGGTGTGGGGAATAGATAAGGTGAAGAACTTACAGGAATATATGAATTCTTTTTCTGTATTTTATTATTTCTGTATCTCCCCTATGACCTGTATATGTGCAGGCTCATATCTACTTGAGCCTTGGCCAGCTAGAAACATATTTATTTAACCTGAACTGATGACATTTATTGGTATTTGACATTTATCAATATTTAGTCTATTAGCTGGACCACTGTCTGCTTGATTAAGCCTGAAGGCCTGACTTTCTGTTTCCCAGAAATCAGGAGATTTCAGGGAAACAGAAACCTTCCATTCCAATCTCCCCAAATAGCAACAACCAATTAGATGCCTCCCCCTCCCCTTCTCAATACTCTCTTACTTGTGATGTAATTTCTTGTATAAAAGCTATGTATCTTTACTACTTCTTTAGCCCTCCTACCGCGAGCTTATCTTGCGATGGGATGGCTCATCCTCCGGAGGTTTTTCAATAAACAACTTTTCTGCCTTCTACTGAGGGATCTCTGAGTAGTCATTTTGGGTAAGGGTCTTCTACATCCCTCACAGTGGGATGGTTAAAACTTAAGGACAGTTACCTGAAGTAAAACTGCCTTAAATAGATATTTTAATTTGTGGCCAGACTTTGGTTGCTGCTATTAATCTTTTAACCTTTTTACTAGAGTTTCTTTATCTAAAGGCTTACTTCGCCCAAGTACTTGGGGCCACTCCCATCTTGCCTTTAGAGAAAGCTGGGAATCTCATCGCCCTGATTAGGCTAAGGTTTAGGCCGAGAGCCTTTTACACTGTGTGTTGATGGAGGGCAGGGCTATCTCTGGAACCCCAATCCTAGGCCCCTGACTTACTTATCAAAGATCTATATTGTCGTCAGATGCGGTTTTCATGTTTTGTATGATCATGGTGGGGGGGAGGGGTTATATGGGAAGAGAACTTTTGACACCCAAACAATTCCCCATTAATACGTGGAGAAAATGAAATGAAGGGGAATTCACTCTAGGTGAAGGGAAGGAGGCTTATAGGATCAGCTGCCCATGTTGCTTTGCTGATCCTTTGCTCCTGACCAGTGGCTTTCCTTTCTAAAGTATTAGATCCGGTAGCCAAAGAATGGCTGACCTGTGTACAAGCAGTAGCTGCTACCACTGTCTTGGTAGAAGAGAGTAGGAAGCTCACCTTTGGAGGCAGTGTTATAGTAAGTGTCCCACACCAAGTAAGAACTCTATTAAATCAGAGGGCTAGGAAATAGCTCACAGATTTCAGAATGTTGATCATCTTAATCCTGCCTCCTGTCTCCTGGAACAGAACCACCCCTGCAGAGGAATATTGTTGTTTAGAGTTAATTGATTTTCAAATAAAAGTAAGAGGATTCACAAGACTCTCCAATGCCTGGGGGAGTAAATTGGTTTATAGATTGATCCCCTAGAGGGTAGATGGGAAAAGGAAAAATGGGTTTGCTATTGTGGATACTGTTACCTGCCCTGTTACCAGGGCAGTCTACCTGCCCCTTGGTCATCTCAAACTTGTGAACTGTATGCCTTAAATCAAGCCTTGAAGTTATTGAGGGACTAGGATGGGAATATATATACTGATTGGAAATATGCTTGGGGTGTGGTGCATGTATTTGGAAGGATTTGGGAGGAAAGAGGATTTGTAAATAGTAAAAGTAAAGAACTGGTCCATTATACACTAGTTAGAGAGGTACTGGAAAACATTCTGGCCCCTAGGAATGTAGCAGTAATACATATAAAGGGACATCAGATGGGAAACTCTTTTGAAGCAAGGGGAAATAGATTAGCAGATGAGGAGGCCAAAGGAGCTGGAGACTAGGAGATTTCTCATATGATGGCTCTGATACCTGTACTTCCCCCTAGTCTACCCTCTCCCAGTTTTACCAGAAGGAAAAGAGAAGGCCTTGACTCTTGGAGCAGTTGGGAACTCTGAAGGACGATGGCTCTTACTTGAAGGCAGAGAGGTACTGACCAAAGCAAGTATGAGGCAGGTCCCTCAGCAACTGTACCAGGGCAGTCTCTGGGATGTCCAAAACCTGTGTGATGCTGTGCTGAAAAGGTATGTTTCCCTTGGCCTATATACTATGGCCCGATAACTGGTGGATGGCTGTCTTGTTTATTGGAGAACTAACAAGGTTGCTCAACGCCAGATCCCAAAAGGCGGACAACCTCTGGGAATCAAACCATTCCAAAGCATCCAGGTGGACTTCACTGAGCTGCCACCAGGGGGTCACCTCAAATATTTGCTGGTCATAGTGGACCATCTGATTTCATGGGTGGAGGCATTCCCCTCAGTTCAAGCAACTGCCTCGACAGTGAGTAAGGTTTTATTAGAACAAATTATTCCTAGATATGGAATAGTGGAGAGGATAGATTTGGATCAGGGAACACATTTTTCTTCCCAGGTGTTGCAGAATGTGATTGGGGCTTTAGAAATCACTTGGGATCTCCACACCCCTTGGCATCCTCCCTCTTCTGGGAAAATAGAAAGGATGAATCGGGAGATAAAATGTCAACTAACTAAATTATGTTTGGAGACCCAACTACCTTAGACTAAATGTCTTCTTTTTGTTCTGGTCAGAATCAGAACCAAGCCACGATTTTCACCTTATGAATTATTGTACAGTCACCTTCTCCAGGCTTGTGCTATGGGAAACTGGGACCCTATCTTTTTTTTTTTTTTTTTTAATTTTTTTATTTTTTTTTTTTTTAATTTTTTATTTAATAATTACATTATATTGACACTCGTTTCTGTTCCGATTTTTTTCCCCCTCCCTCCCTCCACC
>MU176901.1:381694-414594 GCA_016696395.1 Antechinus stuartii
AGGGCTGCTACAAACATTTTGGCACATACAGGTCCCTTTCCCTTCTTTAGTATTTCTTTGGGATATAAGCCCAATAGAAACACTGCTGGATCAAAGGGTATGCACAATTTGATAATTTTTTGGGCATAATTCCAGATTGCTCTCCAGAATGGTTGGATTCGTTCACAACTCCACCAACAATGTATCAGTGACTGGGACCCTATCTTAGAGACAAAGGATTTATTTCTTAAGAGATGTTAAATCATTGCTAAGACATTTACAAGAACTTCAACAAAAGGGTTAATAGCTCAGACTCCTCTAGGTTTCCTGTTCATAGAATTCAGGTGGAGATTGGGTGTGTTGATCCATTCCTGGAAGGATGAGAAGCTGACTCTGTGCTGGGACGGACCCTACTAGATAATACTGACCTCTCAGACACCACTATTCGCACCCAGGAAAGAGGTTGGTCACACCACACCAGAACAAAAGGACCTGGAGGCACCTTTATTCGAGAGGACAGTTGAAGATGAGGAGGCCTCAAATCACATTTGAGGAGGCGACCTCCACTGAATGGGAACACAGACTCTGAATCCAGCACATTGTAACTGTATGACTTTTCCTTTCTTACCCTAGTTACTTTGAGTCTCTTTGCTTGCTTGGGAGCTGATATATTTTCCTTTAGGAATTTCACCTAACCCCCACAGTGAAATAATAGTTGACCCTCATGGGGCTTTCCCTGAGCTTTGGGTTTGCCTATTTCCTCATGATAGCCATAGAAACCAGACCTTTATCTTTCAGACATGAGAACCAGCTCCTCCTGCTCAGGCAGAATATAGGGAGAACTTTTAACTTATCAAATTGTTGGATCAATTGGTGGATCCCAACGACTGAGCTAATGGCCATGGGTACCTATCCCCTTAAGCCCAGCCTGGATCCTTAGTATCTGATCTCAAATTCATAATGGGGCTGATTACTGGAACTTAGAAGAGAAATATCAGTGGCCATTGACAGAAGATAGGATTTGTTAAACAGGGCAAAGTTTGAAGCTGGGAAATAGTATATGTTAGTGGACTTAACTCTGGACAAGGTAAAAAACTTTTTCTTTCCTTACCTTGTAGTGGACACTGCAGTTGCCAAGTGGACACTGCAGTCATCATTTGGAGCTCTTGGGAGCTCTGGCACAATTCCTTAGGAATTGCTGCGGATTGACAAAAGACTTTCTTTGTCTGCTCTATCTCTAGGAGATACGAGGGAGGCTGCAAGGATTTGGAAAACTTAAGTTTTTACCTGTCTAGACATCAAGGGGTTGGTACCATGTCACCCCAGGGACACCTGGGAAACATGGGACTCTGTTTCCCACATTTTGGAATACCTCTAGCCTAATAGATCAATGGCCCATTGCCAATTGTAAGAGGAAGGAGCAGGGTTTATGGAAATGTCAGTACATCACCTTTGTAGGGGAAGGTTCCTTAGGGATGAGAGACCAGCAATATTAGCCTTTTACAAGGAATAGTTCAGACATATTTTCGAGGGAACAACTTATTCTAATGGGTCATTATTGGATCTGTGGTTTAACTGCTTATACTCAGTGGTGGGAGGGGGAATTTGCATTTAGGGATTAAAAGCATTGACCCTACCCCCTATGGTGCTTCCTCCCTTCTACTGTCTGCTCGATGGGTGGGACACCTGATTCTCACGAGAACATATAATAAACTTTGCTTTGCTTCTAGAGATCTCGCCAGTCTTTTTTATTAAATGGTTTCTGACCCACTCAAAAGGACAATTGACTGGGAACGACTGACCAGGACAAACACCCCTTAGATGCCCTGTTGCCATCCCCAAACCCCACAACTCATGCCTGGTATGAACCCCCAAATCTCTATGACCCTTGCTACCTCGAAGCAGTTAAGAGGAAATTATAGTTCCTTTTCTCCACATGCCTTTGGAAGTGACTGCTTGGGGTGGGGAATGAAGAAGGGACCCCTGAACTTGGAAAATCCTGGAAGGAGAAAATCTTCAACTCTGCCTCAATAAGACACTTTGCCCCATGTCTTTTTTTCCTTAAATAAATTTAAGTTCCAATTGCTTGAGGGGGGAATGATTGGGATGTGGTCCCTTTAAGATTCCTTTCTTTGTGACTCCCAATCCCCCCAGTTAATGTAATTACACTTTGACTCACAAATCCTGGTCCCTTTGTATTCCAATAGAAGATCCTGACCTGTCCCAGCCCCCATCTGGATCTGAGCCAACTCAAGGCTACACCCAAAGTCCCCCTAGATAAATCTCCCATTATAAAAGGGCTATACTGGGACCCCCTCTTTATAGAGGTCCCAAACATGCTAGCCATGTCAGGACCCTCTGTCCACTGGACCCTCTGTCCGGTGCCCTTCTTATCTCTACCTTTGCCTATACTTTAACCTTGCTACCAAACCCCATAATAAGCATCTTTTATCAATCTAGTTTTTCCAGCTGATAAATGCTTTTATTGGAGACTCATGGTGCTACCAGATCTCATTTACCATCGTATCCTTGCACTGAATCCATTGGGGTTGCGGGGGAGTCCATTTGACTCCCTGTACCCCAAACCTTCCACTAGACCTCAACTAAACCCTAATTTCATTTAGGTACCCCCTATCTAGACCTCATCATTCATATATATATATGTAAACATAAAGATATCCTTTCTTAACTACAGACTGCTTGGGAATGATGGGGAGGGATGAAAAGGGTAAAAAAGAATGAAGTAAAAAAAGAAAACAAAAGAATAATTCACAAGGATGGACACTCTTGAATATAATTTCTTCTACTAATATATATACATATTTGATGTAGTAATCTGTTGTTATATATTTGGAATTCTCCCTTATGTTCTTCTGGGCACATGACAATGTTTTCTTTTGTATTCTTTCTCTATTTTTCTTTTTTTCTTATTTTTTTAATGAAATAATTTAAAAAAAAATGAAATGATGAGCAGGATTACCCCCAGAAAAATTTGGGAGAAAGACTTATATGAACTCTTATGAAATAAAAAAAAAAATTGTACCCAGTAACAACGATAATGTAAAATGATGAACTGAGAATGACTTAGCTATTTTTAGCAATACACTGATCCCAGAAAACTGTGAAGGATTTATGATAAAAAATGTCATTTCTCCCCAGAGAAAGAACTGATGCAATCTGAATTCACATTGAAGCACTTTTTTTTTTTTTAACTTTATCTTTCTGGTTTGATTCTTTTTCAGTTTTCTTTTTCAGCATGACTAATGTGGAAATGTTTGAGATAATTACACACATATACACACACATGTCCGCACGTCTCTCTCTCTCTCTCTCTCTCTTTCTCTCTCTCTCTCTCTCTCTCTCTCTCTCTCTCTCTCTCTCTCTCTCTCTCTCTCTCTCTCTCACACACACACACACACACACACACACACACACTTACCTAAATCAAATTTTTTGCCTTCTCATTGCATCCTCCATCATTCCTCTAAATTCTGAGAACAGCCCCCTCCCTTCCCTTATAGATTTAAGCTCTGTGATTCTATAGTTCTGGAATTTGAATGGACACATGAAGAAAGGAAGAGAGGTTAGAGAAGGCAACCATTTACCTGAGTAAGAGAATGATTTGTCCCAGAGGAAGAAATTCTCTCACCTACCTGGATGGCAAGGGTAACAGCACTCCCTGTCCACTTCATAAAGTCCTTCACTGCATGAGCCATTAAATATGATGAGTTCCTTGGGCAAGGAAAAAGAAGTTAGTGAGGGCAAGGAAGAGAGAATAAACCAGGATGTCAGGAAAAGTGGGATGTAATCTTGATCCTGTCATGCTCTGGCCAGATGACTGGAGACAACTTGAAAATCCTCAGGATTTTTTCCTGTTCCAGACTTGGGATCCTAGGATTTAATCTCTAAGCTTTCTCTCTCTCTAACTAGCTTGTAACTCCCAAAAGTAGGAATCTTATAAAGTCTAGAAGGGGAGGGAAGAAAGAAAAGCCCTCCTCCTACTGTTTCCAGTGATTTCACCCTACCCACAAACCAGTTAGCTTTCGTAATCCAGTGCATCCTATCCTTTTGTTAAATTTCTCAGGCAGTTTATATCATGTGATACAAACTCCTCCAGATCTTGCTCAGGTCACAGTTAGTCGGAACTTCCCCCTCCTGACTTTTACAAGACAAGTTTGGAATTTGGGGTATTTCTATTTTTAGATTCCTGAGTTTTCAATTTTGTGCCCCTCCTCCTCCCCTCTTTGTATGAAGCCCTGAGCTGCCAAATCCTTACCCTTTCCGTGTCTCTGATGAGAAGTGTGGAGTCATTCAGCTTGGGACACAACTGAACTTGGGGAAAGTTGATCACACACACACACACACACACACACACACACACACTCACATGCACGCATACACACACACACACACACACACACACACACACAGCAGTGTCCCATCATGCAACTCCCAAGACTTGCACCAGAATCTTTCTAAGTTTGAGCCTGGTTCTCTACCAGTTTTTTGGGGGGACACTGGGTGCCAAGTAGATAAGACATCCTGGCAGAGTCACTCTGAGCAAATTTCCTAACCTTCCCATGCTCTTGGCAGCTCTCTAAGATTGTAGATTGTAAAGAAGAGACCAACCTAAATGTGTACATACAAAAAATATTTATATTATAGCTTTTTATTTACAAAACATATACATGGGTCATTTTTCAACATTGATCTTTGCAAAACCTTCTGTTTCAAATTTTCCCCTCCTTTTCCCCACCTCCTCCCCTAGATGGCAGGTAGTACATTTCATGTTAAAATATATGTTAACTCGAATAATATGCATACATATCCATATAGTTATCTTGCAGCACAAGAAAAAATAGATCTATAAAAAAAAAAACTGAGAAGGAAAACAAAACTGCAAGCAAATTATAACAGAAAGAGTGAAAATGCTATATTGTGGTCCCACAGTCCTCTCTCTGAGTGTAGATAACTCTCCATCACTGATAACTGGAATGGGTCTGAATCAGTTCATTGTTGAAGAGAGGTACATCCATCAGAATTGATCATCACATAATCTTGCTGTTGCCATGTATAATGATCTCCTTGTTCTACTCACTTTACTCAGTTTATATCAGTCTCTCCAGACCTCTCTGAAGTCATCCTGCTGATCATTTCTTAGAGAACAAAAATATTCCATAACATTTACATACCACAATTTATTCAGCCATTCTCCAATTGATGGACATTCACTCATTTTTCAATTCCTTGCCATTACAAAAAGAGCTGCCACAAACATTTTGCACATGTGGGTCCCTTTGCCTCCTTTAGGATCTCTTTGGGATATAAGGCCAGTAGTAACACTGTTGGGTCAAAAGTATACACAGTTTGATAACTTTTTGAACATAGTTCCAAACTGCTCTCCGGAATGGCTGGATTCTTTCACAGTTCCACCAACAACACATACATAACTATAATAGAGCCATGTGTGAATGCATATATAAAGATATGTATACATTTTATAATATATTTGTGTATAATATATGTGCTGCATGTGCATACACACACATAAACATGTGTACTATATATGTATACATTATGATCGTTTGTGTATACACACACACAAAAACACACACATAGAGCTAAGTATTGTGCTGTACTGGCTTGGGGTCTTACTCTGAATCCTCCCTGACTGGGGCTGAGCTGAGCTCTGGAGTTAAAGCTACAGCAGTGCCTCCTCCTTTTTTTGTTTGGGGGTGCTTAGAGTAGGGGTATAGAGAGCAGATGTACTTGTCCAGTTTCCCCAAGACCCAGATTCTTATAATCAAGCAGTGTCTCTTTAATATCTCCTTACATCTCAGTCTGCTCCCAAGCTCCCATGAACTGAATCCTCTTCTTCGACCAAAATCTTCTAAGTATTTGGTGAAGATTAAAACAATTAATTAATTTCTCAAATATATATAGGCAGGCAAAAGGAATGCCTTTCAAGCATAAATAACAGGGTATAGCTGCAATTTGAAAATGGGAATGAATTGGAAACACTGGGCCTGGAGTAAGGTAGACTTGAGTTCAAATTCAGCTTCAGATATTCACTAGCTGTGTGACCCTGAGCAAGCCACTTACCCCACTTACCTTTGTTTCCTTATCCAGAGAACCTCAAATGGGGTCATGAAGAAGTGGACATACACCAACACCAAAATGAAGATGTACAAAGACAAGAAGTCTTGCCAGATCCAGTAGGGGGCCTCCTGAGACTGAGGAGGAGATGCAAAGGTAGGAGAAAGGGTTGGGCAGGTGGAGAGTCTAGGATGATGGAGATGCTGAAGCTGGTGACTCTGACTTCTCTTGGTTTCCACTCCAGACAATATATTGCTCCTTGCAGGGAGAGTCTTCCTTTTTTCCATATGTGTACACACACACACACACACACACACATACACGCACACTACATGCAAATGTATAGACACATAGCACAGTGCACATATACATATACAGTACATGTACACACATGCACATGCATATGTATGCAGATGCATATATGTCATTGCATTTATATATGCATTTGTTTATGTATATGTGCATGTATACACAGGTATATATCTATATGTGTATGTATATATGTAGGCGTGTGTATGTAGATATGCATGTATATATACATATAGAGATATATTTCAAGCAATAAATTAAAAGAGATAACATTAACCAAGCAAAACTAGCCAATGACAATCAAGTGAATAGGTCCATATATATGAAACACAATTGAACGATAAGTACCAGCATCTACCACAATTAACAAGTTTTGCCAGAGCGTGAATGTAACATAAAATAGAATCAAATGAACATAACAGAAAATAAAAACCATTTTCAACATGTAGTTATTTACATGCACAGCAATAGAAATGCAATTACATCCGAGGCATTTTTTCACAGAAGAATGCTTCCCATTATCACCTAGACAAATAAACAATTAACATGTATAACTATGTCTTCCGATTACTGATGAAAACATTGCAAGGGTATGGAAAAAGTGTATATATATCAACAAGTCTGTATAGCATAATAAACTGGAGCTCTTTTCACACCCTATGAGTCTCCTGTCTCATTCATATCGCTTGAGATCAAAGGGCTCATATACCATGAGCTCTTAAAAGATGGCTTCAACATGGCATATCTTGGTGTAGTGATTGATCTAATAGGCATCCTTCTCTTGCCCCTGACTGATCTTTCTGTACATAAAGTTTACGGAAGTTGGGATGGGGGGACTCCAGAATCCTGCTAAACTTGTTTCTACATCTGAATTGACCATTCCAGGTTGGCTGTCAGTTCACTCAAGCCCTGTGGGTTGAAGCTGTAACCTCTCTGTTCCTGTAGCAGGTCTGGGCATGAACAGAGTTGGCTCCTAATTTAATTCTCCTGCCTTGGAGTAATTGCTGAGGTCTAGATATGGGATACCTAAATGAAATTAGGGTTTAGTTGATGTCTAGTGGCAGGTTCAGCGTACAGGGAGCAAATGGAGCTCCCCTGCAATTCCCCTGGATTCAGTGCAAGGATATGGCAGTAAATGGAGTCTAGTAGTGGCGTGAGTCCCCAATAAAAGCATTTATTGGCCCGAGAGCTAGATTGATAAAAGAGGTTTATTATTGGGTTTGGAAGTAAGGAGATAGGTGAAGGTAGAGATAAGGAGGGCACTGGACAGAGGGTCCAGTGGACAGAGGGTCCTCACATGGCTAGCATGTTTGGGATCTGCAAAGAGGGGATCCCAGTGTCTCCCTTTTATAATGGAAGATTTAGTTTGAGGGGCTTTTGGGTGGAGCCCCAAAGTTGGCTCAGATCCAGGTGGGACTGGGACATGTCCGGATCTTCTATTGGAATTCAAAGGGACCAGGATTTGTGAGTTAAAGGGTAATTTACATTATTAACTAGGAGGGGATGGGAATCTAGAAAGGAATCTTTCCCGCATCAGTAATCCTTGTGGTTTCCTTTATATTTTCAGTGTCTATATTTGAATCAGAAAATCTGTACAACTGATGGTCTCTTTTTCTCACTTTTCTCACCGTAGACACTCCCCTTTCAGCTCTCTCCACTTGCTCATTGGAAACTCCAATTAACTCTCCTATGGCAATAGGTGATTGTGCTAAATAGTCCTTATAGAGTCCTGTGCCCCACTACCCCAATTCTATGGGGCTATTTTATAAACTGACAAATTGTCTAGTCTTTCACTAACCTTGTATGAGTTAGCTTTGCTAACATCTCAGTCCCTGGACTGGGAAAGCAGTCTTTCTCTCCTTTAGATAGAGGAATCTGATAGTGTACAGAGGTGTTTAATAAAAGTTGATTGAGTGAGTGAGTGACAGTATTCACTGGGCAAGTACAAGACTGAAAATTACTGTCTGCTTAGCAGACAATCAGGGTGTCTTGTGGCATGGTGTTCTAGTCCACATAAGTCTTTCATTCAAAGTTCAGAAACCAACCCCATCTCCATATCTTTCTATTTTTCTTAGGCACTACTGCTATGAGTCATAGGAAAGGGCTGTTAGAATCTGCAATGGTGTCATTCCCATCCTTTCTTGAAGACAGCCTCTGAGAACTTCCTTTTAAGACAAAACATGTCAGCCTTTGCTAGATGTGGAGCCTTGCAGCATGTGGGCCCCTCTACAAATGGGGGCTTTGTCCTTCAGAACAGAATTTTTCATCACTTTTGCAAGGAATTGTGGGGTATTGGGAGTTAGTTCTCCAGAGCTGGGATAAGTTAGTTTCTCTATCTTATGCTTCTTCCATGTGTTATTTTCTCAGCTCATTAGGTTCTGAGTGGGGCTATTTGACCATACTTTTCACCCCAAATTATAAGTTTTACTGAAGGGCCCATAAAAGCCCCACCCTCCATTTCTGTGAGGCTCCACTATATGAGTTCCATGATTCAAAAATCCTTCCTTTTCTCCTCTGTGAGACATTCTTTCCATACATCTACATTCTCTTCCATCTCTTCAGACCTACCAATCAATGGGCACTCTACATCAAGTACCCACGGGGGCAGCAGGTAGTGAGCTAGGTGCTGGGGCACAGAGACAATGAAATGGTCCCTGCTCTACAGGAGCTATTTGATGCCTTTTTTTTTTCTTATCTTGTTATTTTTTTTGCTGTTTTGTTACTTAGTCAGAATTCTTTCTGATCCCAATTGAGGTTTTCTTGATAAATTTACTGTAGTGATTTGCCCATTCCTTCTCTGGCTCCTTTCACACATAAGGAAACTGAGCCGAAGAAAGTCACACAGCTAGGAAGTGCCTGAGGTCAGATTAGTACTGAGATGTTCCTGACTCCAGGTCCAGCACTCTTTCCATTGTACCACTTTGTTACCCATATTCCCTCCAACATTGTCATTATCTGCCCCATAATTTGAACATGTGGGCAGAGATGTACATTATATCCAGGAGGTAGATTGCAGAGGTAACTCTTAGCTCAGCTCAGGTTCTTGCACCCCACCCTTTCCTGGCATCTCAGGGTCTGTGTGAATGAGACTGGGCTGATGAGCCAATTCCCACACCTTTCCAGATGCCCTCAGTGTTACAAAGAATCTCTCTACTTAAGTGATCTTATGTATAATTTTCTAATTAGAAGTTGTATCCCCCATTAGGATGTAAGTTCTGTGAGGTCAGGAGTTGCTTTTCCATTTTCTCTTTAAATTTGACTCCTAGTACAATTTTAAGTAGACACTTAATGAATGCTTATTGGAGTTAATTAGAGCTAATAAATAAATATTTATTTATATAATAAAAAATGAGTGAACTTTAAAATGTCCCAGAGAAAAAAGTAAATGGATGAAGGTGGGAAAAGGAATGATGAGGATCACCATGAGGGACAGTCCCCTTCTTCAAGGATCCTGTCATCTCTAAGTATAAGCAAGATTTTAGTTCTGAAAATGTCATAGCTGAGAGAATGGGAAAGGACGCCTCTCAAAAAACACAGTTTCACTACAACCTGGTGTTGATCCTCAAGGAACCTTCATTCCACAGGAGAGCTGCAACCTGACTCTAGATTAAGTCCATGGATAATAAGACAAGGTCATTTCAAGAGGAAGAGAAGATGAATGACTGGGAGGATCAGAGAAGAACACTGCAGTCATAAAGGGAGGCTTTGTATACCCTTGTGCCACAGGCAGTAATGATTTTCAAGTGGTAAGCTAATGAGTTTTTAATATTATTTTTGATTTTATTTTGGCTGAGGTATTTGGGGTTAAGTGACTTGCCCAAGATCACACAGCTAGGAAGTGTTAAATGTCTGGGGCCAGATTTGAACTCAGGTCCTCTTGACTTCAGGGCTGGTGCTCTATTCACTGTGCCACCTACCTGTCCCTTAATATGATTTTAGAGGCAATAGGAGCCCCCAGTATTTTTTTTGAATAGAGTTGTCATGCATTCAGAGCAGTTTTTTTAGGAATGTCAGTCTGTCAGCTGGATAGGTAAAGGATCAAATGATTTGCTCAGGTTCACTCTTCTTGATGTTCATTTTTTGACCCCTAGTAACTAGCACAGTCCTGTTCACATAGTGTAGGTAGTTCATAATGTTTGAATTTATGGAACAACTGCATCAATCCAAAAACAAAGCAAAGAAACAAACAATAATATGTGCTTGGTAAGAGAGCTGAAGGAACTGCTGGCCAGGAGAACCCCAAGAAACACCAATTGGAAAACCCCATCCTGAGAGTCAGGAGACCAAGATTCAAAAGGAGATGTGCATGCGTGCGTGCGTGCGTGCGTGTATGTGTGTTTTAAATAAGGTTTTTGTTTTTTCTTTTTTATTGGAGAGGGTGGCAAGATGGAAGGGAAAGGAAATTTTTTTTTTTTTGTTAATTGAAAAAATATTTTTAATACATAAAAATTGAATAGAGCGGCTGAGGTGAATGAGGGCAGACAAGAATTGGCATTTAGTTTAAGAGTAGGATGATATTGAAATTAGTCCTTTAAGCTTGTTCCACTTCTGCCAATTTTACATCCCACTCCTTTTCCACTCTTGCACCTGGTCTGCTGTTCTTCCTTAGCACTGTCATACATAGAAATTAAAAAGAGAAGGAATTAGATGAGAAAAGAGAAGGCAAGGGAAGAGAAACTTAGATTCAGAATTGGTTGGATGATTAATCTCAAAGAATAGCCATTCATGTTTCTGAGTCACCTTGGGAGCAGTTGGATCATGGGTTTTCAGTTTCTATTATTCTGGGCACCATGATTAGGGTTCTTCCCTGCTTTCCTTTCTCTGTCATGAGTTAGGCTGCCCCAAATTCTAATGAAAGGAACAAGAATAGAAATGAATCCTCCCTAGACAGGGATCTAACTCAGACTGGATCTTGTCCATTAAGAAGAGAAATGCGAGTTTCTAGCTAAGTTTCTTAGGTAGAATTGGCTAAAGATGATTCAAGAGAAGGTCTTTGACTGAGAAGGCAACATTACAAAGTAATATTAGTAATCAAATGATTTTGCATTAACCTTATTTTTCCTCACCTGATAATCTAGCCAGGCAATATCTTTTTGGATTCTGTCATCCAGTAATGTAGCTATTTATCCCAGCTCTGTGTGATCTGCAAAATTGAAAAGCAACCTCTACTATCAAGAAGCACACAATCAAATTGGGGAGACACCATGAGAATCACCACATATAAGCAAGATACAAAGACAAATTATTATCCCTATTTCCTAGATACAGAAACTGAGACTTATAGGAAAGTGTCTGAAGACATGAACCCAAGTGTTCTTGACTCCCAGCTCAATGTCTTGGCACTAGAGAAGTGAGGTTAAACTGATTTGATGCCATTTCCCCCCAAGGTTTCAGGGCTGAGAATCTAATCACTAACCCTCGCATGGGGGATTGCAGAATCCCCTTACTAGGGGCTCAGTGGTAGGAGAGTATCAAGGCCACTTCCTTTGAGCAGGTTTTCTTTTCCCTTTCCAAGCCTAGCAGACTTTCCATAACTTTTTCCATCTGTGGGGAGAGCCCCGAATTTCTGTTTTCATATTCATATCTTTTCCTCATTTTACAAATCAGTTTCTCCCCTTCATTTGAGGTTGCCCCCTTTTGGGGTTAAAGCTACATAGAAAGGTAGTTGAAAGAATGCTGGATTTGGAATGAAAAATTATGGGGTTCAAATCCTGCCTGTCCCTATCTCCCTGTATGATCTTAGGCAGATTAATTTGTTTTTCTGGGCCTCAATTTCACCTTGGAGTTTTTCTTAGGTTTCATGTCATTCAAGTCTTCCCTAACCCTTAGAGCTGCTGGTCTACCTTGGGATGAATGAGTGACCCCTTCTTGGTGATCTTCACTCAGAGACTGGACAAACACTTGTTAGAAATGTTAGAGCTGATGTTCTATTTCAATGGAGGGTGACTGAATTGTTGCTGAGGTCTATTTTAACTTTTAAATGCTGGATCTGCATGGGCTATAAGATGGGAGGAAAGGGAATTAGATTAGAGAGATTTCTTTGAGGTCCTTTCCAGTTCATGGTTCTCTTCATCCATAAAATAAAGATTGGCCCAAATGCTCTTTGATCACCTTGTTGACTCTCCATCTAGGAGTTTATGGCCCTCCTCCCTCTCAGGGTAGGAAGAGAATCTTTGACCATCAAATGAAAAGGGATGGGAAAGGGAAGATGCAGATTTCAGCAGTGGACAAGGGAGGAACCTTATCACTTACCAATCTGGTTTGGATTTGAAGAGAAAAAGGCATTGACTACAGCTGCCCCAGTGATCCAGCTGCAAAAGAAGACAATATCCAACAATTGGGTTTGATACCTCTGGCCAAGCTTCGGAAGACTCTGAGCTGTCCCATGCAGAGGCAATCTGGCCCAGCATCAGAGAAGAACTCTAGGCACTTTGGCAAATCTCTTAAACTCTACAATCTCAGTTTTCTCTTCTGTACTTTTCTCCAAATCAAGAAACAAAGATTTTAGCTGACAGCAGGCTAAATACATATGGAGTTTTTAACAAAGAAAAAATGTTTTTTTCAATTAATAAGGGAGAAGATAAAAGCTAAGTTTCCTAGCAGAACTCAGAATTAGCTGAAGGGAAGACACCATTAAAGTGGGGCAAGTTCCTAGAGAACTAGATGGGCTAACTCTATAAAGGATTTAATGAGTTAGTGAAGTATAATTAGGTTCTTTAATAGGGGAAGTATAACCTTAGGTAGCCTACAAGTAGTACAACAGCTAGATAGTGCAGTAGATAGAATGTGGGCCTTGAGTCAGAAAGCTTATCTTCTTGAACTAAATCTGGCTTTACGTACTTCCTATTTGTGTAACCCTGGGTACATGCTGTTTGCCTCAGTTTCCTCATCTATAAAATGACTTGCAGAAGAAAATGGCAAACCCCTCCAGTGGCTTTGGCAAGAAAACTCCAAACAGGTTCATGAAAAGTTGGACATGAGGGCAGGGACTGGTCTTAATTGAGATTTGAAGGAAGTCAGAGAACTTAGGAGGAGGGGATAAGGAGGGGGAGAATTCCAGTCTTGGGGGCAGCTTCAGAAAAGACATGGTATTGGGAGATACAAAATGTCGAAAGTGCCCAGGCAATGAAGGGCTTTAAAGGTCGGATGGAAGATTTTATAGTTAATTCAGTAGGCAATGGGGAACTCCTGGGATTTATTGAGTAGAGATGAAATGAACTGGAGAGAGACTTGAGGCAGACAGATCCACCAGCAAGTATTGTGCTAGTCCAGTTGTGAAGTGATGAGAGTCTGTACAAGATGGTGGCAGTATCCAAGGAAAGAAGGGAACAAATTGGAGAGATGTTGCAGAGATAGAATCAAGGGACTTGCTGATGAGGTGAGAGTGAGATGAGAGTGAGCAGTCTGGGCAAGTGGGAAAATGGTGGTTCCCTCCAAAGGAAGAGAGAAAAGATAGTGAGTTCAATTTTGGACATGTTGAGATGAGGATTTCTATTGAACAGGCCTTACAACTCGTCTGTCTGACCCTGGCCCAGTGCTTTCTGCCTCCATGCATGATCAGAGACAGACAGACATCCAGGTTGAGATGTTCAGTAAGCTTTTGGAGAAGTGACATGAAGTCAGGAATTAGGTTAGGACTAGACAGAATCAATTTCACAGAGATGGTGGTTGAATTCATGGGAGCTCATGACATCACCAAGAAGAAATCAAGAAGACCTAAGATAAAGCTTTGGGGGATGCCCACAATGAATGGGCAAAGACCTTAGTGGAAAATTCTTATGGGATGCATTTTTAATATTCAATTGCTTATTAAACAAGGCCAGTACCGATTTGATCCAGTCAGGTCATTGATCCCAACCAATTTGGGCTGGATGGGCTATTATCTTAAACATGTAGTTTTCTCAAAACCACAAGGATCTTTTTGATAGACCGAGTCCACCTATGGCTTCCTAGTTCTCCAATTCCTTGTTTGCTCAAGGCTTCTGAGAGATTGAAACTTAATTTGTCTGTGGAAACTTAACCATCCTTAATTTCTCACATTCTGAAAATTCATTGGTCAATGATACTGATTGGGTGCAGCTTCTAGGAAAGTATTGCAATTAACCTGAGTTCCCCTGGTCTTAGGAACTCTGTAGTTCTATAGTTCTTCCCCTGGCTTTTAGGGAAGATATAAGGATAATTCTGAGGTACCCTGGTTTTAGGAGTACTATAGTCCCACAACATTGCTGTCAGATAAACAATCTGTTGGTCACTGATAACCAAGTTCCTGAGCAATAGTGAATAGACCAACCCTCAAACCTTCCTGTAAGCCATAAAATTAATAAACAAGCTCTGGTCTCTCTAACTTTGTCCTATAAATGTATCTTCTTTCTCCTGATTCTTTGCTAAATCCTTTTGGAACTTAGCCTGCTTCAATTGGCATTACAATTACAAGAAACTTTGCCCCTTGATTTGCAGATGGATTCAAACCTGCAATTTCTTTTTGAGACATCTCACAACGCAGATCTGTGACCCCAACTTCTTTGAACCTCAACAGTACCATGACATTAGAGACTTGATGCCATGACATGCAAGTGAATGAGATTGAAGGGACGGAAGGTTATGCAAAAACACCTTTTTCACTTTCCTCTCCAGAGCCATCTGGGTTCAGTGGCAAGATATAGATCCGTATGACTGGAAGTGGCCCTGGAAGAAAAGAGATCTGGATCTTTTAAAATTATGTAGGTCTCAGTTTGACTGTGGCAACACCCATTCTGTGATTAAGGCTAGGTAGCAATAGAGGCAAAGAACCTCCTTTCTCACCTAGTCAAAAAAAAAATCTAATAAACCAAAAAAACTGGTAGGGGAAGCTCCTCAGGGTTTCTAGTCAAAGCTGAAGTGATTGCTATTTACATTCAATCTGAATCATTTGGGACTGAAACAAAAATCAAAACATTGGAAGAAACCTGGGGGAGGCTCTAAAGCTGGTTCAAATCTTTCTTTGAATTCTCCTCCCACATATCCTGAGTCAAGTTACAGCAGCCACTTTTCCACCCTTTTTTGGTGGTTAGATGTCAGATCTGTTCGCAGCATCTCTGCCCAACCCATCCCCCCTCTCTATGTCCCTAAATAACTTGAGCTCATTGTAGAGGGCAGAACTTTGGAGACGTATACTTGAAAGAAGTATACTTGAAATAAGAGGTTAACTCAGTAGAATTGATGAGACAATGGTTATCTAGTTTGCATATATTAGTATTTAATATGGTGATGTAATAGTTCTACAATTGATATAATTGTAATAAGGTATTTAAACTGAGGCAAGGTCAGCCACAGACATTCTATCTTTAATCATCCTCATGGTGGCTCTCCCATCAGCAGAATAATCACCACAAGAATAGTCGGGAATAAAGTCCAAAGTCTTTATAATCTCCTTCACAGTCTATCTCCATTTCCTGGGTCCAGGACAGCTTTCTCAGGGACCTTCAGATGGGCCTTGGTCTTAGTGGAGAAGTGAAGGAGACAGGACAGCCACCACAAGGGTTTTTATCTTTGAGTCTATCTTCCAGTCCCCAGTCCTCTGTCTATCTCTGAATCGGTCTCCAGGTCTGACTCTGACCTCTTAAATATTCTATTACAATTAAATCCATTCATCATACTGAGTATAAGCCAATCATTATATCACTAGGGAACCATCATTTATTGTAAGATTAAATCAATCATACTGAACTAGAGAACTATTCATCTCCATGCTAAACTAGATAACCATTATATTATCAATTCCACTGAGTTAACACCTTGTTGTAAGAATCCTTCCCTCAGGTATATTACTCCAGAATTCTGGCCCATTACATCTCCTGATTTCTTTTGTTTTAGAACATAGGTGGTCACGTCCTCCCTGACTTCTCAGGGAGGTCAGTACCCCAAAAAGGAGGTGATCACACTCTCCCTGACTTCTCAGAGCTCAGATTTAAGGGTTGGGTTCCTTTGGCTCTGTTCCATTGGTCCATCTAGGCTCAGCCAAAGCAGAGGGCCTATGTGTATCATACCTAACTGATCGTATCACTAACGATAGGAAAATCCAAACAAATCAGGGTACTCATATATCTAAACTTGGAGTTTTCAGAGTAGTGTTTTTTGACACCTAGAAGGAACTCTAGCTTAGAATTGCTTAAGGCACTGAGAGTGTATGTGACTTGTTTAGAGTCACACAACCAGAACTCTGGTCTTCCTGACTCCAAGGCTGACATGGTAAACCAATGTTTCTATTTTTTTTTTTTAATTTGGGATAAATAGGTGTTTTAGGTGTAGACTTATTTTCCATAAAAGCCATAACCCACAGAAATCCCAGAGCTGTTACCAAAAGCCCTCTTGTGTGAGGTATAAAGAGGTTTAAGAGACATAATTTGAGTAATTTAATCATTGTATTAATGACACTAGAATTTTAAGAAAAAGATGGTCATTTGGGCATCACTCTCTTAGCTTAAAGACAATTGTAGAGGTAGGTTTATAGTTTTTAAGCCTTTATACAGTCATTGCTCCCCAAGTTGGCAATCAACTTTGGTTAACAATTAATGAGAGTGAATATTACAAAGAAGGACTAATCTTAAACTATGATTATGTCATTTAGTTCTTTAATTGTCCCCACCCTTGGACAATCTAGTTAAAGAATTTTTCCCCACCTGGGCCTGAGTAGAGCACTGTTGGAGTCCTGCTTCAGTAGTGTTAAGGGTGTGATAAGTCAGGGGCCTGGCACATGGATTCCTTATGAAATCTTCAAATTTGTTGGTCAGAGAGACAAATATATATATTATATGTCTCCAATGTTTATAGAGCTAATGCATGGGACACTTTGAGTTAGAGCCTTTCTAACAAGTTCAATCTACTGAGATGCCAATGTTTAAACCCAGATTTTGCCCATTTCAACAGAGATGTAAATTGTTGTGATGCACATCAGAGCAAAATTATCATACAAATGTCAGTCAAGTTCCTTTTCCCCAAGTGCCTTTAGTTCCACTGTGGGCTGCTTTTCCTGTCCTAAGTTCAAAGGTATATACAAAAATCATGAATCATGATAGGACGGGGCTTGGATGCTTACTCACTGACAAACCCATAAGAACACTGGGTGGAGACACTGGGTGGAGAACATTGTTCTTCAGTCCTGTGGTGACAATTATTAAGTTGTTGTTACCAGGTAGAGGACCAGAACTCTGTGATAAGATTAGGTTCTATAGTCTTTGACTCACTTCAGTTAATACACACAGGAGAGCATTGGTCGAGAATTGATTGACCATTTCAAGCTGTATTATGAGACTGATTCCCACAATCTGCTGGGAAAATGGTTTTAACTCTGAAAAAAGTAGATTATTAGTATATTCATCTCACATATCCTTGATAATTATGAAAATCATCATATAATTTTTTCTACAACATAAATATATATATAAAACTCAAATATAAGAAGTAAATTAGTACCCAGTTTTGATACTTAGCATTATTCATTCCTCCATTAAGAAGATGAGATTCCACTAAGAATTAATAGCAAAACACATTTTTTTTTAAAAAATGAGAAGATGGAATATTCTCCTGCACAGGCATGTTGGTGACTTACTCATTGACCTAAAGGAATCTTTCCACATCTTTGACATGAATCATAAGAAAATATAGATGGGGAAAAAAAAAGAGGCCAGTTTGAGGCTCTTCTGTATTTTTAAAGTGTGTGTGTGTGTGTGTGTGTGTGTGTGTGTGTGTGTGTGTTTGTGTTTAACACATTTATCCTTTACAATCACAACTTTTTAAATAGCAGTTTTGATATATTGTGGGTCAATGTGAGACATTAAATGGGAATTTAGTTGGAGTTTTGCAGAAGTCACAGACTCCATGTGAAGTCCAGCAGATGACAGAGTGAATAAGAAATTAAAAATTCTTATATAAAACTTAAGTAAGTTCATTCCAGCCTGTATGAGAACGTGACCATTCCCTGACCCTAGACCATGATTGTGCGATGTTCTTCTAATGAACTTAGTCCTTGAAACGTACCACCTGTGCTTTGGACACTTTCCTAAGAGTTCAAGGAACTAGACACTCCTTGGAGCACGTATGGCTCAGTGAGGTTGGCTCCCCTCCTGATGTCAATTATTGATAATCTTAAAGCCTTCTTTGTTCTCTCACTATAAAGTTCAGCCGTTCCTGAGCCTCTTCAGAATCTCACCCATGGAGATGACGATCTGCCTGGGACTTTCCCATTCGGGACTCACAGGCTCCTGAACCGGGATTCCCCAGCCAAGATAATTTAGAGTTTGTGCTCCCCCTAATTGGTGATGTTTTCTTCATTTTTCTTTACTGCTTTAAATATTATCTGTTTGCCTTGTATTATTTTGCTGTATTTCCCATGTATTGCATAACTAAATTTTACTTTCGTTTTGATTTAATCTGAGAGCATCATTTATAGGAGCAAATCTGAACTTTTCTTTAAAATCACAAAACAGAGAAAAACCATAAAACTCAAAAATGCATAAAATGCATGTAAAATATTCTATAACACAAACATATTTCATCTTTTAATACCATAACAATTCATTCTGCTGTGATACAGCAGATTTTCCATAACATGGGACTGCTCTGCTCTAACCCCAGCAATGTGGAAGAGATAACTGTAATTATTGATCCAGCCCTTACATGTCACAGGAGAATTCTGAAACTGAAAAAACGAGAATGATTTATCCAGGACCAGACCACGGCATCACACACAATTCCTCACTCCCAGGATATCCCCTGGCTTTTCTCACATAGAGTCAGACCAGGAAGGGACCCCAGGGGCCAATTCCCCCAATCCAAACCTCTCCTTTGACTCCCCAGAGTTCAGTTCTCCAGCCTCTAAAAGACATGTAGCCAAAGAGAGCCAGCTCCTTCCAGAGGGAGTTTCTCCCCAACAGCAGCTCCAATGCTGAGGAAACTGTTCCTGACTTCAAGCCCAATCTCAGATGACCTTCTTGTGGGGCTTTTTCTACCTGGGGGCTGAACAGAACAAGACTAATTTTCTAAGTAACAACCTGAAGTCATCACTCATTGGTCTCCTTTGCTCCCTCCTTCTGCAGATCTTGCTTCACTTCTCATGTGATAAGAATCCTCAGCTTGGCCATCTTCCTCTCTTACCAACTTCCTTCCTAAATATGGTGTCTGGAATCCTTATGCTTTTTAATGAAATGGGATCTTCTATTTAATGGAAATTCAGATTTAAAAATCACTGGCCAGCTGATCCATTCAGGGCTTGTTGTTTAGACCAAAGAGGGATGGAAGTGACATTCTCAGCTGGAAGAGCTCAGCAACTTTAGCATAAGGACACAGCAACTGATCAATCCACGAGTTTGCCAAAAGCTCCTCATCGTTCCATTTGTGTTGAAAGCTGAAATGCAAAGAAGATGGGTGTCAGGAAACAGAATAGACATGCTTTTCAGAGATAAAATGAAAGGAGAAATAGATGTACAGGAAGATCTATAGAGGATACAGTGGACAGAGCTCTGGGCTCAGAGTTAAAAAGACCTGAATTCATATAAGGTCTCTAATATTATCTGTGTGACTCTGAGCAATCAATCAATCAATGTGCACTTATTAAGAGCTTCCTATGTTCCAGGCACTGTGTGGGGTCCCAGGGTTACAAGAACAAAGAATAAAACACTATCTGCTCTCAGGGATCTTCTGTTCTAACAGGGAAACTCCAGTACTGCCTTTTCACTAGCTGCTTTCCATGCTCCCCCTGTTTCCCTCTACCTTCAGTTAAGGTAGTTCAGATTCCACTTTCTGAAAGATCTTTTCCTGTAATGGGCCAGAACTGTGTACTTGAAAGAGGGAGTCTTATAAGGTGTTAACTCAGTGGAATTGATAAGACAATGGTTATCTACTTTAGCATGGTGATTAATAGTTCTCTAGTTCAGCATGATTGAATTAATCTGACAATAAATAATGGTTCCCTTGTGATATAATGAGTGGCTTATACTCAGTACACTGCATATAAACTGGGACAAACTCAGCCAGAGAAGGGCTCAGAAACAGACTTCAAGAAGACAGAAGACTGGAGGCTGGAGCACAAGCTCTCGGACTGAGACAGACTTCGAGACAGAGACCATCATGGTGGTCCCCCTGCCTCCCCCGCAGAAACCAAGACAAATTCCGGAGGACCTCAAGAAAGCTAGCCTGGGCCCCAGGCAAGGAAACTAGACTGTGAAGGAGACAATAAAGAATTTGGACTTGATCCCTGGCTATTCATGTTGCGATTACTCAGCTGAAACAAAGGCTGGTCCAAAGACCTACAGAAAACCAACCAGAACCTTACATTTCCCTGTGTCTCTTAATGCTAATGTCTTCCCCCTGAGAGAAATTGTCATTCACCACTAACTATCTTGATTAACCATGGTAGTCTGCCCATGGTTTCCCTCATTAGAATGTGAGATCTTTGAGGGGTGGGGTGGGGCACTGAGGGTTCTTGTATTCCTGAATTCGGCACATTCCCTGGCATGTTTTGTTGTTCAAGCTTTTTAGTTCTTTCTAATTCTTTGTGACCCCATTTAGTGTTTTCTTAGCAAAGACAGTAGAATGATTTGCTAGTTCCTTCAGTTCATTTTACATGTAAGTAAACTGAGGCAAACAGCTAGTAACTCTCTGAGGAGTTGAATTCAGGTATTTCTGATTCCAGACCTGGAACTTTCTCAACTGGTCTATCTAGTGGCCGTCCAATAGCTCTTGGCCTCAGGCTGCTTCTCTGTAAAAGGAAGAGATCTAAACTGAAAGGCCTTCCAAACCCTTTTGCTTAAATCTTTGAGCAAATCTCGAACTGCTCTGGGATGCTATGGAACTTAGAAAGGGAAGGAAGTGGACTACAGTCCCATCTGCCCTCTGTGCATTGTGCTCCCTTCTAGAATTTTCATCACTTACAGCTCTCACCTCACCCTGGGCAGTGTCTTAAAATGATGGAACTAAAATCATCCCACCTACAGTAAGAGAGAGTGAGACAAAGGTCTGAGCCAATGGCACTTTTTTGAAGGGTCCATGGCCCCTCCAATGAAGTGAACCTTAGCTCTCCCTCACTGAGATGCCTCCTCCTTCTAGGCCCTAATTTTATATGGCTAGCTGTTCAGTCCTTCCAGAACAGCCATACCAAATGTAGAATAGTTCCATCAATTGATGTGACATAGAAGCTAAAACAAGCAATGTGTCAGCAGGTCCCAAGTTGGTGGTGATGTGATCTCCACATAAGATAGACAGGCCTCTCCTTAGGTGAGAGGTTACAATCAGGAACCTCAGGGGTCATAAGATGGTTGTCTGCTCTTATTGGACAAGTGGTTGGTCTGGAGGCATAAAATGTTTTGGGGGTACTTTCCATGTAGTTGTGGTCTCTGCCATGCTGGGCTTGGTCATCATGACAACACAAAACAAAACAAGGGTGGAGGGCCTTTAGTTAACTAAAACTCTGGGCCCTCATGTGGAAAACTTTGATATGATATAATTCTATCAAATTGATTAATATTGGTTGAAATGGAATAGGGGTCCAAGATGAATTATTTCTCTAATTCCCCCTCCCCCCATGCTGTTCCATAGAAAGACTTTAGTCTTAGATTATTACAATTTAAATGCAGAGAGGGCAGTCCTCCACAAACAATGTAAAACCAGAAGGGGGCAGACACCCACCTGTGGCAATCCTTAGACTACAGGGTACCTGGCATTTCTCTTGAATGATGAACCAGAAGCTTTATGCAGGGTCAAGACACTTAGACCCAGAGTCAAGACTCAACATAACAGCAAAATGAAGTCTCAAAAAACTCTTCCTCAAACAGCAACATTTCACTAATTCTAGACATGGGTGAGAGTTAGGTAGATCAGATGGACCCCAAAGGGAAACTAGCCCTGTGAAGGGCTCAGCTCACCCCAGAGGAACTAGTCTTTCCTGAATATTCCCTACATTCCTCTCAGTAAGGCTCATTCCTCACAAAGATGTCCCTAAGAGGATTTTACCCTACTTTTCTCACAACACTATGTCATTTACTATTATTATTTTCTAGTGACTTTTAAATATACTCCAATAATCATAGATACAAATATAATGTAATAATATTCAAATTGAAAAGAGGAAGAAATTTACTGTAATAGCTTCTCTTAAGTTTCTTGCTTTGAAAACACCACCAAGCATGTGATTGTAATTTAGTTAAATACCTTTAAAACTTATCAAATCATAGAAAGTAATTTATCTTATTACCCTTGGCATTTTCATGCTAATCATAATAGTATGTGCAGTGCCCAATATGTGCCAGCCTGTTTCTGTAGTTCTATGTCTTGAAAGTTGCTTAAGCATATTTTTAGTAATACTTTAATATGCTTAGCCCATATTTTCCCAATTTTGTTAATATTCCATAATTGTATTCCCACAAGGTCTGAACAGCCCTCATCCTTTATACAACTCAGGAACCGGGTTAAGCATTTCATACCTGTGTATTTCTCCCAACAACTCTGTGAGATAAGTATAAATATTCATTACTTTCTTTTTTTTTTTGTTTAAAGAATGCAAAAAATCCTTTTATTGATTTTATTTATACTTCACTTAGTAAAGTAACTCCAACATAATTTATGCTTTATACAGATTAGTAGGACAAAAAATTTCAATATACTTATTTAAAAACTATAAATAAAGACACATTAAAGTTTAAGGACATATGATTTTCCTTCCCTATCCCCATTTCTCTGTGTAACATAGGTTTAAGAAGCAAATTTTAAATTTTCTCTTCATCTTTTGTTACTTTAACTTTTATTTATTTATTTATTTTTTGCTGAGGCAATTGGAGTGAAATGACTTGCCAGGGTCACACAGCTAGGAAGTGTTAAGTGTTTGAGGTCAAATTTGAACTCAGGTCCTTCTGGCTTCAGGGGTGGTGCTCTATCCACTGTGTTACCTAGCTGTTCCAGAGACAATAATTTTTATGAGTTATACAGAATCTCCTAACATTTGAAATGGTATACAAGTCAATCAGAAGGTAAAATTTAAAACTTCTTTAAAACTTAATCCTGCTCTCTCTCTCTCTAGCTGACCCCAAACCCTGTGTTATCTTTTGTCTAGTCACAAGAAACCAGGGTCTCCCCAGGCATGTTGCCTTCTGGTCCCGCCTTAGCACATATTGTGTCTCTGTACCACACAAACATTGCCTTTTTTGGCCCAGAACAGTATTCAGCACTGCCCCTAGTTCTGGGAATGACGTAGCATCAGCTGCCCCATGGTTCTGCTCAGCATCGCCGGGTTACCCCAGACCAGAACTCTCTTCCATGGGACCATCATCCCCCATCTATGTGGTGTGTAACATGTCAATAAAGTCATCTGAGGGTAGAAACTGTATCTTGCTCTAGTTTATATTTCCCAAGAATTACTGCTTGTTGAATAGTAGGGGCCTAATAAATACTTGCCCCCATTTCACTCACTGACTCACTCATTCATTCATATTTCCTTCCAGAAGTGAAATTAATCTCTTCCTTAACTTGAATGCTGAGGATACAAAGAGCAGCCCTTTAGAAGGCCAAGGGATTCAGAGAGATTTATTTTGCTGAGTCTGAAACACTCCAACATGGAACAGCCATGAGGCGCTTGGGGAAGGAGACACAGGATCACATATTTCTGCACCAGAAGCAAATCTGAGGAATCTCCAGGAAGAGGTAGCCCAGGAGCAGCTCAGAGATATGGTCAAATTGCATTTAATAAAACACCTCAACTGAGTCATCCATTTAGGCTCTGGACCTTTGTATTGATTGTTTTGGCTGGCAAATATACATGCATACATACATACATATATACATACATATCTTAAAACTAGATGGTTGGGGCAACTAGTTGGTGTAGTAGATAGAGCACCAGGACTGAAGTCAGGAGGACCTGAGTTCAGATCTGGCTTCAGACACTTACCACTTCCTGGCTGTGTGACCCTGGGCAAGTCCCTTAGCCCCAATTACCTCAGACTGTGTGTGTGGGAACAACTAGTGTGTGTGTGTGTGTGTGGGTTAAATAACAGTCTAAATGTCATTTGAAAGATATTTAAAAGTCACACACCCCCCCAAAGAACTCCCCAGTCAGGCTGTTAATTGGTGGAAAACCAATCTCTTGGCATCTATTCCTGTATGTGCCCCTTGGCAGAGACAACAGTTGGGACAGAAGGAGAGAAAGCAATGGGCACACGGGCAATCTGAAGAAAGGGACCAGTCCTCAAAACCTACCTTGAAGACAATTTGGAATTGACTGTGGGGTTGAAGTGCTGCATTTACACTGAGTTTTGGTACCCTACCCTACATTTCTCCTCAGAGTACATTGTTGTCCCATTGTGGCAATGGAAAGTTTCTGAAAAAGCTTCAAAATTTTGCAAGGACGCCATCATCCCGAAAGACCCAAGTAGGAGGAGGGATGAGTATTAGTATTAGCCTTCTGCTAAATTAATGGGCAGTTAGGAGATAATGGTTTTAGAGACTAGAACACCCGAGTTGCATTACTGCCTATGAAACTTTCTAGCTGTGTGACCCTGGGCAAATCACTTACTCTGCCTCAATTTCCTTACCCATAAAATGAACAGAATTAGAAAATGGCAAAAATGTTCTGTTGGGAACATCTCAAATGGGGTCACGAAGAGTCAGACACAACTGAATAAGAATAACAACAAACTGAAAGCTCAGTAAACAGTCATGAAGGAGAAACACAGAACTAGAGTCTTAGGAAGGTGACTTAGGAATGAAGTCTGGATTGGGAAATAGGAGGTATCTTGGGTTGTGGCAAGATCAGGACCCAGGTAGCAGAGGGGGCTGAGCCCTGGGCTGGTAGTTAGGAAGATTTGAATTTAAAAACTTCCTTAGATACTGGCTCTCTGTGTGACCCTGGGCAAGTTACTTCTCAGTCTCAGTTTTCCTACCTGTAAAATCAAATAAATAGCACCTTCCTCACCTGCTACTGTGAGGACCAAATGATATCCAGAGATTTCATTTTACAGATATTATTTCACTTCAGCCTCACTATGACTTTGTGAGATTAGTGCTGTTGTCTTCATATTGGAAACAATCTTCATGAGGAAACAGACATAATATATGTGTAGATATTATATATTCACAATATATAATCTGAAAGATATATATATATAATGCACAGGAACGCAATGTATTCCTATAATGCACATGTGTAATATACATGTATGCAACAGATGTGCTTATTATATATTGTAATGGGCTGAGGCTTGAGTTGATGCACTAAGGTCCCAAGCACGTGAGGCTAAATAGTAAATGGACCATACTCTATTAATATATAAGCTTGGAGAAAGAATGGCCCCCGCTCACTCTTTGTGCAAGTCTTGATGTGTTGTATAGGAAATAACGATTTTGGTGGGTGGAGGCAGGGGAGTAGAAAGGGAAGCGGAAATAGAGGCTGCCGGCTGGCTTGTTGACACAGCTGCTGGCATTGCTATCTTGACCCCCCCCTTCACCTCCTATTCCCCTTTCACCTGCAATCCCCCTTTACCTCTGCTGGCTGGTTTCCTGTCACATCTGCCCATATTGCTATTGCAATTCCCCTTCACCTCAAAAAGAATAAAGATTGAAGATTTTTCTCTTAACCTGAATTCCTGACTCCACCTGATTTAAATACATTGTTATCACAACATATCAATTATTATTTGTTGTTATTCAGTCATTTCAGTTATACTTGACTCATTCCAATTATTAGAAGGTTACAGGAGCGGCCTCCCAAATATATCCACCCAAAGATATCCCATTTAAAGTCAGCTGGGCTCAGGAAAGAGGAAAGGCCAGTTTATAAGGGGGATTTCTCTGGAATGAATTACCTTGTACAAGTCCCAGCATCTGGGGGCATTCAGGGATTTGGCTTCCTTGCTCTCAGCAAGTGGGTCCAGAATGCTTTGCTTCCCTGTACTGACGACTGACGCTATAATGGACTGGCTGGCATACCCTGATCTGAAAGATCCACAGCAAATCCATGGAGAAAGAACATGTGTTCTCACAGTCCCAGGAGAGCAGCTCACACGTCCCTATGACAGAATTACACTCGACACATGTAGAATCCCTTTGTCCATGGCTGCAGTTCCATGGCTTTTGTTTCCCAGAATAAATCTGTTCCCCATCTAGCCCCATATAACCCACCAGAGCTCCTGCATTCAGACTTCTTTGCTTCAGTCCCTCGGGCATATGGGGACCAATGGAATGGGGATGGAAACAGTTTCTGAAACTGGACATTGAAAAGTATCAGAAACCACCTAATTCCATGTGGTGTAAGGACCGTTTGAAGGAAGCGGCGATCTTTCTCTTGAAGAAAATCAGACTTGGGAGAAGAGCCTGGAGTCTGCTTATGAGGTCAAAGAGTCCCACAAAATGCAACCCTTAAGTGCAAGGAGCTGCCTCAGGAGGCTATGGATTTTTTCCTTCCTGGGGGCCACAAAACAGGGTTAAGGGACCACTCGTAGGACATGGTATATCATGGGCATCCTTTTCAGTCATGGCTGGGACCAGATTGCTGCTGGGACCTGTTCTAACTCTTAAATTATGGGACAGCTGTGACTCCCTCACCAAGTGACCTTTGGCAATGACTTCATTGTCCTTCTCTCAGCCTTTTTGGCAAATGAACATAAATTAATATCACTTTGCCTTTGAGGCAGGATGGGGGTGAAGATTATAGGAGTTAATAAGCAGAGAATTTAAAATACCTATTATCAATGTGCCTGGCCAAATGCTGAAATGCAATTAGAGAACCTGAGTCAAGTCTCCCTTTCTTTCTGTGGGCCTCAGTCTACACATCTATAAAATGGTATACCTCTAGATCCCTTCCATATCTTGATATGTTTTTATATAAAAAGCTGTTTTCACTTCAGTAGGGCCCGGACCACAATACTGCCCAGTTAATCCCCCTTCTAATTGAAGAGATGAGGATTATATCTTTCTTTGGGTGAAGGATATATCTTCCATGAAGAGAGTTGTGACCAGAAATCTTAGTACTTGGGAAAATTCAACTGAGGGGAGGATAGAGACCTCAGCGCATATGAGTAGGCATCTATCCCAGAGAAAGTCAGGGAAGAAGGATTGTGGGTACTTGGGAAAGAAGTTTGCCATCTTCTGGTTTCTTGTTTTAACATGTTTCTATTGCTATTAGGTGTGAAGATTTTGTGGTGCAACACTATGGAGGAAGGTTGTACTTCAGACACCTCTACATTTCAGCCCCTTAGGGAGAAGCCCCAGTCACTCTGCTCTAGTTGTAGCTCAGCCTATATGGAGACTATCTGAAATCTGGAAAACTTTAGGCCCTTTGACATAAGGAAGTGAGGCTGCAGAAGACAAGAGAGGCTCACCCCTATTCAGATAACAGGCCTGAAGGTCCCACCTAGGTTCTTCATGGATGAGATTCAGTCCTGGCAGTCTGGATTCTCTCCCTTCTTGTTCTGTGTAAGCCTGTGTACAGGCCAAATCGATAAGCCCAGCATTACCCAGAGTGTGTGAGAGCCCATCCTGGTGAAAGATCTTTCTGTAATTGGGCCAGTCCACCCTGACATAAGCACAATAATAATTGCTGGCAGTTATAAAGTGCCCTATAAATATTTATACAAGCCACCTACTCTACAGAAACACTTATTGTCTCTCTTAATCCTCCCAACAGCTCTGAAAGAGAAGTGTTCTGATTCCCATTTTACAGATAATAACAATTATGATAATGATAATAACAATAGTTAGCATTTATATGTGTGCCAGACATGTGATAAAAACCTTATAATTGTTATTTGAGCATCAGAACAATCCTAAGAGACAGGAGCTATTAAAATCCCCATTTTACAGATGAGGAAACTAAGATAGATAGAGGTGAAGTGTCTCACCTGGGGTCATAGAGCCAATCAGTGTTTGATTCTGGATTTGAACTCGTGGCCTTGCGCTTTATCCACTATTCCGTGAGATAGCCTTGAATATCCCTGTTTGAGACCCTATAGACAAAATGTTATAAATGGAAGTTCTCCCCAACCAAAGGGCAGGTCCACATAAACTGAGGAAGCAGCATGAATTAGTAATGGATTAGGAGTGAAGGATTTGGGTTCAAATCCTGATGACTATTTCTGTGACCTTGAGCAAGTAGCTCAATTCCTGTGGCCCTCAGTTTACTTCCCTGCTAAATGAGGTAAAGTCCTTTCTGACTCTATATCTAAAATTTGACAGGGATGAACACTGGGCTTAGAGTCACAGGACCTTCATTGGAGTTATGACGCTGATCATTGCTAGCTGAGACAAATCATTTCTTCTCTTTGCCTCAGTTTCCCTATTTGTAAAATGAGGGGATTACACTAGATAATTTCTGTGATCCATTTCTGTTCCAAATCCCAAGGTCTTTTTGTTATGCTTTAAGCACCCAGGACATAATTTCATAATAGTTTGATACATCATGTTATATTGTACACAATAGGCACTCAATAGGTGCTGAATAAAGAAATGAAATCCACCTTACTTTACAAGTTTGCCATATGCCTCCATTATCTGTAACATTTTCTCCTACTGTGCCAATCCCACTGATCTATGGGTATGAGAGAGAAAAAGCAGAATCATGGGGATAGACATTTCACACTACTCCCCTCCAGCACTGTCCTATAGTGTTCCTTGAAATCTGCCTGCTTTGCCCTGACAATGCCTTGCAACTGCAGTATTTTCCCTCCTTACTTTCCCCAGCTTCCTCCAAGGCTCGGCTCCATTGCCATCTCCAGGAAGCCTTTCTTGATCCTTCTCATCATTCCTGCTCTTTCCTTCCTCACAGCATCTTCTGCTTTCTCTGGTTTTCCATGTAGGGCCTGGAATACTGGCTCTGGCTGATTGAATCCCTCAAAACTGTTGAAATTCCTTCTAGAGCTCCTTTGTGTCTCTCAATTTATCTTGTATATACTTTTATCCACACACACTGCCTCCCCCTGTTAGAATGTAACTTCTCTATCCTGAACATGGATCCAGGAGAGATTTTTTAAAATCCTGGTGTCTTTCTTCTTGTCATAGCTGGCTAACTCTTTTAGGTGCTCAATCCTTTTTTAGTATTTAGTCTGCCAGTCAATGGCATAGTCCCACCTCATGGCAACTGTCTTTTCTCCTAATTAATTCAGAATTCTGAACTAGGGAACTTTTCTTTTCCATTGCAAATTGTTAAAAGCCCCTTTCCTTGCTAACTATATGCTCTCCCAAATCTTTTTCACATTTACCACTCCTGGTGCCTATTTTATATTTTCATTTTCTCTCCAATCTCTTCTCTTCAATGCTTCTTTTGGCAAGGAAAAGATCCCTGTGAGTCTTCACATATGAATTGCTCCCAAACCCCATTATTTGAGGACTTACTATAAAAGCAGCATGTAGTAAGGAGATGCTTTAAAAACTCTAGTTTGGTGCAGCTACTCAGTCCCCTCCCAGCCTTGTACTCAGTTCTGGCATGGAAAACCAGAAACAATCCAAACTTGTCCATTTTTCTTCCAGAGCTACTTTGTATCTCTTGATTTATCTTGTATAGATTTGTATCCATACACAGTGTCCCCCATTAGATTGTAACTTCTCAAAGATAGGGAGCTAATATAATAGCTAACACATTGTAGATGCTTTAAAAACTCTTGTAGTTTAGTGCAGCTGCTCAGTCCCCTCCCAGCCTTGTATTCAGTTCTGGCATGGAAAACCAGAAACGATGGGAACTTGAAAAGAGCTTCCTTGTGTGGAGCTACTTTGTGGGGAGTTCTTGTTCTTCTTTAAAATATTAATAATGGTTCTCTCTGGGAGCAGGTTTCTCGGGGAGGTTTTCTGGAGGCAGCCTTAGTTTTGGTTAAGATCAATAATCAGTCCAAATACAGCCAGCTGATAAAAATTCAGATCTTTTATTACTTCCTCCAAAATAGCTCGGTTAGCTTTTCTTAGAGGCCTATCTTTCTGTTTGGTTCCAAGAGCTCCCTCCAAATGTCTCCAAATCCAAAGGTTTGTCCTTCAGCCTCCAGCCACTCAGGTGAAAATGAAATGAATCTCTCTTGCCTCCGAGAGAGGGCTTCTGGCTGAACTCACTTGACGCTCCCCTCTCAATCTAATTCAGCTGAATTCCCTTGACTGGCTCACTGAAGCTCTATTTATGCTCTTTTCCCAAGAGATTGGGATTATGGGTTTTCTCCCAGAGTGCTCTCTGGCCCTAGGAGGTCATGACCACCTTATGGTCTAAAACAAAAGAAAGTGGGAGATGTTGGAATCTTTACAACTTTGTATCTCTTGATTTATCTTGTATAGTCTTGTATCCCTACACAGTCTCCCCCATCAGAATGTAACTTCTCAAGGGCAGGGACCTAATATAATGGCTAGCACATAGTCGATGCTTTAAAAATTCCTGGTAGATGCAGCTGCTCTGTCCCTTCCCAGGTTTGTGCTCAGTTCTGAGAAACAATCGCAACTTATTAATGTTCCTTCCAGATCCACTTTGTAACTCTTGATTTATATGTTTGTTCCTCACTTATAGATATGTACATCCCATTTCCTACCTCCCCATTAGAATATAACTTCTCCACCGCAGGGACCTAACATGGTGCCCGGCATCTAGTAGGTGCTTTAAAAATTCTTGTTGGTTGGTTGATTAATTGCATGGTACAGCTGAGCAGCCCCAGTCCAGCCCATTGACCCCCAGGCTTTTATTTGCCTTTGGGTTCCTTTGGGAGCTGGGTGCTCTGCCTGGCAAGGTGGGCATGTCACTCTCATTTATGAGCTGGATGCCTGGCAGGTCCCAGGGGTAGTTGCCATCCTGATACACCATGCAGGTTCCTTGACCTGCTGGGATAGGAAGTTACTCCACCAGTCTGAACGAGATAAGGTGAGATCTTTCAAGACAGTTGTGAAAATCGAGTAAGGCTTCATCTATTTCAAAGTTTGAGTAGGCCTGAAGGACTTTAAGCATTAAGTCAAGGGCATACTTAAAGTGTCTCCTCCCTGCTATTCTCCTAAGGATATACTTAAAGTCTCCTCCTTGTTATCCCCCTAAGGGCATACTTAAGTCCCCTTCTTGTTATCCTCCCTATTTCAACCAAATATGGGCAACTGTGTACTTATTGGTCAAGTTCAATTTCTTGGGTAGTTTGGGCGTTTAGAATGTAAGATCCTCAGCCAATAAGGATGAGGGTCAGTGGTGGGAGGGGGAATTTGCATTAGGGATTAAAAGCCTTGACCCTGCCCCCTACGGTGCTTTCTCCCTTCGATTGTCTGCTCGATGTATGGGACACCCGATTCTTGAGAGAACATATGATAAACTTTGCTTTGCTTCTAGAGATCTATCCAGTCTTTTTTATTAAATGATTTCTGACCCACACAAGTCCAACATCTTTGTCAAAAGTCCCTACTTGGGGGAGAAGTGGGAAGGGAATGACACAGGTGAGGGTGGCGCTGATTCTAAGAATACCAGGGATATCAACACAACCCTAAAATACTGAACAGAAAGGAAATGAGCAACTTCCACTTCTGGGTGAGGACTAAGGGTCATTTGAGAGCCTATATAAGCAGCTAGTTAGCTCAATAGATAGAGCATTGGCCTTGGAACCAGATAGACTCATTGTCCTCAGTTCAAATCTGGCCTCAGATACTGACTAGCTGTGTGACTCTGGGCAAGTCATTTGTACCTGGAGAAGGAAATGGCAACTCTCTCCTATCACTCTACCAAGAGAACCTTAAATGGAAGTGGAGCCAAGATGGCAGAGTGAAGGTAGGCACTCACCCAAGGTCTCCCCCAAACTCCTCCAAATATTTTTAAGTAAGGACTCTAAACATATGTTAGAGGGCCAGAACCTATAGAAAGACAGAGTGGAACAATTTTCCAGCTGAAGGTTGGCAGAAGGGGTCTATTGCATAGGGATGGGTCAGGAACTAATCATGATGCAAATTGTATCAGCACAAACCAGGTCTCAGGAAACCAGGAACAGACAGCAGTAGCAGAAATCTCCAGACCTCTCAGAAGATCAATAATATATCAAGGGAGGACAGACTCCTTTAAATCTAAGGAAGATAAGCCATGTTTAAATATCTGTGAGAATATTACCTGAGTGACTCAGTGAATCTCAGCAGAAGGACAGGCCAGGTGAGTTGGCATCCCTCCCATGTAAAAGCAATTATGAATTGGCTCTCAGGAGAAATTGAAGTTGAAAATGATGAGGGGAGCTACAAAACTCTTTCTAAAACTCCTGGAAGGAGAGAATCTCCTTGAATCCTGCCTCTGTGAAACCTGCCCCAGGGAATACAAGATAAAGTGGTTTCTCTTGGTGGGACTAGTTGAAAATCTCATTTAGCTGGAGATGCAGATTTCTATTGACTACTATTGTTGGCTCAAAACCACTCCCAGTAAGTTGTCTCACCTAAGCCTGGGGGCAGTGACAGCACTGAAGGAATCTTAGTCCATTGAAACTTCTCTCTCAGATTTCCTCATAAAAACAGCAATTTTAAATTCATTTCTTTGCAGAGGACCTCACATGCCATGCCATGCTATGCCAAGGAAACCT
>MU176901.1:419594-462662 GCA_016696395.1 Antechinus stuartii
CAGTAAAAGAGGCATTTACATAATACTAGCAGGGTGCTTATAGTTAGCACACATGTAGTGATGTAATCACACTAGAGTTAGCACATGCCCATTGTCCTGTGGTGATAGTTAGCACATGCTCAATGCTAGCTCCTCCTCTCCTCCACTAAGACCAAGGACTCAGGCTGGTTTCGAGATCCTCCAGAGAGCTAGTTCAGATGATACATTTTGGCACCCCAGCATGGGGCTCTAGAAAACACACTACAGCTTAGGTTTAAGCTTATTTTGAATATTTAAGAAAATAAGTATTCTTTGCTATTTCACTCCTCAACATGGCATTTTTCTTAAATCAATAGGGGGAGAAAATAGCAGTTAACATTCATATAGCATTTATTTTTTGTTAAGCAATAATCATTATTAGTTATTTTTATAAATCAGAAAACTGGGCAGATATAAATTAATTTGCCATAAATTACATATAAGTTGCAACCTAGTTGTGCTAAATTAAAAAAAAAAAAAAACAGAAAAGCAGATCACAGCTACTTAAAAACTGCCCCCCAAATCTGCCTGCTTTTGAGTTATCTAGAGTCAAAGTTCTCAGGGCCCAGATACAAAGAAATTACATCTTAATTCTTTCCTGGCTCACCAAAGAAAAATGATTTGTATACATTGGAAAACATTCAAATGGTGATTCAGTTTGTCTGGAACATTTAATTTATATTAAGGAAATTTCATGAACTAAAGTTATATATAATCTCAAAAATCTTTTTTAGCTCAACAAAAAATGTGTCTAAATGTGTGTACACACACACACATATACATAAATATTTATATACACACACATTGTCTTGTCTTTTCTCTAAACAAAAAAGAAAATTATTTAAGGCAATGGAAATCATCCCTGAAAACTTCTCAGCTCAGCAGTTTGAAGACAGAATAGATTTGTCAACTATTAAGAAGGTGAAAGGTGTATTTAGGCTTGCTTATCTTGTTTCATATTATTTTATAAAGTAAATTAAGGAATTAAATATATTTCACTGCTGATAGAAAATTAATAGAAAAATTACAAGTAAAACTATTTGGCTATTCTCAGAAAAATATAAAAAATTGTTAACTGTTACTTGGAACTATTATCATCATGTTAAACCTAAATCTGATACTTACTGTATATAGTATAGCCCATAAAAACACCATGAATGGTGGGGGTTGGGCAACAAACAAATGGAGCCACAGTCCACCTTTTTAATTTAAAGCTTTTTTCTTAAACTTTCAGGATAGGTAAGGGCATCAGCCCTGATAGAAGAGCCTGTTTAAGAGATATAGTAATATATATAACAAGGAAAGTATATGCAAAAATTCTATAAGTACATTTAATGATAAATCCTTTCCACTAGGGATGAGTTGTATCATTCAAAATAAGTTAAACAATCTTTTATGTGTCTAAGTTTTGGTAAACTTAAAAAAAAAGGATAATTTTTCTAGCCTTAAGTGACAGTTAGTAGAATTTAATATTGGACATGAAATCTCTTGGGACTGCAACTGATACATTCTTTTTAAGTTTTGAATTTGATTGTCTGATCATTAAGTCAGTAACCCACCACTCAAGAGAGTTTTCATAAGCTACTCAAAGAAATTTGACTTTGAACAGATAGGGGTCTGTATCAAAATAAGAGTTTAGAGCTTTTGCTCAAAGTAAGAACCTTCTGACTTAGTTTCCCAGTTCTGTTTCTTTGTTTCCTAGTTGATAATTCCTGAGTCTGATAAAGTAAAACTATTATAATTGGATATCAATCCTAACTGATTAAAGCTAAGGAAGCTTTATTTTGTCATGTGTATGCTCCCAAACTGAGGCATACAGAGTCAGTTTAAATGGTATTGTTTTACTCCCATATTTTCCTTTTATGACAAATTCCTATGATAAAAGCAAATGGTCAACACAAATTCAAGTATGTAATATCTCATTTTCAATCTGAAAATATGTAGCCATTATATCCTAAATAATCTGGTAAATGAATATTTGGTCTAGTCATCTATTTGTTTCATATATATGTTTGCTTAAATAAAGTCTTTATAGGTTTCAAAAATAATGTAAGAACACTTAACATGATTGTCCTTAAGAGCCAACTGTTATTTTATTGTTTATTTGAAACTAAAAATGAAGCATCTTTAAAATTTGAATATACTTTATGTCTTGTGACATAAATATATTTCATTACCTGAAAAATTACTGTCTAATCTATATTAGCCTCTTTACATCTTATAGAAGTCCTTGTGGACTTGTCTTTCTATCTCAGATTATCCTAAGCTCTATTTGTTACATTTGTTTTATAGTCTAGATTTTGTTCAGGTAGATTTTGTTCAGGTTCAGCTGCATTGGCCAACTTCAAGGAACTAAATCAACCATCAGATACTTGAATCAGCTCCAACTTGCCACCCCCTCCATAAAAAGATGGGACCCTACAAGTGACTCAAATCTATGCCCATTGTCAGCAGGAAGAAGTTTCAGAAAATGAGATCACCCCCCCCTGCTCCCAGAGGAATTTGGGTCCCATTTGTTTAAGGGGGGAAGTGGAACTGATTGGTGAATGGACCCCCAAATTATACTGTCTCTGGATGGGTCTCCTGTTACTACGTGTTTGGGTCTTAGAACAGCACAAATTTTCACATCTCTGATGTAGAATTCCATATCTCAGAGATAAACTGTATAGCTTGTTTAAGAATAACCACAGATATTTCTAACTTTAGATATTGTTTTAGGGAATGGCACTAGAATCTAAATCATCAAAACATTAGGATATATTGTAAAATGTTACAATTGTGTTGTATCCCAATGTCTTACTTCTATTCAAAGATTTGCAAATTTACTACCTATGGTTGTTATTATGGTATATCTATCCTATATGATAATGTCTAATAAGATTAATCACAAGTGGTAGAGGTCAGCAGGTGAACAGGTCTGAGACAACATCAAGGAAAAATTAGAAAATAATAGTAGGAAAAAAAAGATTTTTGAATTACTCACTTGACCATTCTCCAATTGATAAATGGTCAAAAGATATGAACAGACAATTCTCAGATGAAGCAATTGAAACTATTTATAAACATATGAAAGTATGCTCCAAATTGTTATTAATCAGAGAAATGCAAATTAAGACAACTCTGGGATACAACTACACACCTGTCAGATTGGCTAGAATGACAGGGAAAGATAATGCAGAATGATGGAAGGGATGTGGGAAAACAGGGACACTGATATATTGTTGGTGGAATTGTGAACACATCTAGCCATTCTGGAGAGCAATCTGGAACTACACTCAAAAAGTTATCAAACTGTGCATCACCTTTGATCCAGCAGTGTTTCTACTGGGCTTATACTCCAAAGAGGTACTAAAGAAGGGAAAGGGACCTGTTGTGCCAAAATGTTTGTGGCAGCCCTGTTTGTAGTAGCTAGAAGCTGGAAAATGAATGGATGCCCATGAACTGGAGAATGGTTGAGTAAATTGTGGTATATGAACATTATGGAATAGTATTGTTCTGTAAGGAATGACCAGCAGGATGAATACAGAGAGGATTGGCGAGACATTCATGAACCGATGCTAAGTGAAATGAGCAGAATGAGGAGATCATTATATACCTCAACAACGATATTGTTTGAGGATGTAATCTGATGGAAGTGGATCTCTCGATAAAGAGAGCTAATTCAGTTTCAATTGATCAAGGATGGCCAGAAGCAGCTACACCCAAAGAAAGAACACTGGGAAATGAATATAAACTGCTTGCATTTTTGTTTTCCTTCCCGGGTTATTTCTACCTTCTGAATCCAATTCTCCCTGTGCAACAAGAAAACTGTTTGGTTCTGCACACATATATTGTATCTAGGATATACTGTAACCTATTTAACATGTAAAGGACTGCTTACCATCTGGGGGAGGGGTTGGAGGGAGGGAGGGGAAAATCGGAATAGATGTGAGCGCAAGGGATAATAATGCTGTAAAAAAATTACCCTGGCATGGGTTCTGTCAATAAAAAGTTATTTTAAAAAAAGAATTACTCACTTGAAATTCTAGCAGCTATATCAATTATTATCACTTGCTGTTTCAGAATCTGTTCAGACTGTTTAATTCACAGATAAATTAGCAAAATACTTCAAAAGCTTTTAAAGAACAAATTAATATAGGTAATGAGTTAAAACTAGAACTAAACTTAATGGAACAATTATTAATATGGTTAGAGAATCATATAAACAATTTGTAATCTCTATTACAGCTTTTTTTTTTTTTTTTTTTTTTTTAGCAGAAAACATGGCAAGAAGTAGTGTCCATGGAATTGATCCTGACAGCATAGGTACCAAATATTCAAGTGGTTAAAAAAAAGATAAATCCTGTAAATAATCTGACTTCTATATTTTTGCTTTTTGTTCCTCTTGAATATTTTATTTTGTTATTGATTAGTTCAGCCCTTGTGCTATCAAGTATGTCCTGCAATCATTCTCAACTATGGGAACAGAAGTTAATAGTCTCTATTTTAATTTCAAAAGGAAGGCATTGTAGAGGGCCAGGAGATAAGAATCCATTTCAGATTTTGAAACTTACAGTAGTTGGGCTCACCAACTTCCCTTTTCCATATACAACAGCAGAGACAGACTTATTAAATATATTGATAAAGATTCTCAAGACTAAAGTAAAGGGCAAACTCAGCTATATAACAGATCAAAGACATACTTTTGAACTTACACAGGAAAAGTAACCCACAATGGAACTAAAAGCATTTGGGAAAAAGGTACTTAAGGGCATTAGTATAATAATTTTGTTCTGATGTGCATCACAACGATTTACATCCCTGTTGAAGTGGGCAAAATCTGGATTTAAACATTGGCATCTCAGTAGATTGAACTTGTTAAAAAGTATCTAATATCAAAGAGTGTACCATGAATCAGCTCTATAAACATTGGAGACATATGTAAATATATATACACATTTGTCTCTCTGACCAATAAATTTGAAGATTTCATAAGGAATCCTTGTTCCTGGCCCTAACTTATCACACCCTTAACACTACTGGAGCAGGACTCCAACAGTGCTCTACTTAGGTCCAGGATGGGAAAATTTATTTAAATAGATTGTCCAAGGCTAGGGGCAACTAAGAAACTAAATGACAAAATCATAGTCCATAGTCCAGTCCTTCGCTGTAATATTCTTTTTAAAAATTATTATAGCTTTTTATTTACAAGATATATGCATTTTCAGCATTGAGCCTTGCAAAACCTTCTGTTCCATCTTTTCCCCCCCTTTCCACCCACCTCCTCCTCTAGATGGTAGGTAGACCAATACATGTTAAATATGTTAAAGTATATGTTAAACACAATATATGTATACATATCCATACAGTTATTTTGCTGCACAAGAAAAATTGGACTTAGAAATAAAGTAAAAAATAACCTAAGAAGGAAATAAAAAATGTAAGCGAACAAAAACAGAGGGAGTGGAAATGCAATGTTGTGATTCACACTCATTTCCCATAGTTCTTTCACTGGGTGTAGCTGGTTCGCTTCATTATTGAATAAATGGAACTGATTTAGTTCATCTCATTGTTGAAGAGAGCTATGTCCATCAGAATAGCTCATCATATAGTATTCTTGTTGAAGTATATAATGATCTCCTGGTCCTGCTCATTTCACTCAGCATCAGTTCATGTAAGTCCCTTTAGGTCTTTCTGAAATCATCCTGCTGGTCATTTCTTACAGAACAATAATATTCATATACCACAACTTATTCAATCATTCTCCAATTGATGGGCATCCATTCAATTTCCAGTTTCTAGCCACTACAAAAAGGGCTGCCACAAATATTTTTGCACATACAAGTCCCTTTCCCTTCTTTAAGATCTCTTTGGGATATGAGCCCAGTAATAATACTGCTAGATCAAAGGGTATGTACAGTTTGATAACTTTTTGAGCATAGTTCCAAATTGCTCTTCAGAATGGTTGGCAGAATGATGAATGCAATTCCACCAACAATGTATCAGTGTCCCTGTTTTCCCACATTCCTCCAACATTCAGCATTATCTTTTCCTGTCCTCCTAGTCAATCTGAGAGGTATGTTGTGGTATCTCAGAGTTGTTTTAATTTGTATTTCTCTGATTAATAATGATTTGGAGCACCTTTTCATGTGACTAAAAATAGTTTTAATTTCTTCATCTGAAAATTGTCTGTTCATATCCTTTGACCATTTATCAATTGAAGAATGGATTGATTTCCTAGAAATTAGAGTCAATTCTCTATATATTTTGGAAATGAGGCTTTTATCAGAATCTTTGAGTGTAAAAATGTTTTTTCACTGTAATATTCATTCTCATTAATTGTTAACCAATCAAAGTTGATTGCCAACCTGGGGAACACTGACTGTATTAGGGTTTAAAAATTATAAACCTACCTCTATGGTTGTCTTTAGTCTAATAGAATAATGGACAAATAACCATATTTTTGTCTTAAAATGCTGGCATTAATAAAATGATTTGATTACTCAGAAATTATGTCTCTTAAACCTCTTTACACATCATACAAAAGTGCTTTGACAACAGCTCTGGGATATTCTGTGGGTTATGAGTTTTTGTGCAAAATGAGTCTGCACCCATGTCACCTATTTATCCCAAATGACAAAAGAGAGAGAGAGACATTGGGACACCATGTCAGCCTTGAAGTCAGGAAGACCAGGGTTTTGTTGTGTGACCCTAAACAAGTCACACACACTTTCAGTGCCTTCAACAACTCTAAGTTAGAGGGAGTTCTCTTTCTAGATATCAAAAGTCATTACTTTGATCATTTTAAGTTTGGATTTATGGTACCCCTAATTTGTTTGGATTTTCCCATTGTCAGTGCTACATATCAAATATGAAACACATAAGCTCTCTGTCTAGGCTGAATGTAGATGGACCTGAAATAGAGCCAAAGGAACCTAACCCTTGAATTTGTATTTAGGAACATGGAAAGGGGTGATAGGGTGGGCAGAAGTGCTGGGGCAAGATCTGACATCTAACCACAAAAAAAGAGTGGAGAAAGGAGGGCTGCTGTAGTTGGACACAGGCAGGATATGTGGGAGCAGATTTCAGAAGATTTGAGCCAGCTTCAGAGCCTTGCCCAGGTTTCTTCCAAATGTTTTGGTTTTTGTTTCAGTCCCAAGTGGCTCAGATTGAATGTAAATAGCAATCACTTCTGCTTTGACCAGAAACCCTGAGGATCTTCGCCTACTGGGTTTTTTTATTAATTAGATTTTTTTTTTTTGACTAGGTGAAAAAGTAGGTTCTTTGTCTCTATTGGTACCTAGTCTTAATCACAGAATGGGTGTTGCTTCAGTCAAAATGAGACCTACATACCTTAAAAAGGCCAAGGTTTCTTTGCATCCAGTGCCACTGCGAGTCATACTGATCTATATCTTGCCACTGGAACCAGATGACTCTGGAGGTAAAAGTAAGGAAGGTGTTCTTGCATAACCTTCCCTCCCTTCAATCTCTTTCACTTGCATGTCATGGCATCAACTCTCTGATGTCATGGTACTTTTGAGGTTCAAAGGAGACCCCAAGAAGTTGGAGTCACAGATCGGTGTTGTGAGGGGTCTCAAAAGAATTTGCAGATTTGAATTTATCTGCAAGTCAAGGGGCAAAGTTGATTGTAATTGTAATGTCAATTAAACTTCTGAATCCAATTTTTCTTCTGCAACAAAAGAATTGTGCGGCTCTGCACACATATGTTATATCTAGAATATACTTTGATATATTTAACATGTATAAGACTGCCTGCCATCTAGGGGAGGGGCTGGAGGGAAGGAAGGGAAATGTTGGAACAAAAGTGATTGCAGGGAAAATGTTGAAAAATTACTCCAAGCCCAGTTCTCTATCCACTGAGACATTTCAATAGTCTATTTCATCCTCAGTCTCCAGCTTCTGTGAAGAAGTGGTGGGTTATGGGCATGAAGCACTACAAATAATGTTACACTTTTTTGATTTGATGCTTAGTTTGCTGAACCATGTTTTTCTTTTTCTTTTTAAAGTTTGTACATTATAATAGAGAAATCACTGGGTAAGATAAGGTCATAAGGGGCATCCTGGAATCAGCTAGAATTCTTCTCCCAAGAGCTGATTGTTAAATTTTCAGTGTGAACATTAGCTAAACTTCAAAAATAGGGAAATAGGATAAATCAGAGTTTGATTTATTATTTTGTTAATTACATAGTTTTGAGAAAGTGATGGCGAAATTTTTAGTAATGTTGGTTAAACATAAAAGACATTAAAATGTGCTGTTTTCCTCTTTTTTTTTTGTTTTTTTTTTGCCCTAAAGGGTTGGTTATTAAACATTTATTAGTAAGGGGAAAGAAATGTTGGACAATGTAGATGATACAGAAACAAAATATATTTTTAAAAAATAACTTTCTTTCCACAGGCCTGGAGTGGGGAGGATTTGTTCTGACAAAGAGCTTCCAGGGAAAGGACTGACCAATCCAAGGACACTGTTCTAATAAACATGTTTTGTTCCTATTACTATGCTGAGCATCACATATCCCATGCCTCCTTCTCTTTCAGGAACAGGGAGAAACAACAACATCTGTGAAACGTGCCAAGCAGGGACATTTTCCAGGAATGGGACCCTGGATCGAAGTTTGCCATGGAACAAGTAGGTATAGCATGTTCTCTGGGACTTGATAATCTTGTTCATTTATAATACTTTGAACAAAATGGTGAACTTAATGAACTCCAAGCAAATTAAAAATTTCCAAACAAAGACTAGAATAAAAAAAAATGTCCATGGGGGTGTGCAGATATGTAACAACTGGATCTCTGGGAAATAAATATACACTGGACACACTTTTAAGTTTATTCTGCATCATCAGCATTTTCTTAAGTCTAGTCATGCAACAAAATGAGAAATCAAGCCCTACTTTGTAGTCTTTGGCCATTTCTGTGCCATGTGTGCTCACCCTGAAAATGTTACAATTACCTTCGGGTTCATGCTGATTCCAACACTCCTCCAAATTTATAGAACACTATGAACCATGTGGAATTTCTTTTAAGTGTAGGCTTAAAAGAAATTCCACATGTAGTTTTCAATGCTGTTCTGTTTGTCTGTACTTCCTTCTTGTCTTCCTTCTCTTGGATAGCTTCCATTGTGAAGTTCCCCCCCTCCCCTAAACTGAACTATAATCTGCTTATCTAAAATTCTCTCCATCACTCCAGGTTCTCCTTCTGGGGCCAAGATGAGTGAGTTTGCTTTTCTCCTACTTGACACAACCTTTTGGCTTCCCCAGGACATCCTTCAGTAGCTCCTCCCATGCCTGGTTTGTTGCTCTGGCTGCCCCAGTACCACGGAAAAGGCTTTGGAATCTAGAGAATCTGGGTTCCAATAGCATGGATGCTCCCCACCTGTGGTGAGCCACTGAGATGTTACTTTAAAAGTGCTGGCCCATGGGAGATGCTACATAAATACAAGATATTGTTATTAGTTGTTTGAACTTTCTATGGCTGTTTTTCCTCATCTATAAGTGAGGGACCCCAGGCAAGGACCTCCTGATGGCACTTCCAGCTCAGAATTTATGAGCCTGCAGCGCCCTCTTGTGGAAGCTCTTCTGCTAACTAAGGAATTAGAATTCTTCATTTGAATGCTGACCAGTGTAGTGACAGTATCATAGGATTTCATTTATTCTTTTTTTTTTTTTTTTGAGACAATTGGGGTTAAGTGACTTGCTCAGGGTCACACAGCTAAGACATGTTAAGTGTCTGAGGCCAAATTTGAACTCAGGTCCTCCTGACTTCAAGGCTGGTGATCTGTTCACTGTGCTACTTAGCTGCCCCTGGATTTCCTTTATTCTAAAGGCACAAAGTAATCTAAAGCTGAACTGCCATGGCTGATTTCCCAATTGCATTGCTGACTCACAAGGGGTGCTCAGGGTGCTCCTGCTCCAAGACCTTTTCAGATGGATTGCTACCTAGTCCCATTTAGTCCTTCCCAGGATAGTGGTATGGGAGAGTGGAAAGCACACTGACTCTGGAGCCCAAAGAGCTGGATTCTGATCTTGCCTCTGATATTTGTTTCCTTTGTGACCAGGGATAAATCCCTTTGATTCTTTGGACATCAGTTTCTTTATCTTTATAATTAGAGGATTGGAGTAGGTGGCTTCTGGTCCCTTTCAATAATAATAATAATGATTGCAGAGGATAGAAACTCTGGAGAAGTATACTTGAAACAAAGTGTTAACTCAGTGGAATTGATGAGACAATGGTTATGTAGTTTATATATACTTAGTACTTAGCATGCTGATGTAATAGTTCTACAGGATGACACCTATTCAGTATGATGGAATGATGTAATTATAATAGAGTGTTTAAGGGCTGAGACAGAAGGAAAAGGCAGACTTGAAGACAGAGATCCTCCTGGTGGCTCTCAGGCTGAGACCAAGGCCCTTCTGGAGGACCTCCAGAAAGCTAGCCTGAACATTACAAATGATAATGATAAATGGGTAAACTGGTGGCATAGTAAATAGAATGTCATGTATGGAGTCAGAAAGACTCATTTCTCAATTTAAATCTGGCCTCTGACGCTTGCTATGTGATCCTGGCAAGTCATTTCATCCTGTTTGCCTGTTTCTTCATCTATAAAACTAGGTGGAGAAGGAAATGGCAAACCTCTCCAACTTTTCTGCCAAAAAAGCCCTACATGGGTCTCAAAAAGTTGGACAGGACTGAAATGACTAAACAACAACAATAATTATTATTTATTAATAATTAAATAAAAATAATTATTGTTGAAAGCAACATCAGGAGGAAAGGTAGCAGATTAGAATAATCACTCTATGCCCTTAAATATTATTAGTTTGGGGGATATGATTTGGTTCAAACTAACTTCTGAATACTTTGTCATTTTTTAAGGGGAAGGAAAACCTTAATAGTAATGACATTATAGTAGTTTTAGAGACCCCAAGTAAAGAAAGAGAGAGACTGAAAGAAGTGCAGGGATGAGACAGACAGACAGACAGAGGATGAGTGAGGGAGGGAAGGAGGAAAGAAAGGAAGCAGGAAGAGACAGAGAGATAGAGAGAGAGAGATTAAGAAACCTCTCCTTGTGGCTAAGGCATGCATGTGGTGTGGGCTGCTGTGTGATTCAAAGGGAGGAATATTAAACATCTCCAGTCTTTTCTCCCATCTGCCCTTTTGCAAGGAAGATTTTAATATCCAGTAGAATAGAAGCATAAAGTTAAGATCTGAGGCCACATTGCTCTTCTCAGAGAAATAGGGTTCCAGACTAGAATTATAACTACCTATTCTTTTAAATATTTTTAGTCTGGAAGATGTGACCAGGTTCAACATAATTTATGATTACTTTGTCTTTACTTTGGACAAGGAATGGAAACCCCAAGCTTTCTATTCAAAGCTTCTCACTTATTGCCACTCTATCCCTTTCTCAAGATGAACATATATGATAAAACAGCAAAGAAACTCACTTATCTAAAGTGTGGCAAAAGAGAGATCAGAAAAGAAATACATTGGAGCTGTTTTTCCTATAGAGCATAGAAAAAGCCACCCTGCACAGCTTTACAGGAAGATTTAATGAAGGTAGCTGCTGAAGGGAAAGATATAATGCCATGGGATTCCGATTGGGGTCTACAGGCTTATCCTACAGAGGACAACGGGGCAGGAGGTTGGACACATGTTCCGATCTCATTAAAAATGTTAAAAGAGGTGAAACAAGCTTTTTGTTGTTTTTTGCTTGCATTTTTTTCTTTCTCATTTTTTTTCTTTTTGATTTGATTTTTCTTGTGCAGCGTGATAATTGTGAAAATATGTATAGAAGAATTACACATGTTTAACATATATTGGATTATTTGCCATAGTGGGGAAGGGAGGGAAAAATTTTGAAAGACAAGATTTTGCAAGGATGAATGTAGAAAATTATCTATGTATATGTTTTGAAAATAAAAAGCTTTAATAAAAAATGCTTTTGCTTTAAAAAAAAAAAAAATCTCTTTCATCCCTCCCTCTCTCTCTCCCCATCTCCCTTTCTTATCTATCTTCTATCTTCCATCCATCTATTTATCTACTTATCTATCTACTTCTGATAATCATTACTTCCCTTTGGAGAAAGGAATGCTTTCCTAGTTGACTTCACAAACTTGTGATGATAAGAAATCTCATTTAGATGGCTTTCTGTGAATTTGAAAGGTTAGAGATTAGTAGTAGAAACATAACTAAGAACTTCTGTATCTGGGGACCAGAACCTCAAACTGAACCTAAGTCAAATCCACCTTTAGTTAAGTGGGCAAGTGGCAGTTAGCAAGATGGAAGGATGGGGACAGGGGAAGTTCTCCTCTGCCTTCCATCTGCCATTTCCCCACATGCACTGAATGAATGTATGTTTTAGGTATGAGATCTGTGGTTGCTACAATAGTAAAGGATTCCTATTCTGGTCAGAGCCTCTAAATTCACTGCCCTGGGACAAAGTCTCCATTGCTCCACCCTCTTTGTGTTTCTGCTTACCTCTGTCTTGGGTAATTTTCTTTCTATACCTCAAAATGGAGATAATTATGATGATGATGATGATGATGATGATGATGAAGATGATGATGGAGAGAATGATGACAACATATCTGTTTTGATGGTGACTGTCCTGTGAGCACTGTGCATCAGTGATGGCAGTGCCTGGCCTTTCTTCATACAGACCCTGGGCAGTACAACTAGGAAGACAGATGAAGACATGTGTCACTGAACATGAATTCATTCCCATCAGCTCAGCATGACTGAATGATCCAGCTCCTCCCCCACTCGCAGGCAGCTTCCAAAGAGAGAGGCAGAGTACTCCAAACAGAGGGAGAGAAGTAGATGAAGACAAATGCTGGCTCCCCTTCCCAAATGTGTTATATACATAAAAAACCTCAGAGGGAGGGCACCCACACTGGAATGGCTAGAAAGACAGTATGTCCAGAGTCAGGATCCCAAAAGATTTAGACAAATTAGAACCATGAGACTATGTTTTTTGTTTTGTTTTGTTTTTTGTTTGTTTTATTTGTTTTTGGGGGAAGAACTGCAATTTTATCAGTATAGGGAATATAGAAATACTTTCCTCTGATGCAGGAATTATCCAGAATCGAGAACTTGTTGGCTAGGGCACTGAGAGGGTGTGATGTGCTTCTGAGACAAAGTTTATAATATTTAAGATGCCAAACTCTGGGCCTCCTGACCCCACAGCAAGTCCTGTATGTCCCACTGTCTAACCTAACAGAAAGATTGAAATTACTAGGAATGTAGAATCAATGCTTTACAGTTGGGCTAAAAAATCGATTCAAAGTCATAGAAGCAGTGATTTCTAGATAGAAGCTCAAATCTTAGTTCAGGTATTTCCAAATGTAGAACCTTGAGCATTTAACCCCTGATTGTCTCAGTTTTCTCATCTGTAGAATGAGGTTAATAGCACTCACTTCCTAGTGGAGCATCAAATGAGACAATACCTAGAAAGTGCTATATAACGGCTAGTCTTATTGTTATTGTAGCTCTTATCCCAATGACCATTGGTGTGAAACACTCTCCTTATTGGTCAATATGGATGTCATTCCCCATGGACATCAGCTGGGCAAAGTTGTGGGGAACCTCTAGCCTTTTCAGGACTCTTCAAGCATCACATTGCTTTTGGCTTCTGACTTCCAGAGGGAGGATGGAAGGGGCCAATCTCACTTCTAATCCTAGAAGGAAAAGACTCTGGAAAGACATGAAAGGGACAGAAGTCTCCATGGTATCCTCCTCCCCAGCTTGCTACACTTTCTCTTTCAGGAGAGCTAGAACTTTCTCTTGGTTGAATTATCTCACTGCCTGGGAAACCTCTTTCATTTGTATTATCTGGCATATAATCTCCAATGTATTTCTTTTGTGATCTCTCTTTTGCCACACTTTGGATAGTGAGTTTCTTTGCTTTTTGTAATGTGTGTTTATTGTGACAAAAGGGATAGAGTAGTAATAGCTGGGAAGCTTTGAATAGAAAACCTGCAGTTTCACTTTCTCATCCAAAATAAAAAGGCAAAGTAATCATAAATTAGAGTGAACCTGGACACATCTTCTAGACTAAAAATATGTAAAAGAATAGGTAGTTATAATTCTAGCCTGGAACCCCATTTCTCTGAGAAGAACAAAGTGGTCTCAGGCTCTAACTTCCTGCTTCTGCTCTGACAAATATTAAAATCTTCCTTGGAAAAGGGCAAGTGGGAGACAAGACTGGAGATGTCTAATCCCTCTCTCTTTGAATCACACAGCAGCGTTCACTATAGATGTACCTTAGCCATATGGACAGGTTTCTTAATCTCTGTTTGTCTGTCTGTCTGTCTCTCTCTCTCTCTCTCTCTCTCTCTCTCTCTCTCCCTCCCCCCCCCCACTTCTTTCAATTTATCTCTCTCCACTTGGGGTCTCTAAAACTACTACACTATCATTATTATTAAGGTTTTCCTTCTCCTTGAAAAATGACAAAGTGTTCAGAAGTTAGTATAAAGCAATCATACACCCTAAACTCTTAACATTTAAGGAAGTAGAATTATTATTCTAATCTGCTACCCCCAATGCTGCTTTCAGCAATAATTATTTTTATTTAATTATTAATAAATAATAATAATTATTGTTGTTTATTCCTTTCCATCCTGTCCAAGTTTTTGAGAACCTGTTTAGAATTTTCTTGGCAGAAAAGCTGGAGTGGTTTGCCATTTCCTTCTCCAACTAGTTTTATAGATGAGGAAATTGAGGCAAACAGGATGAAGCAATGTGCCAGGATCACACAGCCAGCAAGTGTCAGAGGCCAGATTTAAACTGAGGATGCCATACATGACATTCTATCCACTGTGCCACCAGTTTACCCACTCATCATTATTATTATTATTATTATTGAAACTAACTAGAAGCCACCTACTTCAATTCTCTACTTATAAAGGTGAGGAAACTGATGTCCAAAGAATCAAAGGGATTTTATTCCTGGTCACAAAGGAAACAAATATCAGAGGCAGGATCTGAATCCATCTCTTTGAGCTCCAGAGTCAGTGCCCTTTCCATTCTACCATACCACTCTCTTGGGAAGAATTAAATGGGACTAGGTAACAATCAATCTGAAAAGGTCTTAGAGCAGGAATACCTTGAGTACCCTTTGTGAGTCAGCAATGCAATTGGGAAATCAGCCATGGCAGTTCAGTTTTAGACTACATTGTGGCTTTAGAATGAAGAAAATCCTGTGATACTGTCTCATGGACATGTACATGGTCATGCTTATAAAGGTCATCGTCAGCTTATAAAGGAGGAGTTCAAGTTCCTTGGTTAGCTGAAGAGCTTCCCCAAGAGGGCGCCATAGGCTCATAGATTCTGAGCTGGAAGTGTCTTCAGGAGGTCCTTTCGTTGGGCCCCTCATTTATAGATGAGGAAAAACAGCCATGGAAAGTTCAAACAACTGATAATAATAGATAGTATTTATGTAGCATCTCCCATGGGCCAGAACTTTTAAAATAACATCTCATTGGCCGACCACAGGTGGGAAGCATCCATGGAGACTCCAAAGCCCTTTCCATGGTACTGGGGCAGCCAAGGCAACAAACCATGCATGGGAGGGGCTACTGAAGGATGTCTTGGAGAGGCCAAAAGGTTGTGTCAAACACTTGACAAATGGTAAGTAGGAGAGAAGCAAACTCACTCATCTTGGCTCCAGAGGTAGAACCTGGAGTGCTGGAGAGAATGTAAGAGAAGCAGATTATAGTTCAGTTTCAGGGGGGAAAACTTCACACTGGAAGCTATCCAAGAGAAGGAAGACAAGAAGGAAGTAGAGACAAGCAGAACAGCATTGAAAGCTACATGCGGAATTTCTTTGAAGCCTTACAAGTAGTGCTAGAATCAGCACGAACCCTTAGGCGATTGTTAAATTTTCAGGTGAGCACACATGCCTCAAAAATGGGCAGAGACTACAAAGTAGGGCTTGATTTGTGATTTTGTTCCATGACTAGACTTAAGAAAATGCTGATGATACAGAATAAACTTAAAAGTGTGTCCAGTATATATTTATTTTCCAGAGATCCAGTTGTTACTTACCTGCACACATCCAAGGACATTTTTGATTTTTATTTTCTGTTCTATTCTGTGTATGGAAACTTTTACTTTACTTGGAGTTTATTGAGTTCACAATTCTTGTTCAAATTATTATAAATGAACAAGACCATCAATTCCCAGAGAAAATACTATACCTACTTGGTCCATGCCAAACATCTGTCCAGGGTGCCAGTCATGGAAAATGTCCCTGCCTGGCACTTTTCACAGATAGTGTTGTTTCTCTCTGTGCCTGAAAGAGAAGGAGGCATGGGATATGTGATGCTCAGCATAGTAATAAAAACAAAACATATCTGTTAGAACAGCATCCTTTGATTAGTCAGTCCTTTCCCTGGAAGCTCTCTGTCAGAACAAAAACTATTGAGAACAACTCTATGAAACACTCCCACAGGCCTGTGGAAAGAAATTATTTTTTAAAAATATATTTTATTATTTTATCATCTACATTACCCAACATTTCTTTGATTTTACAACCAACTCTTTAGAGAAAAAAAAAAAAAAAAAAAAAAAAAAGAAAGAAAGAAAAAGAAAATGGCACATTTTAATGTCTTTTATGTTTAGACAACATTACTAAAAGTTTCCCCATCAATTTCACAAAACTAAGCAACTAACAAAATAATAAATTAAGCTCTCATTTATCCTGTTTCATTATTTTTGAAGTGCTAATGTTCACATTCAAAATTTAACAATAGCTCTTGGGAGAAGAGTTCCGACTGATTCCACCATGCCACTGATGACTTTATCTTATGCAGAGATTAGTCATCTCTTATAATATATAATCTTTAAAAAGAAAAAAAAGTTCCACAAACTCAGTGGTAAATCAAAAAAGAATAACATTATTTGTAGTATTCCATACCCATAACACCCCACTTCTTCACAGAAGCTGGAGATTAAGGATTAAATAGAGTATTGAAGTGTCTCAGTGGACAAAGAACTGGGCTTGGAATCAAGAAGATTTTAGCTCAATCCTTAGCAAAGCACTTAACCTCTGCTTACCTGTTTTTGCTGTTATAAAAGGGGGATACTGATAGCTTCTACATTCCAGATAACATGTGTAAATCTGGCACATAATTGATGCTTGTTTTTTTTTTTTAAACTATCTGTAAGCATACAAATAACTTTGCCTACTTCCAAGACCCTGATTTTAGAGGAAGAAGGGACCTTAGAGATTATTGGGTACAACTATTTCATTTGACAAGAGAGAAAACTGAAACCCAAAAGGTCAAGTAAGTGACTTACTTGGCTACACAGCTTATCCATCAATATTTGAAAAGTCTTCAATTTGGGCAGCTTTTTTCCTCTCTGCACAACTGCAGATTGTCATTTCCTTCAATTTAAGCAGGTGGCCTTTTAGAGTTGTATCTGAAACATCCATCCTTTGAAGCCTCTAAGGGACTGATTTCCTCTGTACTTAACTAGGCTGACCTCAAGAAAGCCAGATCCTTGGTCCTATTTTAGAAGCCTCCAAACTAAGTATATTTTGCTGGAAATTGAATTCTTTGTGGATCTCTTTCAGGAACCCAGGAATGTATCATAAACCAATAAGTGGAGCAGTGAGGAAATTCCCAATCAGATCTATGACAGGTGAAGACTTTATGGCCAAATAACAAAAAGGGATGATCAAAGAAGATAAAATGGTTAGTGTTTATTGTAAAAAATATAAAAGATTTTGCACAAACAGAATCAATGCAGCTAAAATTAGAGGGGAAGATGAAAGGAAAACTTGCCTATGGATTTCAGTTCTTACTGAAATTTAATTATATGTAGTATGTTTTTCAGGCATGTTAGAAAATGTCTTACATATGTTAGATTACAGGTAGTGGCTTTTAAGTTTTCATAAATCATGTCTGCATTTCCTTCAATTGCAGTAAACAGTAACTTGGTTGCTACATGGTGTGTGTGTGTGTGTGTGTGTGTGAGAGAGAGAGAGAGAGAGAGAGAGAGAGAGAGAGAGAGAGAGAGAGAGAGAAAGAGAGAGAGAGAGAGTGGATTTTATGAACAACTACAGAATAGGATATTTTTCATCTGAAGTACTGTGAATAAAAAGTTGTCAAAACCATTCCTAGCAATACACACTAAATTGAGTTGCAGAATATATAATCTTCCTGCTTCCTCTTATTAGGGTTTGAATTTTTGGTGACTTCTGAGGCATCTAACCAAGCCTTTAAGTAGTAATCCATATTGCATATGGAAATGTCAAGTTTTAAAGACTATATTGTAATTTTTTTAAAGCTCTGAAGTGAAAAATTGTTATGCTTAAGTGCAATAATATATCTATAAAGATATATTTCACCTTTTCTACTTGAAGGCAGTAATATGTAAAGCACAACATTTTTTCTTTATTTTTATTAAAGCTTTTTATTTTCAAACATATGCATGGTAATTTGACTCCACTGACCCTTGCATAGCCTTTTGTTATAAATTTTCTCCTCCTTCCCCTCACCCTCTCCCCTAGATAGCAAGCAATCCAATCTATGTCATACATATTAAAATATCTTAAATTCAATATATAAACATATTTATATAATTCTCTTGCTGCACAAGAAAAATCAGATCAAAAAGGAAAGAAAATGAGTAAGAAAACAAGTTGCAAACTAACAATAACAAAAAAATTGTGAGAATGTTTTGTTGTGATCCTCATTCAATTCCCACTGTCCTCTCTCTGGGTGCAGATGGCTCTCTTCCTCACAAGATCATTGGAACTGGACTGCATTGTCTCATTGTGGGAAAAAGCCATATCAGTCAGAATTGATCATTGTATAATCTTGCTGTTACCATGTACAATAATTACCTGGTTCTGCTCACTTCACTCAGCATCAGTTCATGTAAGTCTTCCCAGGCCTCTCTAAAATCATCCTGCTGATCATTACTTATAAAACAACAATTATTCCATAAAATTAATATACTATAACTCCAGCCATTCTTCACCTGATGGGCACCCACCCAGTTTCCACTTTCTTGCCACTACAAAAAAGACTGCCACAGACATTTTTTGCACATGTGGGTCCCTTTCCCTCCTTTAAGATCTCTGGGAGCCCAGTAGAAACACTGCTGGATCAAAGGGTATGCACAGTTAGGTAACTTTTTAAAGTACAGTTCCAAAAAGCTCTCCAAAATGGTTGAATCAATTCACAGTTCCACTAACCATGTATTAATGTCCCACTTTTTCCACATCCCTTCCAACATTCTTCATTATCTTTTCCTGTCTTAGCAAATCTGAGAGGTGTGTAGTGGTATCTCAGAGTTGTTTTGATTTGAATTTCTCTGATCAATAATGATTTAGAGCACTATTTTTATATGATTAGAAATGTTTTTAATTTCTTCATCTGAAAATTGTCTGTCCATATACTTTGACCATTTATCAATTGGAGAATGACACATCAAATGTATTTTTTAAAAGGACTGTAAAAGATAGTGTATGAAAATGGTCTTTCAATAAAATTTTGATTAAAAAATAAAATTAGAGGGCAAACAGGTAACTAGGGAAAGGAGCATGGAAAATTTTTGCAGCAAATTTTTTCTGGTAAAATTTCATTTTCATTTTATATATAGATCTATGTCATACATACATATAAATGAATGTATATGTATATGCACAGTGTATATATATGTTATCTTCATTATATATAGTATACATTCAAATGTATAAGGATAAGATCCATTTTCCAAATGATAGCAGTTTTCAAAGGAAGAAATCTAAGTCATCAATAGCCATGTTTTTGAAATGCTCTAAATTTTTAATAATTAGAGAAATGCAAATTAAACTAACTCTGAGTTTCATCTTATATCCATCAGATTGACATAGAAGAAAAAAAAGGAAAGCAGCAAATGATGGAGGGACTGTGAAAAAAAAAAAGGACATGTTGGTATACTGTTGGTGGAGCTATGACTTGGTCTGGATATTTAAAAAAATAATTTGGAATTACATCCCCCAAAGTTACTAAGCTGTCCAACCCTTTTGACTCACTGATACTACTTCTGATCCTATATTCCCAAAGAGTTCAGAGAAAGAGTAAAAGGGCTAATATATACACAAATATTTATAGTCGACATGTTTTCTCTATAAAGTATTGGAAACTAGATGGCAGAGAGGAGGCACATAGCTGTGTAAGCTTCACGTTTTTCTCTCACTATCCACTTCATTATAAACCTCTGAATTAATGCGTGACTGAAAAAAAACCTACGGATAGTTACCAAGAGAAGCCATCCTTGAGACTCATCAGGAAAGGTCTGTTTTTGCTCAAGGGCAGGGACGGTTTTAGATCAGAAGCAGGCTGCGGGCAGCAGCTCAAGAGCACAGAAGGCAGCTCAGATCCTAGCAGAGTAGAGAGGGGGTGGGGTGTGATTGCAGCCATCTCTGCGGGGAGAGCTTTGCTACAGGACTGGATACTTTGCCCTGGCAGCAAGTCAGCAGCCCAGCAGAGAAGCTAAAAACACCGGGGGTGAAGAATACAACCCCAAACAGCTGGCGTCTCCGGGACCTGGCCACCCCTCCCCCACAGTGTCTCAGAACGCCCTCAGATCTCAGAGCGCAGGCTCAGCACAGCCATCGCTATCCCGTTAGGGCCTCACTGCTGCCCCTGAAGTCTGTAGAGGAAGCTCGGTCACACCACCCAGCCCATCCCCCCTCCCAAAGAAAGCAGCCTCCATTCAAGGGTTTTTTCTTTTGTTTCTTTGCTAGTTTGTCTTTGGTTATTAGACAGAATGATCAAGAAATTGAAGAGGACTTTAACCCTTGACAGCTTCTATATAGATAGAGAGCAGACTCTAAATCCTGAGGAGACTAAAAACAGTCTCCAGGTGAATCCCCAAAGGAGGAGATGGTCTGTTCCTCAACACAGATGAATCTCAAAGAAGAAATTAAAAAGACTCTCACAAGGGAGCTAGAAGAAAAATGGGAAAAGGAGAGGGAGGCTTGGCAAAAGAATCTGGAGAAGTCATCCCACTCATTTAAACAGAGAGTGGATAAAGAAATCAAATCCTTGAAAAATAGGATTAGTGAACTGGAAACAGAAAAGAGCTCTCTAAAAAACAAAATTGGCGAAATGGAAAAAAATTCCATAGAACAAAAGAACTCAATTGGATGATTAGAAAAAGATTTTTAAAAAGTGAGTGAAGAAAATACTTCACTGAAAATCAGGGCTGAACAAATGGAATTGAATGACTTGAGGAGACAAGAAGAATCAGTCAAACAAATCCAAAAAAAAAAAATCAAACAATGGAAAAGAATGTGAAATACCTTCTGGGGAAGACAACAGACCTGGAAAACAGATCCAGGAGAGACAATCTGAGAATCATCGGACTCCCAGAAAAGTATGATGAAAAAAAGAGCTTGGACACTATTTTCCAGGAAATTATCAAAGAGAACTGCCCAGAAGTCATAGAAACAGAGGGTAAAATAGACATTGAAAGAATTCATCAATCCCCTACTGAAAGGGATCCTAAAATCAAAACACCAAGAAATATAGTGGCCAAATGCCAGAACCCTTAGACGAAGGAAAAAATACTGCAAGCGGCTAGAAAAACCCAATTCAAGTATCAAGGAGCCACAATAAGGATCACCCAGGATCTGGCAGCATCCACATTAAAGGATCAAAGGGCCTGGAATATGATATTCCAAAAGGCTAAGGAACTCGGTATGCAACCAAAAATAACTTACCCAACTAGAATGAGCATCTTTTTCCAGGGAAGAAGATGGATATTCAACGAAGTAAGCAAATTCCACATATTTTTGATGAAAAAGCCAGAACTTAACAAAAAAGTTTGATCTACAAATACAGAACTCAAGAGAAATCTAAAAAGGTAAAGATTAATCTTGGGAACTATATTTCTGCTATAAAGATATATAAAGAATACATGTATACCTTGTTCTAGAAACTAGATGTGGAAAGGACATTGTACCAGAAAAAGGGTAAAGTGGGGTTACTACATCTCATGAAGAGGCAAAGGAAACTTATTATATCTGAGAGAAAGAATGGAGGGGGATGAATATAGTGAGTATTTTACTGCTTTCAGGATTGGCTTTAAGAGAAAAATTTTAGACATATTCATTCTATGGTGAAACTTCTCCCACCTCATTGAAAAGTGAGAAGGGAAAAGTGAAAAGGGAAGGAATAAGCTAAGTGGAAGGGAATGCGGAAACTGTGAGGGAAAGGGGTAAGATAGGGGGAGGAACTCTAAGGTGGGGGGGAGGGATACTAAAAAGGGAGGGCTGTGAGAAGCAAGTGGTGCTCACAAGCTTAATACTGGGAAGGGGGGTAAGGGGGAAAGAAGGGAGAAAAGCATAAACCGGGGTTAATAAGATGGCAAGTAATACAGAATTGGTCATTTTAACCATAAATGTGAACGGGGTAAACTCCTCCATAAAGAGGAAGCAGTTAGCAGAATGGATTAAAAGCCAGAATCCTACAATATGTTGTTTACAGGAAATATACCTGAAGCGGGGAGATACATGCAGGATAAAGGTAAAAGGTTGAAGCAAAATCTATTATGCTTCAGGTGAAGTCAAAAAAGCAGGGGTAGTCATCCTGATCTCAGATCAAGCTAAAGCAAAAATTGATCTAATTAAAAGAGATAAGGAAGAGCACTATATCTTGCTAAAGGGTAGAATGAATAATGAAGCAGTATCTATATTAAACATATATGCACCAAGTGGTGTAGCATCTAAATTCTTAAAAGAGAAATTAAGAGAGCTGCAAGAAGAAATAGACAGCAAAACTATAATAGTGGAAGATCTCAACCTTGCACTCTCAGAATTAGATAAATCAAACCACAAAATAAATAAGAAAGAAGTCAAAGAAAAATTAGATATGATAGATCTCTGGAGAAAATGTAATGGGGACAGAAAGGAATACACCTTCTTTTCAGCAGTTCATGGAACTTATACAAAAATTGACCATATATTAGGACATAAAAACCTCAAACTCAAATGCAGTAAGGCAGAAATAGTAAATGCATCCTTTTCAGACCACGATGCAATGAAAATTACATTCAACAAAAAGCCAGGGGAAAGTAGACCAAAAAATAATTGGAAACTAAATAATCTCATACTAAAGAATGATTGGGTGAAACAGCAAATCATAGAAATAATTAATAACTTCACCCAAGAAAACGATAATAATGAGACATCATACCAAAATGTATGGGATGCAGCCAAAGTGGTAATAAGGGGAAATTTCATATCTCTAGAGGCCTATTTGTATAAAATAGAGAAAGAGAAGGTCATTGAATTGGGCTTACAACTAAAAATGCTAGAAAAGGAACAAATTAAAACCCCCCAGTCAAACACTAAACTTGAAATTTTAAAAATAAAAGGAGAGATCAATAAAATTGAAAGTAAAAAAAAAAACTATTGAATTAATTAATAAAACTAAGAGTTGGTTCTATGAAAAAACCAACAAAATAGACAAAGCCTTAGTAAATCTGATTACAAAAAGGAAAGAGGAAAATCAAATTGTTAGTCTTAAAAATGAAAAGGGAGAACTCGCCACTAACAAAGAGGAAATTAGAGCAATAATTAGGAATTAATTTGCCCAACTTTACCCCAATAAATTTGACAACTTAAATGAAATAGAAGAATACCTCCAAAAATATAGCTTGCCTAAACTAACAGAGGAAGAAGTAAATATCCTAAACAGTCCCATCTCAGAAAAAGAAATAGTACAAACTATCAATCAACTCCCTAAGAAAAAATCCCCAGGACCAGATGAATTTACATGTGAATTCTATCAAACATTTAAAGAACAATTAACTCCAATGATAAATAAACTATTTGAAAAAATAGGGATTGAAGGAGTCCCACCAAATTCCTTTTATGACACAGAGATGGTACTGATACCTAAACCAGGTAGGCTGAAAACAGAGAAAGAAAATTATAGACCAATCTCCCTAATGAATATTGATGCTAAAATCTTAAATAAAATATTAACAAAAAGATTACAGAAAATCATCCCCAGGATAATACACTATGACCAAGTAGGATTTATACCAGGAATGCAGGGCTGGTTTAATATTAGGAAAACCATTAACATAATTGACTATATCAATAACCAACCAAACAAAAACCATATGATCATCTCAATCGATGCAGAAAAAGCATTTGATAAAATCCAACAGCCATTCCTAATAAAAACACTTGAGAGCATAGGAATAAAAGGACTTTTCCTTAAAATAGTCAGGAGCATATATTTAAAACCTTCAGTAAGCATCATATGCAATGGGGAAAAACTGGAACCTTTCCCAGTAAGATCTGGAGTGAAGCAAGGTTGCCCACTATCACCTTTATTATTCAATATTGTATTAGAAACACTAGCCTCTGCAATAAGAGTCAAAGAGATTAAAGGAATTAGAGTAGGCAATGAGGAAACCAAACTATCACTCTTTGCAGATGATATGATGGTATACCTAGAGAACTCCAGAGATTCTACTAAAAAGCTATTAGAAATAATTCCCAATTTTAGCAAAGTAGCAGGATACAAAATAAATCCCCATAAATTCTCAGCATTTTTATACACCACCAACAAAATCCAAGAGCAAGAGATACAAAGAGAAATTCCAATCAAAATAACTGTTGATAGCATAAAATATTTGGGAATCTACCTACCAAAGGAAAGTCAGGAATTATATGAGCAAAATTACAAAAAAGTTTCCACATAAATAAAGTCAGACTTAAATAATTGGAAAAATATTAAGTGCTCTTGGATAGGCCAAGCGAATATAATAAAGATGACAATACTCCCTAAACTAATCTATTTATTTGGTGCTATACCAATCAGACTTCCAAGAAAATATTTTAATGATCTAGAAAAAATAACAACAAAATTAATATGGAACAATAAAAAGTCAAGAATATCAAGGGAATTAATGAAAAAAAAAATCAAATGGAGGTGGTCTAGCTGTACCTGATCTAAAATTATATTATAAAGCAGCAGTCACCAAAAGCATTTGGTGTTGGCTAAGAAATAGATTAGGTGATCAGTGGAAAAGGTTAGGTTCACAAGACAGAATAGTCAACTATAGAAATCTAGTTTTTGACAAACCCAAAGATCCTAACTTTTGGGATAAGAATTCATTATTTGATAAAAACTGCTGGGATAACTGGAAATTAGTATGGCAGAAATTAGGCAAGGACCCACACTTAACACCATATATGAAGATAAGATCAAAATGGGTCCATGACCTAAGCATAAAGAACGAGATTATAAATAAATTAGAGGAACATAGGATAGTTTATCGCTCAGACTTGTGGAGGAGAAAGAAATTTGTGACCAAAGATGAACTAGAGACCATTACTGATCACAAAATACAAAATTTTGATTATATCAAATTAAAAAGCCTTTTAACAAACAGAACTAATGCAAACAAGATTAGAAGGGAAGCAACAAACTGGGAAAACATCTTTACAGTTAAAGGTTCTGATAAAGGCCTCATTTCCAAAATATATAGGGAACTGACCCTAATTTATAAGAAACCAAGCCATTCTCCAATTGATAAATGGTCAAAGGATATGAACAGACAATTTTCAGATGATGAAATTGAAACTATTACCTCTCATATGAAAGAGTGTTCCAAATCACTATTGATCAGAGAAATGCAAATTAAGACAACTCTGAGATACACCCGTCAGATTGGCTAAGATGACAGGAAAAAATAATGATGAATGTTGGAAGGGATGTGGGAAAACTGGGACACTGATGCATTGTTGGTGGAGTTGTGAATGAATCCAACTATTCTGGAGAGCAATCTGGAATTATGCCCCAAAAGTTATCAAACTGTGCATACCCTTTGATCCAGCAGTGCTACTACTGGGCTTATATCCCAAATAGATACTAAAGAAGGGAAAGGGACCTGTATGTGCCAAAATGTTTGTGGCAACACCGTTTGTAGTGGCTAGAAACTGGAAAATGAATGGATGCCCATCAAATGGAGAATGGCTGGGTAAATTGTGGTATATGAATGTTATGGAATGTAAGGAATGACCAGCAGGATGAATACAGAGAGGCTTGGAGAGACCTACATGAACTGATGCTACATAAAATGAGTAGAACTAGGAGATCATTATACACTTCAACAACGATATTGTATGAAGATGTATTCTGATGGAAGTGGATTTCTTTGACAAAGAGATCCAACTGAGTTTCAATGAATAAATGATGGACAGAAGCAGCTACACACAAAGAAAGAATACTGGGAAACGAATATGAACTATTTGCATTTTTGATTTTCTTCCCGAGTTATTTTTACCTTCTGAATCCAATTCTCCCTGTGCAACAAGAGAACTGTTCGGTTCTGCAAGCATATATTATATCTAAGATATACTGCAACATATCTAACATATATAGGACTGCTTGCCATCTAGGGGAGGGGGTGGAGGAAGGGAGGGGAAAAATCGGAACAGAAGCGAGTGCAAGGGATAATGTTGTAAAAAATTACCCTGACGTTGATTCTGTCAATATAAAGTTATTATTAAATAAAATTAAATTTAAAAAAAAATAAAGTATTGGAAACTGAAGGTATGCCCATCATTTAAGGAATGGTTGAATAAATTATAATACATGAATTTAAAGGACTATTATTGCAACATAAGAAATGATAAAGGAAATGATTTTTGTGAAAGATGGGAAAACTTGTATGACACAGAGAGAAGTGAGCAGAACCAGGGGAAGAACTTACACAGGAGCAACAACCTTGTGAAGATAACCAACTTAGAGAGACTTAAGAACTCAAATTAATGGAATAACCAACTACAATTCCAAAGAACTCATAATGAAACATGCTACTCATCTCCTAACAAAGAAGTGATAGACACAAGGGGCTGAAGGAGACATATATAATTTTTGGACATGGTCAACGAATGAATGTGTTTTGTTTGACTACCTGGTCAAACCTCAAAGATCTCAGAAGTCTTCTATCCCCTGTATTATCCTCTTTTTCTACAGATAAGAAAACTGAGGATCAGAGAGGTCAAGAAAACTCAGCATCACATGAAAAGTAGGTACAAAGCTTAGTTTTGAACCCTAATCCTCTCATACCAGATGCAAGCATCATCCCACTGTACTCCTGGTTCGAGGAAGGCAGCCAGAACTGAGGGAAGGTGGAAATTTCTCAGGCTGCCACAACAATAGTGCGGGGTCCCTACATGGACGGTGACAGAGCAGGCTCACCTTTAGACTTCACATACTGGCCAGGTCTGCAAACTTGATGAAGCACACACAGCTCACAGTCATCATCTTTCATGTCAATGCAAAAATAATTAGTAGAACAGCCACACACAGTGTTGGAGGTAGATGAACATTCTCTTCTGGTCACCAAACCGAGCTCTGAAAGAAAGAACAAAAGGAAGAAGGAGACATTAGGTCAGCCAATTACCATTTATTCAGGACCTACTATGTTCCAACCTCACATTAAAAAGAAAGGTAAAAAGATAATCCCTGCTTTCAAAGAAATCACAGTCCAATGTATGCAAAACAGTATGTAGAAACAAGAGCCACACAGTATAAATTGGAGATGATCAAGAGAGGAAAGGCCCTAGACTTGAGAAGGAAGATTGATCTCTTGCAAAAGTGGGTTTTTAGCTAGGATTTTAAGGAAGATAAGAAAGACAGAAGGTGGAGGTGAGCATACAGCCATGAAGGAAAATTCCCAGCTTGGAAGACCACAGAGTCCATTTTCCCTGGATCACAAAGGGTGTGTGAAATAGGGGAGGGTATAAGGTATGATAGGATTGTAAAGATAGTAAGGGGCTAGGTTATGAAGGACTTTAAAAATTTCAGTTTTGTTCCTAGAGGTGAGAGGGAGCCATTGAAGTTCATTGAGTTAGATGGTGACATGTTTGGACCTGTGCTTTAGGAAAATCATTTTAGTAGCTGAATGGAGGATAGATTGGAGTGGGGAGAGACTACAGACAGGCAGACACCCTCATAGCATTTATTGCAACATGTGAGGTGAAGAGGGTCTGCTATGTCAGAGGAAAGAAAGGGATATGTTCAAGAAATACCACACAAGGTGAAATCCACAAGCCTTGTAGGTCCTTGTAAGTCCATAAAGAACTGAAGAAGGAAGGAACTGCTCTGGTTAGCTACAGGGTGACACAGGCTGAGGAAATTTGGGACCAGTCATTTATCCTTCTGTGAGCAGGAGGCTGGCTCCATTTCTACAGATTCACAAGTCTCTGAGTTGCATGCTCAACTATATCAAACCACCTGGGTTCATCATAATCTCAGGTAAGTCTAACAAACCCTCTAGGAAAATATCCACTGTTTAGATGCAGCCATTGAGGTCCATTTGGGAGAAGGACTTTCTCAAGGTCACACAGAGTCATTGAGAGGTATCAAGAAGTAAGGGGAAGGGGGAAGGGAAGAAGCATTCATTTACTTCCTATCCCTCAATGTACCAAGCAGTGTTCTATATAACAACCCTAACAAAATCTGCCCACGGTTACAAATTAGAAGTGTCTGAAATCACATTTGGACTCAAGTCTTGCTAACTCCAGATCCAGATTCTATGCACTGAACCAGCAGCTACTAGAGCCCAAATCTCCCAGCCAAATCCAGAGAGAAGACATTTAGAGCCTGATAGAACTTGACTTCTCATTATAATGAACCCTTCCATTTTAAAGATAAACAAATGAAAGCCCAGAGAGGTAAATTACTTTTTCCTGATTTCCTTCAATGCTAGTACCTTTCTTCTAAGACAATTTCTAATTCATCATCCTGCCTATACCATGTTGGTATAGAGTGCTGTCATAGTGTGTACCCTATTAGATTTTCAGGGTCCTTCTTGGTATCCCCAGCAATTAGCACAGAGCTTTACACATAGTGTGTGCTTATTGGATGTTTATTGGCTGGCTTGCCCAACATCATACAGATAATAAATGGAAGAGCTAAGTTTTTTTTTACCCACATCTCTAACTTCTAGTCTAGGACTCTTCCCTATATATCACTTGGTGGCAATGTTTGGGGTGAAAACCTTTTCAAACTCTAAAAAGGGATATGCTTGAGAAAGGAGGAGGGAAAGATGAAGAGCTCTGAGCAAGGAGTTAACTTGCCATCATGGGACTTGAGGTCAAATCCTGGCTCTGTTCTTTACTGCTTTGTGACTTTGGTCAGGTCCCAACTTCTCTGGGATCAGTTTTTTCAGTAATATGAGGGTCCTAGATGAGATCACCTCCCTGGTCTTTTTCAGCTCTGCATCTGTTATCTATTAATCCCTTCCATATGGACTAAAGAAAGGAGATACTCTGAGATAAGCGGGTGAACGATCCTGTGTCATGGGAGAAGCAAAAAAATGAGAAATGAGGGAGTAAAAAGAACGAGGATCCTTGTTGTCAAGGATTTTGACATGTTCAAGATGATTTCTCTGTTATGCAGAACAGTCTGTTCAAATAGAAAAGCCCAAATTTCAGAATACTCAGAGCTAAAGTGGGTGAGAGAGCAGAGAGACCTACTCCACCACTTAGCATTCCCCTGCCCTCTTTCTGTCCAACCCCTCTCCCCCAAGAATACATATGCCCCTCTCCAACCTGATATAGCACTGACTCATCTGGGATTCAGGGGTAAAATGGGATAGGACCAAGGGGAGGAGATGTTCTTTGTTTTGAAAAGCATCCTCCTATTACTATGGATGAAAATCCATCTTTAAAAATTCATTGAAAACCCTAAGACAGCACAATATTAGCAGTGATTCACAATCTAACATGAATTAATTCCTTAACATAATAACTCCCTGGAAGACAACAAGAGAATGATCAGAAGAGAGTATAAAGATGGAGAAGTAATTTGAAATTTAGAATGCTGCTAAAGAAAATGAGCCCAACTGGGACTTACAGGGAGGGTTTTTGGGCCATCAAGAGGGAACACAGGTCTTGAGATAACCCTCCTACTCCTATGGCTAGGGGTCAGGAAAATGTAGACATGCATATTTAAGGAGCTGGGTGGGTTCTAGGGCCTAGCTCATCCTCTTTCACAAGTTCCTGAGGACCAGCTCTGCTGATAAGCCTCTTCAGAACCCTAAACATTTTAAGCACTCTTTTCTGAGGTTCCTTCCATTTTGGATGTTCTAGGATTATGTGAAAGAGTGTGAATGAACTACCTCGTGTTTCCTAAGTATGATATACCATGCTCTAAGAACCAGGAGATCGTTGCACATGGCAACATCAATAATATATGACGATCAATTCTGATGAATGTGACTCTTTTCAACAATGAGATGGCTGATCCCATTTCCAGTGATCTTTTGATGAAGTGAGCCATCTGCCCGCAAAGAAAGGACTATGAGAACTTAGTGTGGTTCCCAATGTAGCATTTTCACCCTTTTTGTTGTTTTTCATTTGCATTTTGTTTTCTTAGTCATTTTCTTTCCTTTTTGATCTGATTTTTCTTATGCAGCAAGAGAGTTGTATAAATATGTTTAGATATATTGGATTTAACTTATATTTTAACATGTATAAAACATATTGAATTGTTTGCCATCTAGTGGAGGGGATGGAGAGGAGGGGAAAATCTGAAATACAAGGCTATGCAAGGGTCAATGTTAAAAAAAATTATCCATGCTTATGTTTTGAAAATAAAAAGCTTTATTTAAAAAAAGAAACACTGTGCATTAGCATCTTAGGAAGTAGCTTAAGGCCCTCATGTTATAGATGTGCAAACTGATGTCCAAAGAGTGGACATGACTTATCCAAGGCCATAGAGGGAAAAGCCTGGAATGGAACCCAGCTCTCCTAACGTCTAGCAAAACATTCTCACTGCCTCTTTTCCTGGTCTACAGCACTGGGTTGTAGACATCCCTCATATCCCATGTTGTCTGGTAAATCCAAGACTTTTAATTTCCTCAGAACCCAGCTCTCCCTTTCCCAGGGAAGCTACAGTATCCACCATAGGACAAACTCTGGATTAGATCCAGGTCCTAGTTGATCCTAAGGCCCCTGAAGAATTTCTTACCAGAGTTACAGACTTTACATAGGAGGCACTTATTCAGGACATGCCTATGTATGGTGTAGGTCCTGGGATCACAAGGAAAACATCTGGTGCCTCCTGTTATGTTACATGGCCCGACACGCTTGTAACCTAAAGATAACAAAGAGTCAGAATCAAGAACAAGGCACGGGACACCTCCTTGCAGAAGCCACTGCTCTCCAGTCTCATTTCCCCTTGATAACACCAAATGAACACCCTAGACAATGTTCAGGAAGCTCCCAAGGCTACTTACAAAACTTAGGATATAAAAATTAGGAGGAGTGCACATCCATCCCTCAGTTTCAACCCAGACTGTCAAAACTGGAAGGGATCTCAAAGACAGAGAGAAACAGAGACAGAGAAAGACACTGAGAAGAGACAGAGTGACAAAGAGAAAAACAGAGAGAGAAAGGGAGGAGGAGGAAGGAGAGAAACACATCCCCTGAGAGAGGAAATCAGATGAATTCTGGGTGCAGAATAAAAAATAGTATTTTTCATTTTCTTCTTTTTTTGCAATATGACTAGTATTGAAATGTTTTACATGATTTCACATATATAAATAAGTTCATATTGCATACCATCTCATGGGATGGGGGCAGGGCTGAGAGAGAAAAGGAATTTGGAACTAAGAATTTATAAAATAATGTTAAAGATATATAATTTTTTGAAGGGAAGAGAGGATCAGAAGAAGACCTTATGGAGAAGGTGGTGACTGAGCTATACGTTGAAGGAATTTAAGAATAACATAAGACTTATGGAAATATTCCAAACAAAAAGGATGTTTGCAAAGGCAAAAGATGCAGAGATTTGGGAATGGCATGCAGTCTAAAGCAGCCAGGTGGCCAATTTGATTAGAATAGGGAAATGTGAGATGTCAGATGAAATAACACAGCTAGGTGGTTGCAATATATAGAACACCAGGCTAAGATTCATGAAGACCTGAGTTCAAATCCAGTCCCAGATATTTGTTGTGTAACCACAGGGAAGTTACATAATTCTGTCTAATTCATAATTAAATAATTGAGAGGATAATAGGGCCTGCATTTTTGTGGCTGTTGAGAGAATAAAATGAGTAAGTATCATCTTTCAAGAAATTATCAGGGGAAATATTCCTGATATTCTAGAATTGGGGATAAAATAAAAATGGACAGAAACCATCAATCATCTCCTTAAACACATCCCAAAATGATAATTCTAAGAATATTATGGTAGAAATGACCCAACAATCTGGAGAGCAATTTAGAATTATGCCAAAGGGTATCAAACTGTGCATATCCTTTAGCCTAGCAGTGCCATTACTGAGTTTGTATCTCAAGGAAATAAATCATAAAGGAGAGAAAAAAACCCACATGTGCAAAAATCTGTGTAGCAGTTCTTTTTGTGAGGAGATGCCCAACAATTGGGGAATGGCTGAATAAATTGTATATGAAGTTAATGGAATATTACTGTTCTATAAAAAGTGATGAACAAGCTGATTTTAGAAAGGCCTGAAAAGATTTACATGAAGTGATGCTGAGTGAAACAAGCAGAACCATAAGTATGCAGAATTATGGAGACTGAATGTAAATCAACACATGCTATGTTCACTTCTTTTTTCTTTTTCTTTTTTTCCTCTCTCGTGGTTTTTCCCTTTTGTTCTGATTTTTCTCTCCCAACAAGTTTCACAAAGAAATATGTATTTAAAAAGCTGACATACATGTATAACCAGAAAAAAAACTCCACAATAATACAGAAAATATAGTAACATTCCAGATCTCTAAGACCAAGGAGAAAATATCGTAAGCAGCCAGAGCTACAATTAGGATAACACAAAATTTAGCACCTTCTATATTATATAAGATATTCTGGAAAACAAATGTCCTAGGATTACAACCAAGAATCATTTACTCAGAAAAACTGAGTATAATTATTTTGAAGGAATAATGGATATTTAATGAAATAGGGGACTTTTTAGTATTCCTAGTGAAAAGACCAGAGCTGAATAAAAACAAAAATTGATTTTCATGTAAGACTCAAGAAAGACAAAAAAAAGTTAAATAGGAAAAGGTCATCTTAAAGGACCAACTAAGGTTAAACTGCTTATATTTCTTCATGGCATGATGATATTTGTAACACAAAAGTTTCTCAGTATTTGTGTTGTTAGAAGGAGTAAAGATAGAAAGCCCAGATCTGATTAGAACCATGAATCAATATTAAAAAAAAAAAAATAAAAGAGATGCTTGTTTTAGCAGTACATATACTAAAAAAAAAAAAAAAAAAAAATTCTTTAGAATTTGTTTTGTTATTTCTTGTGTTCTTTAAATTCTTTCTGTGTAGTGAGCCAGTGGAAGTTATTCTTTGGGATAGAAGAAGCTCTTTTTCTTTCAGTGTCCTGAAGGTGAATGTTAGTCTTCTCTGTTCCCACAGTAAATTTCTATGGTGGGATTCTTTTTAATTTGGCAGTTTATTTTTTTTTTAAAAGATACATTAATGTAAGCACCTCTAATCCTAGGGTGGGGTGAATTACCTCTCTATCCTCTGACCAGGAATCCCAAACCAAAAGCTCCACCTTCTAGCAAGTGCCCATATCCAGCAATACCCTGCTTTACTGCCTCTGTACTCACTGGGTGCTAGTTACTTCTTGCCCTGGGCCACATCTCTGCCAAACATCTGGGTCTGGTATTCCTGATCAGCTGAGGTTCATTCAGTCTTTCCAGACTCAGACTCCACATGCAGTTCAGGAGGTGAACATCTGTGGTTCCTGAGGAGGTTCCAGACACACCTAGTTAGCCCTCTTAGTAGCTTTCCACTTGGTGTTTCAATGGGGATAGTCTGGAGGTATTTGCACTTTACTAGGGTTATCCCTAGTCCTGTATCTTTTTTTGTACCTTTTTAGGCTGTATTGATCAAACTCCTATTCTATCCCAAGTCTTGGTTTTTCACCAGTCTATGTTCTCCCTGAGGTGCAAATTTGTTCCATTTGTGGGGGAAATCTGGAGAGCTTGAAATTTACTGACTTACTCTACCATCTTCCCAGAATCCTTCTCCCAAAATTTATTCTTTTATATAGAAACATATCCTATGGTCTGCTGTATATATAGTGATTTTTTCTTATGATTTTTTTTTTATTTAAGTTTAAAGTAAAAAAAAAATTAAAACCCCCAAAAGATAAAAGATCTATATATTCAAAAAAAATTATAACAGCTTTTCTCTGATGGCAAAGAAATGGAAACTGAAGAGATGCCCATCAATTGAGTAATGGCTGAACAAGTTTTGATACATCATTATGATGGAGTATTATTGTGCTTTAAGAAATCATGAGGAGCATCTTCTATCTCAAAGAGTAACATGAAATGGATACCTACCCCAGAGAGAATTTATAGAAGAACTCAAAAAAAGAATAAAAAAATCAAATGAGAGACATTGAGAAAAAATTAAAAAAAAAACAAGATTATAAAAAAAAAAAAGGTATAATGCTGGAGAAATTGAGTCAGATAGAGATTAGAGAGTTTTTTGATAATTTATTTAAAACAGAGAGATTTACTGGAACCAAATGGATCCATGATTTAGTCCCAGAGCTGAATGAGACTATGGTCTCCAAGAATCCAGCATCCAGCCAGAGTCCAGCCAGCATCCAGCAGCCAATGTGAGTTCTCCATGACATATTTATACACAGTAGCTAAACAAAGGCAGAAGGGGTACTCTGCTGAGTGGGAATCTCTAGGCAGGAACCATAAATCTGGTTCTCACGTGCTGGGGGGTGGGACCATAAATTCTAACAAACTGGGAGTTAAGAAAGTGTCTGAGTATACACATAAAGTTTGGAGACCCCCTTTCTGAATTTACACATTGACAATTTATAATCTTAAAGCAAGTAGCCCCGAGTTATATCAGTCTTCATAAACCTGGGGGAGGAGGGGCTGTGCAAATAAGGAGATTGAGGCAGAACAATTAAGGAAACCAAGGCAGGACCAATTAGGGAAACTGAGGCAGAAGAGTTAAGGAAACTGAGGCAGAACTAATTTAGGGAAACTTAGGCAGAACCAGTTAGGGAAACGGAGTCAGGACAATTAAAAGAGAACTTGGCACAACAAAGATAATCAACTAGAAAAGGAGATAGTCTCAAAGATGAAAATAACTCTTTGAAAATTAGAATAGGGCAAGGATAAGCCAGTGAAGCTATGAGAGTCTAAGAAACAACAAAACAGATTCTAAGGAATGAAAAAAATAGAATAGAATATGAAACATCTTATAAAAATAATGACATCTGGAGAATGGATAGAGAGAAATTATAAAAATAATTGGACTGCCATAAAGTTGTAACCAAAAACAAAACCTTGACACAACAATGTGAGAAATAATCCAAGAAAATTGTCCTGGAGTGAGAGAACATGAGGGGAAAATAGAAATAAAAAATAAAAAATGTGGAAAACACATAGGAATATTATTACCAATTTTGAAGCCCCCAGATCAAAGAGAAAACCTTGCAAGAAACAAGAATAAAACAATTCAGATACTCGGGAGCCACAATTAGAATTGTAGAAGACCTAGCAGCAGCCAAAATGGAAGGCCACAGGTCCTGGAATCATATTTACCAACAATTAAAAGGACTAGAACTACAGCCAAAAATACCATATCCAGCAAATTTATCTATATTATTGGAAAAGAAAAAATAAACATTCCATGAATTTGCAATTTTCAGGAAAGCCTGAACTCAATAAAAAAATTTAATATATGGGGCAATATCAAAGATCAGTTTTAAGGAACTCAACATGCACAATTGTTCATGTTTTTGTTTTGCTTTGTTTTGTTTTTTTAACATGGGAAATGTATACCATATGTTTAAGATTGACATAAACAATTGGGTAACTCAGAACAAAGACTGGGGCATAGTTAAGGTAAAACTAATAATTATGCTATACAAATGAGGTACACAGGAAGAATAGAGGTATTAGAGGAGGGAACAGAGGTCATAGTTCTGAAAACCTACTCATATCAAGAATGAGTTAAATATTCAACACTACATATATATCATTGATTCAAAATGTGTTCCCTTTGACTTTTGGGGGGAAGCAATGGGAGTGAATTCTGAGAAACTCCCCTCTGGGAGAGGCCCCCCTCAGGGAATGAAGATAAGTGGTTTCATTCAGTTGGAAATCTTGGCCAGGAATAGTTTTACCCTATATTGAGTTGAAAAGTAGTCCAGGACCACTCCTAGTGGCTTATTCAATTGGAGATATCAGCCTGATAGTCAGCTCAAACTGCTCCCCAGTTTCCAGGCCAAGATGGACTTATAAAACAGGGGTCTGTTAAGACACCTTTGTTAAATTTCTAATTAGGAATTTTGCCCACTAAAAAAGACTCCTTCTTAATGAACTTCCTTTTTGCCACATATTTGGGGTTGCAATTTTTTTTCGCATTGGCCTTTCCTCTCCAAGCAGAGGGCATCTCTACCCCTATTCCCACACCTCAACATCATGAAGACTATAGCACCTTCAAAAATCTATGAAGAAATAAGGGGGGAGGGATGGGTTTACTAGAAAGGAAAGGGTGTAGTAAAAAGACAACAAAGAAATCCATGGGTGTGGGGGGAGATTAAACAATAGCAAGACAAGTTTAGGAGCAGAATTAAAGCACTAAGTCAGCAGGGATAGGAAAGATATATGTGGTGTATGTGGGAGGAAGACATGAGGGGTGTGTGTGTGTGTGTGTGTAAATATAATGACATTTTTTCTTAACTATACACTGCTTGGGAATGGTGAGGGGGATGAAAAGAGGAAAAAAGAATAAAGTAAAAAAAAACAAAAGAACAATTCACAAAGAAGTAAAACAAAAAGATGGTCACCTATGAATATAAACAAAAGAGAACATTATTGTGTGCCCAGAAGAACATAAAGGAGAATTCAAAATATATAATAACAAATTACTAAATCAAGAAAGTACACACACACACACACACACACATACACACACACATAAAAAATCAAGAAAGTGTATATATATATATATATAGAGAGAGAGAGAGAGAGAGAAAGAGAGAGAGAGAGAGAGAGAGATACATACATATATATGGAAGTACATATATATGTGTATACACACACACACACTTTGTTGATTAAGTAATTTGTTATTTCTTTTGAATTATCCTTTATGTTCTTCTGGGCACATGACAATATTCTCTTTTGTTTTGTATTCTTTCTCTATTTTTCTTTTTTCTTATATTTTTTTTTTTAGGGAAACAAGTTTTTTAAAAAAAGAAATGATGAGCAGGATTACCCCCAGAAAAACTTGGAATTACTTACATGAACTTTGTGTGGAATGGGTTCTAGACCCGTTTCCAAAATTAACTAATCAGAGACATCCTCAGGTACAAAGAGAAAGCATTTATTTAGTCCCGGCAGTGAAAGGCCCAGACACACACCTGGGAGCCATTCCAGCTCCCACCATGTGCTTGTGGAACCTGACCAGCTTCTGACTTTTTGGGGTTTAAAAAACAAAAAACCTGAGCCTTTTCATTGGATAGACTAAGAGAACCTAATTATCCTTGACCAATGCTGTCTGCTTCCTGTGGGTCACATTGATGTTATTCTAGTAGCAGTGATGAGAGTTGTGAGAATCCCCTTTTTGGTCAGTTACAATAATGTAACATGATTAACTGAGAATGACTTAGCTATTTTTAGCAATACAATGATCCAAGAAAATTGTGAAGGACTCATGATAAAAAATGTTATCTCTTCCCAAGGGAAGAATGGATGCAATCTGAATTCACACTGAAGCATATATTTTTTTAAACTTTATCTTTCTGGTTTGGTTTTTGGTCCGTTTTCGTTTACATTATGACTAATGTGGAAATGTTTTACATAAACACACACACACACACACACACACACACACACACACTTTTATGCTTAAATCAAATTGTTTGTCTTCTTATTGCACCTCCATCATTCCTCTAAACTCTGAGAACACCCCTCCCTCCAATCATGATTCCTTTAAGCTCTGAGATTCTATGATTCTGGAATTTGAATGGACTCATGAAGAAAGGAAAAGAGCTTGGAAGAGACATCCATTTACCAGAGAAAGAGAATGATTTTTCCTAGAGGAAGAAATTCTCTCACCTACCTGGATCGCAAGGGTAACAACACTCCCCGTCAGCTTCATAAAGTCCTACATACACTCCAGTGCATGAGCCATCAACATGATGCATACCTTGGGCAAGGAAAACGAAGGTAATGAGGGCAAGGAAGAGAGAATAATCCAGGATGTCAGGAAAGGTGGGCTGTAATCTTGATTTTGTCATTCATTGGCTAGATAACTGGGGACAGCTTGAAAACCCTCAGGATTTCTTCCTGTTCCAGACCTGGGATTCTAGGATTGAATCTTTTTCTTTCTAACTAGCTAACTAACTAACCAACAGCAAGAAGCTTAAAAAGGCTAGAAGGGGAGGGAAAAAAGAAAAGTCCTCCTCCCACTGTTTCCAGTCACTCCGCGCTACTAACAGACCAGATCCCTGAACTCCATCTCATGCACCCTACCTTTGTGTAAAACTCCTCAGGCACATTATATCTCATGGTACTTTCTCCCCCGGATCCTGCTCAGGTCACAGATAGTCAGAATTTTCCCCTCCTGACTTCAACAAGACAAGTTTGGAATTTGGGGTATTCCTAGATACCTGAGTTTTCAGTTCTATGCCCCCTCCCCCTCTCACCTTTGTATGAATCCCTGAGCTGCCAAACCTGACCTCCTCTGTGTCTCTGATGAAAAGTGTGGAGTCATTCAGCTTGGTAAAAAACTTATCTTCTTAGACAGAACTTGGGGAAAAGTTGATCACACACACACACACACACACACACACACACACACACAGCAGTGTCCCATCATGCAACTCCCAAGACTTGCATTAGAGCCTTTCTAACTTTGAGCCTAGTTCTCTACCTGCTTCTTTGGAGGGCGTAGATGCATGTCTATGTATGTATGTAGGTGTATGTCTGTATATATTCATATATATACACATATATCTCAAGCAGTGTATTAAAAGTGATAGCTAAATAACCAAGCAAAACTATCCAGCTTCAATAAAATGAATAGCTCCCTATATAAAACACAACTGAATTATAAGTACCAATATCTACCATAATTAACAAGACTTGCTATAGCATAAATATGATATAAAACATAATCAAATGAACATAACAGAAAATAAAAACCATTTTCAACATGTAATTATTTACATGCACATCAATAGATATGCAATTACATCCAAGGCATTTTTCACAGAAGAATGTCTCCCATTGTCACCTAGAAAATACTACTATATAACATTTATAACTGTGTCTTCAGACTACTTGATTGTATCACACTTTAGTATAGGGACTGATCTAATAGTCATCCTTCATCATAGTCATCAATAGTCATCCAGTCAGTCCCTGACTGATCTCTCTGCTTTACAATGGCTCTAGAAGTTGGAATGGGCTGACTCCAGAATTATGCTAAACTTGTTTCTCCATGTGAGTTGGCCATCATTCCAGGTTGACTGCCAGTACATTCAAGGTCTGTGGGCTGAATGTAATAATCTCTGTATTTCTGTAGCAGGTTTGGGCATGAACAGAGTTGGCTCCTAGTTTAATTCTCCTTCCCTATAATAATCCATATGTTTCCTTTACACTTTCAGTGTCTACATCTGAATCAGAAAGTCTATACAACTGATGGGCTCTTTTTCTCACTTTTCTCATCATAGACACTCCCCTCTCAGCTCTCTCCACCTGTGTTAGAATCCTTACAAAGTGTTAACTCACTGGAATTTATAGAAACAATGCTTAAGTCTACACCTTTAAGAGTTCATACATTAGAGTTCACAAGTCAGGAGATTCACATTTACACTTCCCACAATCCCACACTCAGAGGAGGAGTCAACCTTTGGGTTCACACCTTTAAGAGATCATATAAGCTCTTAAAGCTTCAGTCAGGAGTCAGTGAGGAGACTTAGAAGATTCACAAGTTGAGGAGTCTATTGAGGAGACTGAGAAGCTAGAGACTGAACTCGGGCAGAACTGGGGATTCGGAGGAGGAGAGGCTAAAGCTGGCAAAGGCAGAGGCAAAGGACTAGCAACAAGAGTTCTCAGAACCAAGGAAAGCTTACTGGGTTATTTTGGAAGAGACAATAAAGGATCTGAGTTTTTAACAGCTGGCTGTATTTGAAGTGATTATTACTTTGAACTGAAACTAAGGCTACCTCCAGAAGCTCCCCAAGAGACTTGCTCCCAGAGAACCAGTATATTTTAGAAAAGAAGAACACCACACACCTGCTCATTGGAAACTCCAACTAACTCTCCTATGGGCAATAGATGGCTGTGATAAATAGTCCTTATAGAGTCCTGTTCCCCACCACCCCAATTCTGTGGGACTAGTTTATAAACTGACAAATTGTCTAGTCTCTTGCTGACCTTGTATGAGTTAGCTTTGCTAACATCTCAGTTGCTGTAATGGGAAAGCAGTCTTTATCTCCTTTAGATAGAGGAATTTGATAATGCTTGGTACACAGAAGGTGTTTAATAAAACTTGATTGAGTGAGTGACTGATAGTATTCACTAGGCAAGTACAGGACTAAAAGTTACTGGCTGCCAAGCAGACAATCCAGGGTGTCTTGTGGCATGGTGTCTTGGTTCATATAAGTCTTTTGTTCAAAATTCAGGAACCAACCCATCTCCATATCTTTCTATTTTTCTTAGGCACTACCTCTATGAGTCCTGAGAAAGGGCTGTTGGATTCTGCAATGGTGTCATTCTCATCCTTTCCTGGAAACAGTCTTTGAGAACTTTTTTTGAAGACAAAACATGATAGCCTTTGCCATATGTGGGGATTTGCATCATGTGGGGCCCTCTACAAGTATGGGCTTTGTCCTTCAGAATATAATTTCTTGTCACTTTTGCAAGGAATTATGGGGTGTTGGGAGCTAGTTCTCCAGAGCTGGGACAAGTTAGTTTCTCTATCTTATGCTTCTTCCATGTTTTATTTCCTCAGCACATTGGGTTGTGAGTGGGGCTACTAATCATACTTTTCAACCCCAAATTGCAGGATTTTACTAAAAGGCCCACAAAAGCTCCATCCTCCATTTCTGTGAGGCTCCACTGTATGAATTCCATGGATCAAAAGTCCTTCCTTTTCTCCTCTGTGAGCCATTTCTTCTTTCTGTATGTCTACCTTCTCTTCCATCTCTTCAGATATACCAATCAATGGACATTCTACATTAAGTGCCCACAGAGGGCAGCAAATAGTGAGCTAGGTACTGGGGCACAGAGACAATGAAATCGTGTCTGGTCTATATGAGCTATTTGATACCTTAATTTTTTTTTCTTGTCTAGTTATTTTTGCTGTTTTGTCACTTAAAATTTTTTAAAAGCATCATTTGAGGTTTTCTTGATAAAGTCACTGGAATGGTTTGCCCATTCTTTCTCCTGCTCCTTTCATACATAAGGAAACAAAGACAAAGAAAGTCACACAGCTAGGAAGTGCCTGAGGTTAGATCTTCTTGACTCCAGATACAACACTCTTTCCATTGCACCACTTTGTTACCCACATCCCCTCCAACATTTGTCATTATCTTTTCCTGTCATCTTAGCCAGTCTGAGAGGTGTGCAGTGTCTTAATTTGTCTCAGAGTTGTCTTAATTTGCATTTCTCTGATCAGTAGTGATTTGGAGCAGCTTTTCATATGACTAGAAATAGTTTTATTTCTTCATCTGAAAATTATTCATATCCTTTGACCGTTTATCAATTGGAGAATCTGCCCCATAATTTGAACATGGGGTCAGAGATGTACATTACATCCGGGAGGTTAGATTGCTGTGGTAACTCTTGGCTCAGCTCAGAATCTTGCACCCGACCCTTTCCTGGCATCCCAGGATCGGTGTGAATGAGACTGGGCTGATGAGCCAACTCCCACACCTTTCCAGATACCCTCAGTGTTGGAGTTAGGTCTCTACTCAAGTGATCTTATGTATAATTTTCTAATTAGAAGGGGTATCCTCCATTAGGATGTAAGCTCCATGAGGTCCAGAATTGCTTTTTTATTTTCTCTTTATATTTTAGCACCTAGTACAATATTAAGTAGACATTTAATAAATGCTTGCCGGATTTAATTAGAGCTAATAAATAAACAAGTAGAGTAATGAGTGAATTTTAAAATGTTCCAGAGAAAAGAGTAAGTGAATAAAGGTGGGAAAAGAAATAATGAGGATCACCATGAGGGACAGTCCCACCTTCAAGGATCCTGATCTCTAGTTATAAGCAGGGTCTTAGTTCTGAAAATGTCACAGCTGAGAGAATGGGAAAGGGTGCCTCTCAAAAAACACAGTTATCACTATTACTTGGTGTTCATCCTCAAGGAATCTATATTCCACAGGAGAGATGCAACCTGATTCTAGATTAAGTCCATGGAATATAATACAAGATCATTTCAAGAGGAAGAGAAGACTTATGACTGGATCAGAGAAGTACACTGCAGCCACAGCAGGGAGTCAGAGGATGGAATACCATGAACAGGGAACAGAGAGTTGGCCAATTGGCTGAAATGGAGGAGTAATGGTAGGCAGTAATGACTTGCAAGTGCTAGATAGTGAGTTTTCAATATTATTTTAGATACAATAGGAGCCACCAGTATTTTTTTTAGTAGGGGTGTCATGCAAGCAGAGAAGTTTTTTTTTTAGGAATGTAACTCTGTCAGCTGGATAGGTAAAGGAACTGAGGGAGACAGGATTAAATGATTTGCCCAGGTTCACCCTTTTTGATGTTCATTTTGTGACCCCTAGTAACTAACACAGTCCTATTCACTTCATAATGTTTGAATTGACGGAACAACTGAATCAATCCAAAAATAAAGCAAACAAACAAACAGTAAGTTGTGCTTGGTAAGAGGTCTGACGGAACTGCTGGCCAGGAGACCACCAAGAAAGATCAATTGAAAAACTCCAGACTGAGAGTCAGGAGACCAATATTCAGAAGGAGGTGTGAGTGTGTGTGTGTGTGTGTGTGTGTGTGTGTGTGTGTGTGTGTGTGTG